>JACXIL010000202.1:4956154-5476144 GCA_014737365.1 Bombus soroeensis
AACGATCAAGTCGCTTAGTCACTCCGCTAGCACAAAGTAGGTTATTCGAAAAACGTTTAAGCCGCGAGTGTGCCTTTCGTTCAAACCAATGGATCATTTGTTTTCATACCCTCACCGGTATTTTCACTGATAATACCAAGTAAAATACTTAATAAAAATACGGTACCTTGAATAACCAGTGGCAAAGAACTTTTGACAAGAATCTAGAATTGCTTTTTGTACTCCACTGCCGCCGCTATAGTGACTTTGATAATGTGGAAATCGTAATTTGATTTTACAGTCACAGTTAAAAAATGATAAATATAAACGCGATAATGGAACCTTTGAATTTAGGATTTCATCATGAAAGTATGCTATAGCCGTAACGTTGGAATACACAAAGTTAAATTACGACGAACGCTATTTATCTTCTGAAATTTTGTAAAAATGGATGTTGATTACTAACAAATATAGTTAATCGTTTATTCTATCTTCATTTAAAATACTTAGTACTACATTTTTCCTAAGACCAAATGGCGACGAAACTACGAAAAAATACGCGAAATACTCGAACAAAACAGACGTGGTGAACGCGTAATTAAAGATAAATGTAAGCCAACCGAACGTACATTGTGAAGCAATCAGAGCGAATTTTAATTCGAAGATATCGCGGCACGGTGGAATTGTAACGCGGAGAGGGAAAAATTCAACGCGAAAGAAAAAGAGAAAGCGGAACACCGTAGAAGATAGTTACTAACCGATAGAGAAGGGCGCGGATATCGTTTCGTAATCGAATCGCGTTCCACGTGAGTTGGGGACATAGGAGAGAGATTTCCCGAGTCTGTTTTCTGTTCAGCAGGGGAATGGTCAATGCCGCCCTTCGTTTCGATTGTCCGACGTATCGATACTCGACATCAACCATGTCCGTCTATTATTCGTCACGGCCAATGGTCACCGGTATACCCAGCTGTATGATTTGTTACCCTGTTTTCGACGTGTGTTGTTACGATCGACGAACTTTGGGATTATCCTCCTTCTCAAGCTTCCTGTTTCGAGCTTCTCTTCACACCTATTAAACTTTATACTCATTTCACCGTGATGAGAGACGTGCCATTTATTTTTGGCACAGGGGTAATCACGCGAGATAGCCAATTTTATGTGATAAATGTTGTTTTCTAGGAAAAGACCTATTCTCGAACTTTCTTTTCCTTCGAAAGAAACGACGAACAAGATTCGTGTAGAACTATAACAAGCATCCTGTCTTCTTTGATGTCGGTAATTTAAAGTAGAAAATCTTCCGACATAATCTTGAGTAATCGATTGGCTCTAAAAGAATAGAGGTAGGATTGTTCAAGGAAAAAGATTTATTTAGTAGATCTTTCTCGTAATTTATACTGTGAAAATGTAACTTGTACGTAGAGACATATTTTGAAGAAAGAAATCTGTCGACGAAAATTTCATATCATTTTCGAAGTGTATCACATGCAACTTTGTATTTTCCATTTCGATAGATAGTAGAACGACGTGTAACTTGAGCCTTCTTTCCGAACGTGCGTACACATCTTCAAGAACTTGCAGTTAACAGTGAAATTAAGCGAGATTTTCTGCCCGCTTATTTCATTAGACGTTTAATTTCCTCGCACAGCATCCAAATCATGAAGCGTTGAAGGGCAACAGGACGGTCTCGTTCTCTCGTTCGTGCGCATACAGCCACGGCGCACGATCTTCAGCGTCTTTCCGTGTTAATTCAGTTCGAATAATTCGGCGCGAAGCTTTCATCCGTCGTCGTTCATTAACTCGCTGGGACGAGGAGAGATACAGCCTCATCGCATCTAATTATATTGAAACTCTGATTAACAAGTCCCTTCCGCGATCTCTTTCTCAAACGGGTGTACGCGCGTCGTTGAACGCTATCCATGCCCGACCTACTTAGATACGCGAGTTTAGTCGCGGCGTTGTAAACCGAATCCCGCTCTGTCTTCGATCTGAAATCCAACCGAGGAACGGTTGCAATCGAAAGAAGGAGATTGCGTAGGTGTAACGCGTGGCTATAAAGAATATGAGATCGAAAAAAAAGAAGGTATAACAATGACCTTTTCGCGCCATCCCTTGATATACCATATAATCTTCCGATTCTCTCATTATCCTGTTGTTTCTACGCCCCTGGTCGCAATTTATTATATTCCCTTTACTTCTTTCCGCTCGTTTCCTCTCGCTGCCTCGTTCATTCGTTCGCTTCGCCTTTCCTCCCTCTGTTTCGACTCTTCCGTAGTAACTCGTTCTCGTTTCTACCCTCGCGGTCGAGAAGAGGGCGCGGAACGAAGAGAACGGAAGGAAGATAGAAAGGGAGAGACGGGAGGGATCGTTGTCAGGGTGCGCTACAGGTGTCGACGAGATACAGGTGTTGTTAGGATAACTGTTACCGCTACAGCAGGGGGTGAAAACAGTCTCCTCTCCCGCGCACCGTGGCCCTTCGCTCAACCACCCTTCGTATCGCGAAGGCCGCCATTGTCAAGAACACCCTTCAAGCCGCCTACATCGCTCTTTGTGGATACCACCGTCACGAAACTCGCGACCGAATGTTTCGGGAGATTGCAGGGCTTCGGAAAGACCGCGGGACACGTTCAATACCCCAACCCGACGAGGTAAACTGAATTAACGACGACGTTGTGACGTCGATTCGTTTCGGTGCTTGTGTTTATTATCCATGGACGGGGCGTGCCCGCCAACCGCGCGAGAAACTTTCGCGACGGGAATCCCGCGTGATCGTCGAACTCCAATGGAAACGTTCCCTGTTTCAGGCTAATTATTTTTGATTAATCCAAAGGAAATTCTGGTAATGACGCAGTAAGAGATTTTGTGTTTTTAGAGCGTGGAACAAGAGTAGGATTTTATATTTCTCGGGTTACGTAAGCTGCGCTGAATTACAAATCTTTATGAAACTATAAAACACCTTGGATTTGCAACTTCTAGAGATCTTGTGAACTAATCATACCGATTAATTATTCCCTTTTCCGTTAACACTTTTCCTGAGTTTCTTTATATCTCTGCAGTTCCCTAAACCGCTTTAAAACTTCAGTTTCTCCCTCTCAAATCTCATTTTAATATTCAACCGCCGTTTCCATTTTTAATTCTATTTCTCTACTTCCTCTCTGTTACGACCGTTCGCGGAGAGACGCGATCGCGAGGAAACGCGTCAGCGAGAGGCGTAAATTCTCGCTACGATTCTGACAGTCGACGCCGCGAATCAGTCGTTCGTCTGTTTCGATTAGGATAACGGAGGTAGTTCAAATGATTGTAACGCTGAATTAACAGGGTCGATACAAGCTTCTATTTTTAACAATATTTAAAATTATAACTAACACGTAACAATTGATTTAACGATGATACAACTAGTTTATTATTATAATTCGTCCCGATTTTATGATATTTCTCGACATATTCGTTTGACTAAGTGACCTTGATTTTATTTCTCTGAACCTCTCGATGCATTCGGTGTGAATCCTCATACGAAACTGACTACCCTTCGATTTTTTCCTTCGTCTTCTCTCGGAGACGACCCCCAACGCGTTCGGGTCTCGCAACAGTTCGCGCCTATGATCACGTATGCCGCCTTTTTGTGTAAATAAAATAACGGACCGAAGGCGAATCGATATTTTTTAGAACTCGCTGCTTCACGACAACTATGGGCTTATCGCTAAATTGCGTATATCTCACCGGTCATGTCAGACGATCTGTCTGCGACACTGTAGTACCAAAGGAGATGGTTAGGAACACGGCCTATAGTAAACTTCGGGACGTAACACTGTCTATCTAACCAATCATTTAATAGACATACCTATATTTTATATTAGAACTTAGAATTTAGAATCAAGAGATCCAATCCTATGACGTATACCTGTACTGTAAGAGGCACGAAACGAGAGATAACAAATAATTCTCTTCGTGTCTCGGACGACGTAATGGATTATGGGAGTAATCAATGAACAATATTGAGAATAAATTACCTCGGCATTATCGGCGCTGACATCGTAGACGAATTCCCTATGAAATCGAGCCTTTGGCACGAGATTTTCACGAGCTGATAAATTGGACGACGGAATTGGCAGCAGGGGTGATGGTTGCTTGATGGGGCAGAATCGAGTCACAGGAAAGCGAACGTGTAAAGGACGAAATGTCGCTAGGGCTGACGCTATAATTGCCACGTGATGTATTGCCGAAGGCGTTGTAACCCCTGCGAAAGTCTCGGATTTCGTTCTTTTTTCGTCCTTTCTGAATTTATCCAGGACGCGTTGACATATGATTTTTATCGCATAAAAAGTTCGCATTTCTACGTTACGTTATTCTCGCAAAACACACTTTTGTTCTCCATTCTTCGTCCTTTATTTTCACGATAAAAAGAAGGATATGTTGTGTTCAGACGTTAGGTATATTAGATATATTACATTAGATCGAAGTTTTCAAGGGTAGGTTCCTAATTTTCGTAATTGCACGTTTATCCGGAACAAAATATCTCGGCGCATACGGAAATGGAGGAACAAGACGAGCGTCAAGAATGTCAGAGGAAATTCCGGGAACGCTGTTCGACTTTTAGATCGCGGCATCGCAACGAGGAACTTTCACAGAATTTCGCGAACCAATTAAATCCTGAATTCAGACAGGCTCAAGGCTCCTCGACACGCTCGTTAGAACTTTAAACGAAACCAGGATTTCGCTTCGGGAATTTTTTTAATTTCACTCAAATACTCCGGATACACGGGAAGGAAATACTGAATTCCTCCTCGCGATTCATTCAATGTATCAACATCCAATTTAAAGAGAGATTTTTAAACCTCCATCGACAATAGGAGCGCTGAACGTCCTGCTGTTCAATTACTGGAATCATCGCGAAACCGTTCAACAAAAAATTCTTTCAACTTTGAGGAGCTCGATGAGAAAGAGAGAAAGAACGTCCTAAACCAATTTCGATGGTTGTTAACCGGAAGTGTACAAAACGTGATAGATAAGCCACGCCGCAAGAAAGACGATGCGAAATGAAACCGTTGAATAAGATTCGCGTCGTTTGCTATCTTGACAAAGGAGAATACACCGTCGATCGTTATCCTCGAGATACTCATCCTATGAAACAACGCGGTAGCCTCGCATCCCGCGAGATTGGATTCTCAGTCGGTTCCTCTCTTATCTATGTTGTTCTTGCGCCGACTGACAAGAGTAAGTGGCGCGACGACACATTCTCTACTATCGTACTTGACGTTAACGAAGCTCATCCAATAATAAAAATCTTCATAAAACAGTCGAGAACTAGCCGCGAGCGAAAAGTTGTCATCTAGAAATGGGAACAACGAAGCGAGGAGCCGAGTCTATGTATCTTGCTATATGCGACTTCATAACTTTCCAGCAAACTTTAACGTTGGATCCAATCAAATCTCGTTGTACGATATTACTCAGAAAATTAACGGGACATTTTTTCCTGGCTGTATCCTGGTTTACTCTGGCCTGGTCTATCCGGATAAGCATGAGGAAGTAGCGGGCAAAAAGAACGACTGAAAATTCACGACTGTAGGATGGGAAAAAGTGTGTACTCTGGTTTGAAAAGAAGAGAAAGAGAGATAGAGAAAGAAGCGAGAGAAGAAAAGAGGGAAAATATATCGGAGATTTCTTCTCAACGGACGGCCAGACGCGAAGGAACTTTTCTATCACCGGCTTTCACCGGCAATACAATTAAAAAGATTGCGAAAGTTCGCAGTACGCAAGCGGCCGGTCTTCAGGTCGTGCGAGCCTAACTTCGCGCTTCCCAAGCCTTCTCTTAGTTCGCTGACGCCGACTTTGTTTGTCTTCCAATCGACGGACAGGATACCCGGATACGCTCGAATCGAAGGGATTTTACCGAAGCCGAGTGCCTTCTTACGCTTCTAACCTCGTAATACTTTCTCAACCGTTTGTTTGGCTCGCCACTTGCCTCAAAACTTTCGTTTCGTTCCATTCGAAGGTGATTCACTGCGAATCGAACACTCTCTACGCGTTTCTCGAAGAGCTTTTTAGGCAATTTACCCCTTTCACCCGTGTGAGTGGTACCGAGAAATTTGCTTCTGCGAAACAGTCTAATTACAAGGAAGATATTGTATATTCTTTTTTTAGAAAGTTAGGTATTTCTAAAATAATATCGTCAGCGAGTTTGACACGTTTCTCTTATGTTAACAAGTTCGTTAGCTGTTAGACGTTGGAACGAATCATCTTTCCGAGAGACGTGTATTTTAAGAAGTAATATCGAAGGTAGGAAGAAGAACGTAAAGTTGTTGGTCGTATATGAATTATTTACACGTAGAATTGAAAAGGAGAACGTACCTAAAATTTAAGCAGGTAGGTATTTTTGTGCTCCTCTTTCAAAATTCATGCATCTCGAACAGTTCATACCTTTACGTAAAGTCAACATCAATTTTAACTAGCAAAGAAACGAGACCAAATGTCGTCAGACTTCAAAATGTTTAGATTCGTTTGAATTCATTTCCGACTCCAAATATACTTTGAATTTTTCAAAGATATTCCTTTCCTTATAGATAGTAAGAAAAGAGAAAAGATAGTAAATACTGAAAGAAGTATTAACGCGGCTTTTCAAACATATCTCTTAAAATTCCACAAGTTCAAAGTATTTTCATTAAATAACAATCCGAATTCTAACTAATAATAGAAAGATATAAAGGATGCGTTCATTCTGAAATATTCGAAATTCTCTAGTGGTCGCGAGATATTTTAATTGAAGGAACGCGGTATTGAAGAAGCGAATTTTTCGCGAAATATTTTTCAGCGTGCTCGCGATTTCCATTGACCAATATTTTGCGGAACATTTCGTTGGCAACGTCACGATTCCTGGAATGGATTCTAAATTTTCAAGAAACTCTCTTTCATATTTAAATGTGCGCCTCCCGTGGAATCACCCGGCCCGTCGAACACGTGACAGCTGCGACATATTTCAGAATGAAACTGCGCTCCCGATGTATGCGAAAAGCTGGCTTATTCATCTTTCTTAGACATTTCACGATAACAACACGGAGACGAACGCACTGAGCCTGCTTTTTATAAACGAATCGAGAATTCATTTATCGCACAAATTGTTAATAATTATCAAACGTTTATTAAAGGTTTCATTTTCTAATATAATGTTGGTATTTTATTGTTGATTTCATTAAAATTCTGGAAATAAATGGAAACGTCATAAGAATAAAGTAGATTGAATTATTGTTGAAATATGTTTTGGAAACAATTTATCGATCTTCATATTATTTTTTCTTTTTATTTTATGATATTTACAACACGTATATTTTGTTAAATTATTTTCGTACACGCTATTTATTTACTACTTCATTTCGATCCAATATGAAAATGAACCTATATCTCTTGCAATTACAGTGGCTCATAAAAGTATTCGAACGCTGTAACACTGTCGATAGTTTTTCATTTTCCTGTACACCGAATGCAAATATCATTGCTAAATAAAAATATTGGCATGTTCGCTTGATGTTAGGATATCGTTTCAGTAACGTTAACGTAAAAATGTGCACAATAGTATTTAAAATGAATACTAAAAAGTTTGAAACAAAAAACTGTGAAAGAGAAATAATATTCCGATTACACGAGGACGGCAAATCATATAACGAGATTGCCGAAATTATGAACAGAAGTAAGTCCATAATACATTATATCATAAAAAAGTAAAAAAATGAGGAAACACTTGCAAACAAAGCTCGATCAGGTCGACCAAAGAAATTGACTAAAAGAGAGGAGAATGTTATCATTCGCGAATTAAATAAAATCCTACTACATCCGCTCCTCAACTCGCAAGTATGGCAGCTGATATGTTTCGTAAAGAAGTTCACTGAGAATTATGTCGACGAATCTTAGGAAACAATGATTTTTACGACAAAGTACCGCGAAAGAAGCCATATATTAATGCGGCAAATCATAAAAAAAGATTGACTTTTTCAAAAACCTACACTAATAAAGATAATTCTTTTTGGGACAAAGTCATCTTTTCGGACGAGTCAAAATTTTTCGCTCAGATGGTCAAAATTATGTGTGGAGAAAATCAAATACGGAATTGAAAATTCGATATTTACATCAAACAGTGAAACATGGATCGGTCATGGTGTGGGTGCATGGCTGCTAGTGGCACCGGAAATTTGATATTTATTGATGGAATACTTGATAAATATAAGTATTTAAATATTTTAAAAAATAACTTTAAAGAAAGTTCCCGTAAATTAGGATTATTGGAAGATTTCCACTTTCAACAAGATAATGATCCTAAGCATACTGCTAGAATTGTGAAAGAATGGATCGTATGTAACACATTACACATGTTAATTACTCCACCGTAAAGTCCAGACATAAATCCAATTGAAAATTTATGGGCTGAAATCGGCAAAAGATTAAATAAATTTCAGATAATCTCGAAGCAAGTATTGAAAGATAAAATTACAGAAATATGGAACTCCATTGAGTGTAGTTTTACAAAATCATTGGTTTACAGTATGGAACGTCGATTCGGACACATCATTGCTGTTAAAGGTGGTCCGACAAAATATTAATATTAAATAATTTAATAACATATGTAGCGTTCAAATACTTTTGTGAGTCACTTACAATGTGTGTTTCTAATAAATGTATCGTAATTCCTACCTACGTTGTTGAATCCTTTTCAAACTTTACTGACATAATCTGACATAAGATTTCCATCTTCCTATTGACATCTACTTGTCTAAGCAAATTACTTTAATGTACATTATTTCGGCCATTCAAGTTTGCATATGTAAGCGTTCGAATACTTTCGTCAGCCACTGTATATATCTTATAAAACCGGTGTATTGTATTACAAAATCAAGATTGCAATCGATGCTGAAATTGACATGACATGTAAAAATTTCATCTTCACCGCACACTCAGATCATTGTTCTCAATATAAGTACGTTCAAATTACAATAATACTTATCGTTAAAAAAATAAATAATGCGTTATAAAACTCAAAGTGGAAGATTAATCCAAAAAATACCGAGTAAAATATTTCTATAGTTTCGTTTTGCTACTTTCGAAGGATTTCCTTATGGACGATCGAATTAAAATGAAAACTAGCGGCGATTTTATCCATCCTTGTTACCCAGCTGGCCACACGTAATATTCGTCTTCCGTGGGAACGACGTTCATGAGCCGATAATACAGGGACGTTTTGGCGTGGAAAGCCGCAAAGTAAAATATCGGCCGTATCATTGCTAATATTTTTCTCGATGGAAACGGTTCACGGTCTCGCGGCACGGTTGGAGGAGGAGAGCCACGGACCGGAGGCGATAACTCACTTCCTGGAGAATCCTTAAGGGCGCCTAGGCGAAGTCGGAACGGAAAGAGAGAAAGGAAGGGGGAGGGTCGAAGAGAATAACTCAAATTTATGAGGTGCAGAGCCAGACTGAATTCCCGTTCGTAGCGTTCACCCCTCGAGTCCACTTATACTCGACCGTTCCCGAATGGCTCAGCCCTGTATTCGAGCCCGTCGTTCGTCGATAGCTTATACGTCGTGTTAATCTATCGCTTCCATGACCTCCGATGTTCCTGTGTACCTCGTTCGTTAGAAATTCACCAACGATCGTTGTTTTATTTCCAACTTAACACCTGGTTTGTCGAATTCCAGAATTTATTTCAAATCTAGCAATAATAATCACGCGTAAGAATCTTCTCGTGTTATATGATAGAAACGTAAGATATAGAATCGTAGGCTTCTGCTATAATTGTGATTCCGAGCTAATTCTTAATAAGTTGGTTGCAGATATTTATCACGCTGAATGTCTGAACAATTCGCTTCTATTCCAGAGGTACGGTGCTCTGGTCCGATTACTTCTAAAAATTTCACGCCGACGCTGCACGTTGCAACTGCCAGCAGCTATAAATTCTCAAGTCTCATACTTCTTGGAAATTTGGTTTGAAAAGTATTAGGGAAGCCAGGTCCAGGAGTATCATACATAAATCACCATACTTTTGCTCTTCCCTTATCATCCAAAGATTTTACGGCGTAGTAAAAATTAATCCCTCGCAGGGATCTCTTCCACGACGTTGCTGCGTCATCTTTCCGAACTTTTCCTCTTATTTCAATAATTATCTATTATCCATACAATCTATCGTGAGATCTTAGTCTCTGGTTATCGATGGCGAATGATCGCGAAACGATCTTCCGCCACCTTAAAATCTAACATTTGTCAAATCAAACTATTGTAATATTGAAGATCTGTGTTCTATCGCAGGATATAAATATCACGGAGTGAATTATTTCCGTTTAATCTATACGAAACCGATGTTTCGATTAAAACTTAACAATCCTGCAGAAATACCGATACGAGCAATTCGAGTGATTCAGTTTCCCATCCATTCTAATATTCTTCCTTTGATTTAATTCGTACAGATGCCTCTTGATAGAAAATTGAAAGAGATCTCAACGCTCGTTACCAAAAGAATCGAAAATCTTCTCAAGAAGTGGAATGTTATACAACATATATTTAACAAAATAGCAATTTAACGAACATAATTATATCCTATATTCGAAATAATTATACCTATCAGATATTCTATATTCATTCCATATCGAAGATATTCCATACCAAGATCATGGATAACTTACACACTTTACCAAAATTTGAGACACTTGTATTTTCCATCATTCTACTTCACACGCTTTTCACTCGATCTACAAAAATTCTAGCGTTCCCACTATATCGTCCGCAATACATCCGCGCAAATCACACGCGGACCCAGGTAAACGCCGCTTGCCGAGTCTGACGAAATAAATAGACGGGGTGTAAAAAATCCGTTGAAAGATCCGGCGTGCGTAATGAACTCGTTAGAGGCAATTCTTACGTGGTGTCCCCGGTGCGCACCGGCGAATCCCAATTTGCTTTCGCTGACGCTGTATCCTGGCTCGCAAATAAACGCGCCCTCCTAAACGTAGACGATTCGCGTGACACGCTCGGATCGGCCGCAACGCGTACACACACACACACACATATATATGTATGTATGCATGGGTACGCATACACAGATACGTTGAGACTGGTGCTATCGGTGTCATTATTAGCAGGGCTTGATTTCCGGCTGGCTGGTGGTCGAAACTCGCCGTTCGATGCGAAGTCACGCGTGTACATGATCGTTCACGTACCCACGCGCATACGCTTGTACACGTGTACGCCTATAGATATACATGGTGTCCCTTGATTCAAAAGTCAAACTTTATCCGAGTGTGTGTTCTATGTATATACATGGAAGCAGAAAACGTTACTACAAATATAAATCATTTAAGAATTTGTTAAATAATATTTCTGAAATACTAAAAAATAAGAAATATAGAAAAACACGATATCATCACGTTGGACTTTCATACGCGGTTAACTTTAAAAAGAAAAGAAAGATGCGTATAAAATAAGACGTAGAATACGACTGGCCAAGGATAGAATATAGTGGCAAAGTTGGACTATTGGATACTATATGTATCTGACTACCCTGTACATGTATACGCACACGTACGTAACGCGTATATAACTGGAATACGTGCGCATATAAAGCCCACAAAGTGTGTAGACATAGCGGATAAACGTGCACCTATGCACACCACGAGTTATCGATCGGCCGTGACTTTAGGCAGTGGCTTTACGAGCGATTCACTCAGAAGGCAGAAACGGCATCGGCGTGACATGCCGAAAGCGTGTTTACGGTTTTAGGATAAGGGTTGCAGGGGGATGAAGCAGGGTATGCAGACGGTAAACGACGAAAGAATCAGCCGTTTCACGATGTATCCGTAATACTCTGCTTAAGCGATGCCCTGCTTCGACAGACTGCATCATCGCACACTGAATACTTCATGCATTCGAGTCTAGTGCGGAACGGGAACGCATGTATTCGCTGCAACCTAGTCGAGTATACGATTATCCTGTTACCGGGTCGAGAAATGAGGTTGACGTATGTTGAATAAACCATTCGTTGGACAAAGAAAATGAAAACGCGGAAAGAACGATCGGACTCGATTTGCATTTTCGACGATCAATCGACGAAGCTCGACCGACATGCCCGGAGATTGGAGCGACGAATTTAGCGAGAATTCCGCTCGCCTCGATGGAGAATTGGGTTTTCGTAGCAACAATAACGCATTTTAGAGCAATGCGTGCATAATACTTTCATGGGTCGGTGTACATATATTTAATACGAAAATCAAATAAAAGGAGAGAAATTGGTAATATAAAATCGATTGAAAACTTATTGAATTTTAAAAACATTTCTCTGTGAAACATGAAAGATGTGACTTACTATGATCTCTTTAGGTGATTTTCAAGTAAATGTATTATATTAAACGACTAGATAAATTCACCATGTATCGGTACCCATGAAATACATTTATGTAGTATCTCATTGATATAACGAGGGTAAAAAGGAGGGTTTTGTTACCCCATTGTTAATTAATTCGGCGAGCTCGAATCGACATTTCAACAATTTCCAGCGACCCGCTTCCGAACAATCGGCGCGTTCGTGTCTCGATTCGCCTGGTCGAATTGCTCAGCCAGCCAAACATGTGTATCTGATATCTGCGCATTTAAATGCCCATTTCTTTACAATATTTAGTCGGACGAAATGAATGCGTTATGTGCGGCAGTAAATTTCGCAGCAGACTGTTTCGGAACGTATTGACAATTCGCGGCTCAACGGACGCCGTGAATGATATATTCCGCGCGGGCCGATAATTGATATAAATGTTAAGTTATTAGCGAATAATAATAGCAATGGTAATAGAGTGAGAATCGACAGCATTTCATAACGACAAATCACCGAAGCCAAAATACACACAATACGGGCCCCGATCGATCGCCGCGCAGATAAATCCTCGGTACGTAAAGCGTCTGACGTTTATCGCAAAATTTACGCGGTAGAACCAATAGGAATTTAAATAGATACGGATGCTCTGTCCCCTTTTTGGTCACAGTAACGCAAGTTTATAATGTCGAAATTCATGTGCCATTATTGGAAAGTACGATCATTGCCATTGAATTGTATTTAGAAAGTTATATACGGTTATATAAAGTTATGTATGGCACGTATCTTGCATTGTATCTGCAGTCAACGAAAGCATACAGAAATATATATTTTATCCACTATGTGAAATCGGCTTTTCCAAAAATCAATTCTTGTATGAGTAATTTAATTTGACATCGTTAACAGAGTCGCTGAAAATCCATTTCAACCCTCTGGCACTAGTGCACTTTACCGAATCAAAAAGAAAAGTCTTTTTACGAAAACTTTCTCAGAGAACTTCCTCCGAGCGCGAACCTCTCCAGCGAAGAGTACATCAACGAAGTTGGCCACTTCTCGCGAAGAAAAAGCGTGAAACTCGCCAATATTTACACCAATCTCTCGTTAGTATTGTAGAGGGAAGTTGTAATCGAATCCCGAGACAAGAGACACGCGTTCCTAGTGGCACGTAACTGGTTTATCGATGGTGTATTCTCCCGGCTAACGTGTTGAACGAGGAAAGAGAATGCAAGCTGGCTATCGGAAACTCTTGCTCTCCGGCAGTTCATGGCACGGTCTCCACGGACGAAACCAGAAATAATGGCATTAAGAAGCCCCTGAGGGCTAGAGACTGCAGCCTCCTAACTGTTAGCCACCCCTTCCTGTCCCCTGTTCGACTCACAGCCCCTTTAGACCAGTCAGATCACCGTGACAATGTACGACAATGATGACTTTACTAACGTAGAACCGTTGTGTCCACGACGCTTTAACCAGATCCAACTCCCTGTTCGCTTCGAGGCAGCGCGTATCAGCTGGCAAGACGATCTTGAGAAGGGTTGAGAATCGAATTCTTTTCGATCAAATTCTACATGTCGAAAGAACCATCGGGACATGGCGCAGATGTCGAGGCTGGATAATCACCTGGTAGCATCTAGCTTCGAATGAGTGACACCATTAAATTTAACGAACGAACTTGTTCGATGGGCTGAAGACTTTTTTTTACTTCTCCTTTTTTTCCCCTTTTTCCTTTCTTTGAAAACGTGCGTAGGATAAGGGTGCAAAGATAGCGTGGTGTGTGTGTGTGTGTTTTTAGAGGGAGCAAAGGGAAAAGAGACTGCCGACGTGTGAAATGTTCTGGAACTCGTAAGGAGGTCGTATTGAATGAAGTTCTTTTCAGGGTTTACTGGTTTAGAAAATATGGGTTTCGTTATATAGGAAGGTAAAAAGTATGAGTCGGGATCCCAGTATATTGAATTTTATGATAAAAATCTGGCGTATAGTTGGTGAAGTTATGTGCTCCAAGCATTTTTCACAATTCCAGATTATCTGCTCTTTAGTTGATCCTTTATAGTTTGATTTTCAAATTAAAATTCTGATTATGTAATTAAGAAATAACGAAATAACTGTTATTTTGACTTAAGTATTTTTTTTTTTTTTTAATATTCAGCAGAATATTTTAATTTCTTAATCACCTACAATTTTAAACTTCTCGTTACTTTACTCAAGATACCTAAACGTAGTTGCCAATTACCCTCGTCCGATCTAATTATATCAGTCGAGAAACTTCACAAGCGCCATCGAGACAACGATAAGATTTTTCGCGCGCAAGGTGGTCCGGATCCGTACGCAGGCACATACTACGGCACAGTTTACGAGCACTTTGTGCAAATTGGTGGTAAAGTTAGCGTCTTAATATACATTGGTTAAACTGTTCAACGAAGTTTGCGAACAGACGAAGCGCGATGCTCGGTCGGTCCACTTTGCGAAGCCATTTCGAAGTCCATAATTAATCTCATCTTATAAAATCATAGCGAAACGATTAGTACTGCAAATTAACACGATACGACAAATTTCTTTCGAATCTGTCGCACAGTCATTCTGAAAACCGTTCGAATCGTTACAAGACAAAAGGACAACATTGACGATAGTTGAGACGAGAACGAATGCTTTCGCATTCGAACACAGCTATGTGCTTCTCTTTCGTTTTCATTTTTGACGTACGCTTGTTTTCTGATTTTCTTATATTACACCTGGAAATCGTACACATCACCGCAAAAACTGAACACTGTAAACTTTATATTCAGTGTTTATCGAACTGCAATACTAGAAGAGAAATTCACGTGCTCGCAGCCATTACCGCGTTCGTAATTGGATCCAGAAGTATTGTTAATACGTGCACCAAAGTGGCGGAATAGGTGTTCATAGAACTGAAACGGATGATGCGTTTTATATCGCTTTATCGTATTACTTCAACGAATTCTCTCAATATTATGATTTCTTGTTACTCTTCCCTCTTTTTCCTTTTCTTCGTTTTCCAATGAAAGTAACGACAAGGAGGATAGAACGAAGCAGTGAATGGTTAATCGTCGAAAATTTTCTGGAGATCGCGTGGAGAAACCGGCAGAGTTACGAGGAACATTCAAATGACGATGCTTCCAACTGACAAACTTTCATTACTTTTCGTTGGAAGTTAAGCCGAAAGCCAATCGGAAAACGATATCCGATAACGTAAATCTTCCGGTGCACGCCACCCGGCATGGCGTGTGTGCACGGGGACGAGCATCGAAAGACACGCGAATTCGACCAACTCTTTGAATATTCTGCGACCGTACGAGGAAAAGATAGGGCTGTTACGGGGCGGTGCACGAAATCAAACGTTCTGCAGAACTTCTGGACATCACGTGATGCCGATATCGCGCGTACAATACCGTAAAAATTCATGGAAGACAGAACAAGGTTTATGGAAATGTAAACACGCTTTCGATTAGTTCGAACGACTAGGTTGGATCGTAGGTAGCTGGGAAGATGCGATTTAGTTACCTTTTACTCAATTTATCCATATTTTTCAAGTACTTACAATCTTGGCTGACTGAAAAATTCATTGTTTGTCCTTTCGTTGTAATGGATTCGACATGAATGGCGTGCCAAATCGTTTCAATTGTATTATTCTTCACCGTTCAGTGACATAAATCACGAGACTATCAGCGATAGTATCTCACTGATGAATAGAAATCATTCACAAAATTGCTCTATTCCGTAATGAACGTTTAAAACCTTCATTCAAATTAACACCATGTAATCTCCATCAATTATAAATACCAATTAATCCCAATATCCGTTCCATATCTAATAAGGATAAGCGCTGGAGAATAAGGATAATAATTACAGTTGCGCGAGATAATAGTTGCAGTATAATTAATAAGGTTAGCGTTAATTGCGTTTTGGATTTTCTATATGTATTGTAATTGGGTAATGTACAATCGCGTAATCTTCACATCAACCTACACAACGTACACTCGCGTAAATTTCAAAGAAATTCGTGCTACCATTGCTCTACCATTTCGAAACTCCTGAAAAAACTGAAATTTTTTTATTTGTTCGCACTGTCTCTCTTTTCATTAACTTCGAAATTAAAATTCGAAGTTTCAATGTTTTAACATGTGCTTAAAAATGGATAAGCGCTACCTAAGGAGCAATTTTATTTAAGGAGCATAGTATACCAGTCTTTTATTATTCGGAAGCAAAAATAAAAATAAGAGAAAAGACAGTGCAGCACCTTCGCCAACGAGTTTAGCGAAATTCCTGGGTACATCATTAGGTTAGGATGGAGCGCAATACATAAGACAGCAGGCTGATACCGTGTGTTGGCGATGGTTGTGCTCGTGCCTGGCACGTCGTGGGTCACGAACTTGCTATCTAGTCGTATAAAACGGCCTGACAGAGAAAGGGTAGAAGAAGAACGTGGTGTTTCAGGAGAGGTCGCTTTTCAGAAATGGATCGTTGTCAATAAATAAACCATTCTTCGTACTCCGCGAGCACCCGGACCCATTTTTATTTATGCGCACGCCAGCAACAAGACATTGGTCGAAAACGCGGAAATTATGCGAAACGCGTGGAGATCTCGCACGGAACTAAAAGGCTGAATAATACACGGATATGAATAGAGAAAAATGACGAAGGAAACAGGTTTGATATATGGTTTCGTTGTGCTTTTCATCTCTTTTCTTCTCTTAGTCGCGAGGCTTGTACATGGTTGTTCTACGCTCTGCACAATCGTACAAATTCTCGCGATTTGTTCAAACCACGGTTATTCATTGGTAAATTCTTTCTAACACTTCCAATCCTTGTTTCTGCGTGATTTTTGGTTATTTGGATATATTTTAATTATTTATTTAAAATTTGCTTGTTTTAATAGAAATATCGAATATACGCAGGAATATTTTGGTTAAAAGCTTTTGTTTTGAAGAAACATTTGGTCGTTCGTGATAAATGGCTAATATTAATGGATTTGTTGTGTTTGCTATCTATTAAAATTATTACGTTAAAAGGAATACTCTGGTCTTGTAGCAATTGCCGTCAGAGAATATGGTAATGCGGATGACTAGGTATCAGCTGTGAGATAGAAACACCGCTGGCTCGTTACAAAATTCTGTATCTGATGTATCAAGTCCTGAAATATGAGCCAGGCTACCCCCGTTTTCTGAAGAATACGTCTGACTACGATATTAAATCTCAGCGTTCTGGTTTACAATCTTCCTGTCACCTAACCACGCAACGTCGCGTTCCCCTTGCTTACGTTAAGTCGTTTCTTTAACAATGGATTCGAGACGGAAAATCTATCTTTCGGAAATATACGACTCACTGTGCATTCTTAACAATCGAAGAATTTCTAAATAGAAAGAAAGAAAATCCGTGACGAAAAGTTTTGCTTCTGTCCAATTAAATTGGTCGAGTACCCTTCTTGATCTAATCAGACAATTTCAACACGAGTGTTTTTTAACCACCTATCTCCTGTGCATAACACAGAGACCACGAGAAATCCATTTTGCAGGTTGAAGAAAACGAAGTAAGCGAAGATACGTTTGTTCAGCGGTAACTCGTACGACTATGGTTTTAAGTGCTCGTATAAACTTTCAGAATTACGTTAAAATAATTGGTCAAGGCTTGATTACGCTCTGGAACGTTGGTGCGTCGACGATTCGACGAGCTTCATTCCAACAACGTCCAAACGAGTGTTCCATTCTCCCCATCATCCTCTTCTTTTTTTCTACTTGGTGTTTCCCTCACTGGCTTCGTTCTTTTTCTTTCCTCGAAGAGAAAGTAATCCCCGCGAGAAAAAGCATCCGATCGGCACTAGGTGTTCCAGCTAGGGGACTTCTTATTCCCAGAACAACAGTGTCAGGCTATCGATCCCGCATCGAACGACAGCCACGACGTGTATTGATAGTCCTGGCAGCAGCGGGTTGTTTGCTCGCAACATCGAATTTTCCGAGAAAGTTTACCGCGCGTTCTCTTCGAGTCGACGAAGAAGCTGAAACCGGCTTACGAGCCGCTGAATAAACGGATCAACCTTCCTGCGTTTGCGTCTCTTTGCGAGCTACTTAAGTTCTTTACTCACCACTGCCTTGTTCAGCAGCTCTGCTCTTCGTCATTCCGCATCATTATTCGTCGAAATGTTCGCAGGAAACGCAGAACTGTCGGGAAAACTTCGCGCGAGGAAACGTTGTTGTTGGAATTAGCGAGCTATGGTCTGTCTAAACGATTCCGGCGGTCTTTTGAAGATTCACGAAAGCAGCGCCCGATGTTTGCCGATCAGCGAACGTGATTTCAATTGAACAGCGAATTGAAATTGTAATATCCTTTCTGGCCTTTCGGTGAGGTTTTTGTATAGGATAGTATTTGTTATCCTAAATATATATACGTATGAAGGTTTCAGTATGTTGATTAAAAATTACTCTTGAAGTTATAGTAAATTTGAGAGAGTCTGTATGTATAAACGTATTTCTTGACTGAAGAAGAGTTGCCTGTGATAAAAAAGTACCATTATCCTAATATCTATCCAATATTTATCTCGGAATAAAGATGATCCGTGACATAAAAATGTAATCAAAATTCCATCTTCGTCGTTTCAAAATTCAACCTCCATTCGATCCGCATTAAAATATATCTAATCCATTCCACTTACCGGAAAATCCACTGAATCACCGAAATCATTCCGGGAAAGTGTATACTTCGAACAATTATCGAGCGTGGAGATTGCATCGGTGATTCCTTACAAACTTTAATGGGTGGATTTCGTTCGCGGGTAACCAGAGTTGGCGGTGTTCGGATCTCTTATTTTCCGTTTGCCAATGGAGAAAAAAAGAATCGTGTTCCGATGGAAAAGCTTTGCGAAATTGTGGAGTTTACCTTTTAAGTCGCGGCCGATGAAGTCGGCGGAAGAGGAATGAAGGACATGAGCGGAATAGAGGGAGCGAGAGAGAGAGAGAGAGAAAGAGAGAGAGAGGGAGAATGAAACGAAACGAAACGAAACGAGAAAGAACGAGACACGAGTCGGGGCAGAAACGAAACCAGTTCCGTACGCAGATGTGGAAACTCGAGCCTCTGAGCTTGGTGCTCAAAAATGAATTTAAGCTGAACGATGCCTGCACGGAGCGCCGGAAACTTTCGCGGAAAATTATGTGAGATGCGCGTATACTCTCTGCCTAACGTGGCCAGACGCCCTCCATCTACGTTCCACCCTCTCCGACTCCCCCTTTTTTTATTTGTCCTTTTTCTTCTGTATTTCCTACTTCTCCTAGTTCCCTTTTTGACCTTTCTCCGTGACGGCGAAAGAGGAAGAATCACCGTACCGAGTCGAGATTCCGCGGCTCGTTTCTATTTAATTCTCAAATGCACGCCGCAACTAGACGAATTTTCGTTCCCCTGCGCGTCGGTCGCGGTGCGGATACGCCAGCTCCGCGTTTTTTCAAGCTCGTGCGAGATGTTTGGCGAACGTATTTGAGGAGGAGAATTAAAACGTCGTAACGCACCGGTGAAAAGGAATCCGTGTTACATATAGTACATGCATACTATATACATATGTATGTGTATCTTGTCCTTCATTTCTGTGTTTTTCTGGAAAATATGCTATACATGTACGCGAAGTCGGGTTAAATTATTAAATGAAAGATTATTAAATGAAGACGACAGGAAAAAGACATTTTTTTCAATTTTCTAACTGTTATGTCACTCGGCTGAAAGAATATGAAATTGTTAAAGAAGAGAATAATCTGAGAGATTTGAAGATATAAGCCCTTTGAAGATAAGAAATTAACGTTATTTTAGTTTAACTTAATTAATTATACCTTCATTTTAATTTTATAGTTTAACTTAATTAATAAAGGTTTATATAATTAACGTTCTTAATATTTTTCAAATATTCGAAAGGATGACGAAAACACGTATATAATTCTCAAATCAAACAAAAAGGTAGCTTCGATGACATCGTCGAATACAAAATATATCGTATTGTTCACCTGTGGTCTTCAAATGAAATTTCCAATCTAATCTATATTAGGTTTAATTACTATTTCATATTTGTTTTTATCTTTTCGTCAGTAGAAAAATGTTGGTTAATTTAGTCACATGTACATTTTTTCTTAAAGTGAGAAGCAGACAAAGAGAGAAATAATTTAACGAAATAGCAGTTTATCAGGAAGTCGGTGTATATTTCATTAAAACTGCGTTACCAGCGTGCATTGTTTTTATTTCCTTGTCGTATATTTCACGATAATTATGTTTTTACCGACGCGATCGGAAAAATTCTAATTGGCGCGGCTCTCAAATTAATCCGGCCGCTGCTTTTCCCTATTATAACCACGACTATTATTATTTCGAGCTCAGTTCGGTCCCGACTTACATGCCGAGTTCTTTCATCAGCCGATAATTATTATTTCTAATTATTACCGACAGCGAAAGGAAAATATATATACATATATAGATATATGTATGGTTAGAGAGGGAAATGGGAGGGAACTCGGAGCTACGTCCAAACAAATTCGTCGTGCGATATTTAGCCTTTTCGTCGCGCGTAATTGAACGAGTCGACAATTTCACCTGCAACCCTATTATTTCGTTCAATCAATCGAATTGTACCGGCGAATTATAATTAATATGAACGATTTACAGGGATAGAAAGAAAAAATACTGAAAGTAAAAAAAAGGCATTTATGAATCAAGGAGGTCCATTGCTGTGGAACGATCGGTTGGATTTGATTAAATGCCAGTCTTGTATAACCTTGGCGAAATGAGGACGAATAAAAAATGAAGGTGATTCGTTGGTTGTGTATTTGTACATTTGTCGATAAATAAGTCGGCGAAACTGTATGATAAGCGAAAAATTGTAAAATCTGTGTACTCGAATTAACGAGAGGGGTAATTTCGAAATGGGTTACCGAAATACGCGAGGTTTTCGTTCAAGCAAACGAAAACACTTGGTCCGCCGATATTAATTGCACCAGTATTAATTTAATGGTACCTCGATGAAAACTTTATTCAATTAACGCTAATGGCCTCCAAAGGCTGCGCCTAATTGAACAAGGTAACGTAAATAACCTTTCCGATCTTCGAACTTCCTCCGAGGGATAAAAGATCTGATGAAGACTGACGGGAGATCGTAAGTGAATCTTCGAATGCTACGAAAAGGGAAATACGATTTTTAACCAAGAACCGCGAACAAAGATAGTAGTAGAAACGTTAATGAATTTGGAATTGAATCGAACTGTGAATTAACACTCGAGAATATACGTGTATGTCCACGTCATTTTTCGAAAACAAATCTGTCTTCGTATATATACGAAAGTTGATATTTAAAGTTGATACTCAAAGTTAGTCTTGTACACAGTATAACTCGTTCCTATTTCGTTTAGCCTGGTTCTTATTCTATTAGCATCTAACAGCGTTTCGGATAATCCTGAGGAAAGAGAAGCTGACAGAGAAATTCTCGCTTCATCAACGAGTTACATTAAAAGTGTGTCGCTAACCGAATTCGCTTGATTGTGCGCGAGAGTCGTTGCGACTGGTGTTCTCCACGGAATTATTCATTGTCATGGTCCTGACTCATCGTAACATTCATGGTCTCAGGCTGCCGCTAAGGGACAATTTCGAAAATACAGAATTAACTTTGTCGTTACATTACTCCATGCTCGTTGCCTCCGGATATCAAACTTTGATATTCCGTAAAATAATTGCGTACGGTTTGATAAGTGTTTTTCCTCTGAAATTAATTTCCCGAGTTTAAGAGAATAGATACTTATAATTATCAATTTATCTAATACAAACTAGAATCATATTTTTATTTCTCCTTTTGCACTACTTTATTGAGATCAAAACCTAATTAGAAAAGTTACAGCACCAAATTTTCTATAAAATTTTGTACGTGACATATAGTTTGCTAGTAAAACTAAATAAACCACTGTCATCCTAAATGGAACAACCGTCGCGTGTTACACTCAAGGAGTACTATTGCCCGACAATCGCAGATATACTTTTAGAACCATTGGATCCGAGTAAACATCTCGTCGACGAGCTTCCTCGTGGATGGAACGCGCGTTGGAATCAGAGACGAGGCTCGAAACGGGAAGTCAAAATCTCTTGAACGACGAAGATTTAATACAACTCGCTGCATACTGAATCTGTAGCGACAGAGGGGTGTTGGTTGCGATAGAACGCGACGTGGAATGCGAAATGGCTGGAATAAAAAAGAGAAACTCATTGAAGTCTCTGGTTGCTGGCTCGCTTTGACCCTCGATCGTCCGTAAAGGGAGCACCAAGATAAGGGGGCAAGAAAGAAAGGAGAAAGCGAACGAAACAGGAAATGAGCGAACAGGAAAGGAAGAGGATGAGAAAGAGAGAGTGGAAGGAACGAGGGCATTCTCTGGAAATCCTACAGCTGCTTGTGTAGCGGCGCTTCTGTTACCGGAGGGGTAAATCGGTATAGTTTCGTTTAAATCCACGTCGTTTTACGAGCTGCCGATACAGTGGGGGGGAAGAAGAAAAACGAACAAAAGAAAAAAGAAAAGAGTGGGAAACCTTTCACGAGACGGTAGGGCGAGCTCGTACGCGATCCTCCATCAACGCTGTTTATTTTAGAATGTTCCGTTCGTCTCCGTAAATGCAATTACGGTCTTCCTGCGGGAATCGATTATCGCATTGGATTATTCCGTCTACTCATCGGCTTCTTGAACGACAGGGATTTAAATGGAAACGATTTCGGCTGTCGCGTCAGGGTCGCAATGCGTCATCGACGCACAGTGCGAGTATGAATATCACTGTCAATGTTGGAGTATTTCTACTTTCAAAATTGAATTTATTATTCTTGCAGAAAGTAAAGATATTTTTAGAGAAAGCAAAGAAATATGTTTTGTAAATATGCGAACTGTTATGATGGCCGCCACTTGTATTTTAAATCAACCAATAGTGATATCACGCGTGTAAAGGATTTCTCAAGCACTAGACACGTGAAATGGAATTCACGAGCTAATATCACAGTTCCGGTATCTCCGAACTTCTCGAAATATTTATATAATTTCATGTAAACAACAAATTTCCTTGCATCTTGCTAGGAAGTACAGTTATTAGCACAGTACAATATGTCTGATCATAAACTGTTTATTTCTACTTACTTGAGTATTATTCCACCCCTAACATTTCTCGTGTGGGTAATATAAGAAAATGGTAATGTAAGGATGAAAATACAATATTTTGAAAGATATTTCAAGTGAAATTTGTTCAAAATTCTCAAGGTTTCATATAAATTTTGTGTAACGAAGCATAACACAACCAAGGTAACTCTACAAGGTTTCATATAAATTTTGTGTAACGAAGGATAACACAACCAATTATTCATACCCACCACAAACTACGTAAAATCAATAATACTTAACGTGTATTTAACGTTATGTAAATATCGTAAAATTTGTATTCCCTTTATCCCCGACAGTATCTCTTATTTTTCGAAACGTATAATTCTTGACGACATCGTTGGCTACGCGCCCGTAATTGGAGGTCACCGGTTTTCACGGTGCTCTACACCCAAGAACTTTGTGACAAATGTCAGACCAGCAAAATGCAAAAAGTCCGCGTAAAGGGTACACTCTTGACCCAGTTCCGGACGCCCTTTTAAATTAGTTCGCCAAACAAGAGAGCCAGTTAGAGAGACGGGGAGAAGAAAACTGTCGCGGGAAATGATACGAGGCGTGAGAGTGTGTGTATGTGTGTGTGTGTGTGTACTGCGAAAAGGGAACAGCTGCTGGTAGTAGAAAGGGCAGGACTCGTAAGACAGCAATCTACAACACGGCCCACCGAGAGCTGTAACACCACTAGAATCGAACTTGTAATAAGGTACACCTCGCCCACTCACCAGAAGTCGATTGCTCCTCAGGGACAACAACCCTGCTTCGCGTCTTTCTCCGGTTGTTCCTTCTACAACCTTTCGGTATTGTTCGTTTGTGAATCGACCGTGTGGAACATGGAAGCTCAGCAGAAATTACAACGTCGATTCGAATTGCATTACATATTATTCCAGGTTATTAATTTGTTCGCCGCTTATAGAAGAGCGACTTAAATGAATAAAATTGCTTTTGTAGAATAAATTATAGGAAATTGGCTTACAAATTTCAGAATATTTAAATTTGTATAATAATTAGTATTTATAGTGTTTATACAATTCCTATAATTGCAATAGTCTTTGAGATATCGATAAAAAAAAATACGTTTTGAATTGAATATCGAGAATAACGATATTCATCAATGTCTATCAGGTACAATGTACACCCATTTCAGCACTAGAAAAAGTCAAATTCGTAAAGTTCGCAAATTCCAATCTTGAAATCAATCACAGAGGTATTGGTTTTTCGTATATAACTGTTAGTTGGCTTAATTCTTCATTATTTTATTCAATTTAATTGATATTGCGATAAAATTTCATGAGAAAAACCTATTGAACGACAGTGTAATCATTATTGAAGTTCATACGTATCTCGATTAGCTTTCAATATCAAAAATTATATTTTCATACCTGTATTTTATAAATGTATATAGAAAATTTGCGCGTTGAACTGAATGAAAATTAATATCTCCGGTTTCTGATTTAAATACATTTTCACGACTGAGTAACGTTCATTCTAACGATTGTTCGATAATTAATTTTCTAAAATATCAACAGCGAAATATTTTCGACCATATCTCGTATAATTGACTGGCCGCTAAATCCATCGAAAAGTAGAATCAAGGAAATATTTCCTATAATCGTAGTTTAAACGAGAAAGCAATAACTTGAGCGTGGAGGCACGACAAGAAAATCGTGAAGAACAATCTGAGAGGAAGATTAATATCGATTCAACGAGTCAAAGCCAGAGGGTGATTCCGTTGAACAACTCGAGGACATCAAAGTATATCGGAAAGGGTTTTGCCATTCTTGCCCTAAGGATATTACGCGGACTAGCAAGAGGCAAAAGAGCAGAAAAGTTGAAATAATTCCGTGCCGGGGAAATGTGGTACAATCTTCTGTCTTTAACGGAACACCGAGCGACCAACCGGATATTGGAATGATCAAAGAGATCAACCCGAGGCCGAGAAATGTTTTAAGAATTTATATTGTTTCACTTTCATTTCGAGTGTTTGTTTTTAATTACACGTATAAAGAGGTTTCAGCGACACCGTAAAATTGTTGATTCTTATAAAATTTTGGTTCCATGAATACTATTTGCTGCTATTTTAACGAAAAAGAAGAAAGAAATAATAGAGATACTTTGTATAAAAATTATTACTTTTGAATATGACGATTTAAGGGCTTGCTGAATACAGTTTTTTGTATTTTTATTTTATTATGCACTCCGTGTAAATTAATTTGATTGTTAATCTAGTAGATCATGTAAGGCTATGTTATGGACATTCGTTATTCCACGTTTCTACCATTTGTCTTACCCTAACCTTTCGTTTTTCACTCGCGCTTCAATATCTCGGCTTTCATCAAATTGAATTGTATTACTGTTTCTACTTCGGGGAGATCGAATCATCCCCTTTTCGTGTTTCGCCCTCGCTTCGCGTCCCACGCCTATCGATTATTTAGACATCTATTTTTACCTGCAACGTAAGTCAAGCCCATGAGTCATTCTCTCTAAACTCTTCTCCTAATATATTGTCGAGTACTATTTCGAGCAGGTGCTTTAAATTCCTACGCAAAATCATATTCCTACGCGCTAAATTTTTATTCAAACCACGTTCCATGCCGTCAAAGAAGAAGAGATCTATGGAACGAATCCAGGATCATCAAATGAGGAATGTTCAGACTTTGATTTAACTGGCAGAAGCGCACTGTGTGCTGCGACAAAGGTGCGTTAGGAGAAAAACAACAAGAAAAATGATGGAAAGACGTACACTTTGTGAAAAACAGCGAAGAAGGTAAAGACTTGGCAATAGCGAGGCGTCCCTAGTGTCAGTCTTCCCTTACGCTGTGATGCCTCTTCTGTTTTTTTAAAAGCTTCATTCCGTCTCTTTCTTTTTTCCTTCTATCTTTCTTTTTCATTCATCGTCCTTTCTTTTGTCGTATAATATTACTTGTTCTTTTGAAAGTAAAAAGCGGGACGAATGTCGTCTAAGATACTCAATTCTTTGGCATGTTTCGTGACTTTCAAAGCAACAGAATGTGGATTATTTCGATGAATAATCGTCATCTCCGAGGTATGTCCCGGTGCTTTGGACACGTTCCCCACCGTCTTTGAAGTATCGATTCGCCGCTGTTATACTTTTTCTTCGCGAAAAGAAAGAAAGAAGGCAAAGGTCCCGCGATAAAACCATCGCGCTTTGAGTCATTCTTCGTTGAAGACGCAGCGCCGCGTTGCTGCGTCTGCGAATCTCATATGCGACTGCTCTTTTGTTACAAGCAACGAACAACAATCTGTTGGTCCAAGCGTTTTTGGCTTACAACCTCCGGTTCCCCTGTCGTGTCTGCGAAACAGTTAACGATATTCAAACAAATCCCTGTGTCGAGAACAGCCAGGTCTTAAATCCGGACGATAGCGTGGATGGATGTTTTAGTATCAATCTTGCCTTACGCTGTGAATATGACAATTTTGAAGAGGCCACGTGGTAGAATAAAACGTTATTCCATGCTTCTAACATGCGTTCTCATTATTATAGAGCAAGCATAGTTATTTTCAACGTACACACCCATAATCGCGTTCTTTTATTATCACAGGATTTCTTAGGTATGAGGAAAATATGAAAGAATGATTGTTAGTGCATGTGATTTCTCGCTTCAATCCTGTTTATTCGACCATTCGTTCGCGAGATGGCACGTCAACGGGAGTCGTAAATTCCCGTTACGATTAGAGATAATCGACGCCACGAATTGATCGATCCCCTTATTTCGGTTAAGATAATAGGGGTTGTTTAAATTGAGTATACACTGAATTAACAGGTATAAATTAACACTTTATTCCAACAACTTTATATAGAAGATAGTTACGCTGGCGCGTATGTACAAGTTAAAGTAAGTGACTGATCCGAGGGTAGGAACCCAGTAAAGTCATGTTGACTATTCTAGAGATGTAGAATGAGGCGTTCAGTGGCGGATGCTGTGGCGGAGGAAAGCTAATGATGGGTGTGCCCAGCGCTCGAGATGAGCTGATTTGTTAAGGATACTTTTGCTAGGAAAGTGAGGGTAATAGACATTGCTTCTGATTGGTTAATGAGAAGGTTTGTGGACTAGGAAGGCTCTTAACCGCCCTCGAGAGAAAGTTGCTAACGAAAGATACCGAACGCGAAGAAAACCAACTTTCCCGTATCTTCCCATAGTGGACAATAAATGTAAAGAACAAAGACGCTTGTTTGATCCGAAGGGCCTTAACTATGAAAACGACAAGATTTATGGTGGGTCCTTGAGACTATTGAGGGTATGCAGTGAGGATGCGTGGATATCTGGCTGCCATCTTGCCCGCGGTGTGTGGCCTGGGTTAGATAGAGAGTCAGCCGACGTAACGAATTCTATAAAAATGAAAGGAACTCTAGTGTTCTGTCCACGAAGCTAGCTTTCAATATTCTGCAATTATTAGCAAAACACGCAGTAATGAAAGCAATAGGGTACACATTTTTTCAACATTTTTCCATTTTTCCCATGCGAGATTCGAACGAGGGAAGACGGCAAGGTCGGTCATCCTCCGCTTTCTTTTACCACAACTGACCAACATTTTTCTGCGGCGTCCTAAATCAACGCGACCCTATCCGGTTGACGACACGCCTCCCCGATGTTACTTTCGCCGCGGAGCGTATTATGTAAACCGGTAAACCGAATTACGTTACGTTGACAGATGCAAACGGGATGAAACTGTCTCTTCGCCAACGAAGTCCATCGAGTGTTAATCGCATAATCTAATATGTACTCCCGCCTCCACGACGCCGCTTGTACTACAGTTTTTAGCCCATCCTCTCTACATTCTCCGCCGCCTTTGATTCTATTGCGCGTACCGTCCATCCTCTCTCCTGTCCGAATAATTCGAGTCTGTTCTCACGTGCTACTGCCGGTGGTAGCAACGCATGGCCGCCACTTCTATCGTTTCGTGCTTGCGGTCCTTTCGCAGGAAGTGCGAAGGAACAAAGCAGAGCCCGTCTCCAAGGGCGGCAGGGGGTGAAGGTAATCCCTATTGTTTCTCCTGTCCCATAAATCCTACTAGCCGCTTCGCCTTTCCGCCTCTTGTGCTTCTCTACTTTCCTCTCTCACTCTCCTTCTCTCTCTCTGTCTCCTTTGCACTTTGGTTACCGACAACACACCCCCGCACAACCCCAACCTGCTACAACTCCCGCTATTCTCAATCCCCTTGCTATGCTTTTCTCGGCGGCGGGCTTCGTAAATCTCGGTCCAGCTGTGCTTTACGGCACACATGTACTTCCGGAAAGAATACAAGCGATCCTATCTCCGATTCCAAGGGGTTGCGTCTCACCCTCTTCCGTCGCCAATCGCTCGAGGTAGTTAGGTTAACGTTCGATCCGAGAAATGTCTGATTTTTTCCTTTTACTAGGGGTAGCAAGCACGGTCGAGGCTGAAGCGTGGAAATTTAACGAGGGTGATTTTATTGGTTGTATCTTGTAGTAGACGGCGCACGGCGATGGTTAGTTAATTGAACAGTAGATTGAAACGACCAGGGGTAATATTAGAGGGGAAAATCGAGGGATAGGTTTTTGTTTATTTTTGAATCGTATGACTTTAATTTTCTTCCTGGGGCAGAAAAACTGACCGCTCTTCAAAATTTGTCGCGCTTTCACGAGTTCTGTTACGCTATTTCTACGGCGTTGTTTACGATCCATAACGCCTTCGCCGGGCCACTTACGCTCCTGACACGTAGAAGGGGTTGTTTTTTTTTTGGTATTACCAAGGAAGGGTCGCTACTAATTTATGACGTTAAGTTCTGACGTCTTTGTCGCGCCTCGCTTGTCGCTTTTTGCAGGTCGTACATTTATCATGGTTGTTTATAACGCGATCACGCGCTTTTGTTCTGGAATCTGCGGAAATGTAACCGTGACAATTTCTGCCTGCGAAACGATATACATATTTTAGCATGGTAATAAAACACTGTTCACAATTTCAATGTTTTCCCACATTTGTTATTTATTACTTTTTAGGTTTCCTGGAACCCTCCAAGTGATTCAACTATCAATTCGTAGTTAATTGTCAGATGTACCATTTTATTAGAAATATCAACGAAAAATTCTACTTCTGTGTCTGCAATACCTTATTCTTAAGAAAATTTAGCAACTGGAAAAATTCATTTTGCGACAGATTGCCAGCGCATCTAGTGCAATTTCATCGTACACGTGAAATTAATTTTGATCGGAGGATATACGCCAATTAACGTGTCCTTTTTGTTTGAAATTACAGATCGAGGATGCCATGCTGATGTTCGACAAGCAGACCAACAGGCACAGAGGTGAGTGAAATTTATGATTTTCTCGGGAGAAGGGGTTGGGAGAACCAGTCGGTTCTCCCCGCTATACAATAATTCGATACCCATGGGCCGGTAATTGCTGTTTGATCACTGGTGATCGTTAAAACGCGAGTTTCCGCTAGCACCAGAGGACTGCTGACGTCGCACGTCCGCAGGCAAAATTTCGTTGCGTGTTCGTACCACTCTGTGTGTGCGTGGCACGCAAGTTCGCCTCTCGCGCAAATATGCTGAAAATATGGTCGAGACTATTCTCTGTTTAGCGAGTCAATAATACTGGCGTTTCACTCGCGCGGATCGCGAAGTGGGTAATTAACGAGCGGGCTCGAAACTATAATTAGTAATTACGGTAATACGCGCGACGCCAATGCGCCAACATCGGTGCAGTCGAAGATAAATAACATTAATTTGACGCCGCGATCAATCGGACCGTTAATCACGACGGTGATTGCGTGATTCAACGTTAACGCGCGCCTTTCTTGCGCCGCTTTGCCCTCGCGATGGGCCTTAACGATCCAACGATGCGTCAGCTAGGAAATTTCAGCGCGTTTTTCACAGATCGAGCGCGACAAAACGAGAGCTTAATCGGAATTTCCACGGAGCCAGGAAAATTTCTTGGCGTGAATGCGAATATAACGCCACGTTTGAAATAGGCTCAAAGATACTATCTTTCATTTCCAATTACAATCTTTGTGATTTCCGAGAATAGAATGATCGAATGTTAGGTGCTTTATAAACTAGCTATATTTTGCGAAATAAAAAGTTTTCGGTGCGATTGTTTTGTCATTTTGTTGCATGATAATATTTAAAACGTAAGCAATATGATATTATAAACAACAGTTATCTATGTACTTATGGAACATTTAAATATTCACATTTAAAAATGCACAAAAATATTTATTTACTTCACGATCTACCGAAACGATATTATCGAGTCAAAATTTCGCAAACTCATAAACGCGATAGTATCTTCGAATTTCATTGGATCGCGTCACGCATAACAGTATGTTGGTAGCAGTGGTCGGTTATGCAGACTTTTATTCAAGCACGATTAACATAGAGAATAAAAGAAGGGGACGCGTGTCAGGAATCGAAACGGTGAGCATTTACATCCGGCTCGCGTACCACGTGTACAAACGACGAAAGTACGAAAAATGTAAATTCATCGTAGCTCGATTAGAAGCTGAACAGAATTGAGTAAAAAAGAAAAGGGAAGGAAAGGAAAGAAAAGGAAAGGAAAGAGGAGAAAAGGAAAAGAGGGGGAACTGAGGGCGTCTTTGAAATTTGCATAACACCATCTGTTATCGTACGCTTTCTTTTGAACTAGCGAAGGTCGTTCTGAATGTCTTGCGCGGCACCGCACGTTTCCGTCTTAGCGAAGCGATAGCGTAGATTGAGAGATAAGCAGCGATAAGAATAAATTGTTACGAAACGAGCAGTGCTATCAAGGAAACTAGCTTTCGTTTCGAACTTCCTTCTGCTAGATGACGTAAACGATTTTCTTTTAATACCAGTAATTTGTACAGGGTGGTATGAATTACTGGCTTTACTATACATTCGTGGATGATGGATACGATATTCAGTCTGAGTCGCTTCATTGAAATCGTTCGAAATAATATTGTACTCCTTCGGTAGCTGTATGGAGTTCTAGTGAATTTATATGGAGCCATACTTGACTGGCACTTGGTGTATACTTATTAACCTTTCATTCGTAGATGAATGATGATAAACTAGCGCGTGGGGGTGGAGAATAAAGTCATAAAGGTATATCTAATTCTTTATTCACACTTAACAAATTCATATTCGCTCAAACTAGAAAGGATTAATTGATGCTACGATCATCTAGTAGATTTACGTCTTTTTCAGACATGGACAGAGTACAATAGAACACCACTTGTGATTTTCTGTTCATATAATAGGAGTTTACATTCTGGCGTGAGTTTATTTAAACTATCGCTAATTAAATTTTCGTTCAAATAAGTGCAATTCATACGAAATAAAGAAACGGTTATATAAAAGATCTATCGAGTAACGTATACATCAAATATTACAAACGTTTCTTAGCACAAACTTATATATAGAGAACGAATCTAAAAACTAAACAGAAGCACTTCGATCGATGTACCAATGCAGCGTCGTGCGTCAGGATGAAAGAAATATCAGCTTGCTAGTCTCTATATATATCGTAGCTGAACTTTCGTCTGCTTCTCACAGGAAGGCGGGATAGAGCGAGCAAGGAAACAAGACAGAATACGAATGGAAAGCATCTTTCTGTTGCGAGGTTGGATCTATTCACGTCGGTGGTTGAATGGCGTCGATAATCGTCAGCGATCGAGATGCCCCACCGGACCGATAATCGAGCGCCTCTCTATCTTTTTTACCGGTATCCGACCTCTCCCTCCGATCCGTATAACCCTCGATTCGATTTCATCCCCTCTGCTTTCCAGTGGAGTGCCTGCCGGGTCTCGGTGATAGATTCTAATATCGCTTATGAAAAATAGGGGCAAATGGGATATGAAAGCTGGCTCCCTCCGATGCCACAGGGGGTTGCCACCGCTTCGAGGGGGAGTGAAAGAGAGGTTGGGCCACGTTCGGGGGTGGTAGTCAGAATACCACCCTTCGAAAAGGGAAGAACTCGCGTTGCACGTCTCAGCAAACGGCCGACACCCAGAAAAGGAATAGGTGAAATAGTGGTGTACCTCTGGAGAAGAAAGAGAGTCGGTGGAAAAGAGAGAGGAGAGAGGAAAGTGGAAGAAAGAGGATAGAGACGGAGGAAGAGGGACGATGAAGGCTCTTTCAAAGCGGCGCGTAATCTCTCTCGCGATGACGTTTAATACCATCCAACGTCGGACGAGTCTGTGAACCTCAAACCTCGAACATTACTGCTCTCTGGCAGATTTCACAATATGGTACTTTCATAGTCTGTCTCTGACCCCTAAGGGGATTATCGTCGGATTTTCTGTGAACGATGCGTGAGCAGCAGCTCGGACGCAATCAACAGGGCACGAAGCGATGGTTCTTATTTTGGTCTTCTCGTTATCCCTCAGCTGCGTTGCTCAGCTGCGGTGATCGCGAAACGATATGGTCCAGTACGTGTTCCAATTGCTTAATGAGGTTATTTTATATCGTCCTGTTGTTAAATTATTTGACAACCATAAATATTCGTTCGTACCTTTAACAAACGAGTGGATTATTTATAAAAGTATTTTCAAATTAGAAATATGTAAGAATGATTGGTACAAATGGAGGAAAGTTTATTAATGGAGTATAATTTTATGATTAGTTTCTGATAAAAGTGAGATTCTATAATCGCTACAAAGATTAAAGAGCTAACAGGCTGTGATGGAAATCATCGATAACATTTAATGAGTTATCGTAATGGACAAGCTTTCGATTAAATATACCTTTAGATCACCAAATGAGAAGTACGGTAATCCAGAAAATGTCCCCCTATATGCTTAAAATCGCGAAACATACGTCGATGATAGTATAAAAGAACTAAAAAGAGGTATCCTTATCGTGTATAGCCGAAGTCGTTCTTTGGATAGTCGCCATAGTGACAGGAACAACTGTAGTTCGTTCAAGGTCGTTCAACGGCGCTTTCTAACCCAGATCCGATTTTGATCGGAACAACTCGGATCGACGCTGGGAGGACACGGAGTGGAACAACGAGCCAGCCCTGAGCTGCTTGTGGAATTACAAAAGGAGAGGAGAGATCGTTGTCGATGGTACCGGGCGACCCCTTTACGTTCAAATCCCCGAAGAAGTTGAACCCCCCCCTACTCTCTGCTTTATCCTCGCCTCCGTCGTCACCATCACCGACCACCACCATCAAACGTTGGTGAAAGAAGAATCCGAGCGTTTCCGGACAATTTCGAGTCCCGCAGCGAGCTATGATTTCCACGCGGATGGGCAACCGCTGCAATTGCAGCAAAGCGTGTCTTCTCTCTGCCGTGCTTGCCTCTCCGGCGAAGAGGCGCGACTATAGCTCGGAGGCGCGATTATCCAAGCTTCGCTGGCCAAAGGATTTTCTCTTCGTGAGCTCCACCCTTACACGAGGGGGTGGCAGGGTGAGAGGATAGGGAAGGGGGCACCTATAAGGCAGAAGCAAGCCATGGTTCCGTAACTTCGCCTCCGCCTACACACGTCTAACTACATACGAATATACACATATCTATACATATGTACGTGTATATGTACACATTCCACATGTAGACAGAAGTGAACGCAGGAATACATACAGACACATTTACACACACGCAGCCACGTTTATACAGCAGTCTAGTCGGTCCAATGTACGGTACAGGTACACGTGTTTTCGCTCGTACCTTGTCATAAATTGCTGGCACATTGCTGCTGGGTGGAACGTATGTGTTACTGCATCGGTCAGGACCGCTTCTATGGTCCTCGTTGATTGCCTACCGGCAATGTTCCAAAAGAAGGACTTGCCTACTCATGCGTGAACGCGCGCGTCAAAGGAACTCGTCCAGCTTCTTCGATCGTTCATTGAATCTCTCCTTCTCTTTCGTGCACCACCGGCGAGCAGGAGGATTCGACACGATCCCAGGGAAAATCGCACCTAGCAATCTTTCTGGAATTGTTCGACGATTGTTCTTTTTGGGATATATATAAGAGTCTTTGCCTTAAGACGTTCCGTGGATAAAGATTGTAGTTAGGTTTAACTGCAGAAGAGATATACGAAGATAAACATAAAGTTTCTGTAGGCGAAAATTCGAAGTTATATGAATGCAAAATCGGTTACAGCTATTGAATCTTTGATTTAGTACAGAGAGCATTTCGCTGCTTAAAGGTCTGAACAAATGCTAACGAGATAATCACTTGAATGTTAATATGTAAGCGAAGATTCTACTTGACAGACGTCGTCGGAATTTGCAATATTGGAAATTTGTAACTATAAGAGAATATCCGAAGAACCCGCGGGAGACAGTCGCTAAATATGTATTCTTCAACTTCTTATCTTCGAAACGCAACAGCGCTTAATTTTTTACTGAATTATTCAATAAGCGACTTGTACGTCAATGCGCGAGACCATTTGTCATGTCGAACCACTGCATGTCAACGTCTATACGTGACTAGAAATTCAGCATCTTTTATTAGATTTCTGTTACCGAACACGCTGACTAAGTGACACTATATTTAAACCTAAAGAAGCTTCTTCTAACTTGCGAGTTAGTAGCGAAGCCTCCTGTAAACGTTCAATGCGACACGTCTCTTCGCTATTTATCTGTTTGTATCCACACGCCAAAAATACTTCACCATGCAGCTCCAACAAATGAGTCGTTCTTCGCCATGAACTTAAACCTGTGACCTACTTGTCATTCTTGTTGAAAATTGTAAACTTTAACCACTATCCGATAACCTTACTATATCACTTCTATCTACTATGAGTATATTCGTGATACGAAGAACACTACGCCTCTTCGCCAAGACGAGTCTCTGGTTCGGTGGATAGCGTAATCGAGGTAGACGAAAGCCCAGTCGCAAGGTCTTGACTTAACGAAGGTCGGAATCCCAGTCTCAGGTTGGTGGTCAGGGTCCGCAGCCTGGGTGCAATTACCCGAGGCTTTTCCCTAGGTTGAACAAGGAGAATCTCTGACGAAGTCTAGAGAAGTTGGCGAAGCTACGGTCTATGCAGTCGACATGCCGGACGGATACGTTATGCCAGTTTGACGTAATCCCAACCGCGGGGGCATCAGACGTTTCGGAAGTCGGTGGCGCGGTAGCGTTGTTTCCGGCGTGGAGAAATTCGCGCTCCAAATTCGCGCGGTAAATCCCATGGCCCGACTCTAACTCTCCCATGTATGCACCCAAGCACCCATTGCTCTGAATAGTTGCATCAGTCGCTTCACTTCGCAACTTGGTTCGCGCGGATCGCTCTGAAATAGTTTCGAATCTGTTTCTACAATTCGCTTTGGTTTCCGTTGGTTCTCGGTTGCGTGCAACGCGCGTCCACCTAACTCGTAAGATCGCCTTCCTCTCTCTCCGTTTCTCTTTCTCTCGTAGTTCGTCTATAAGCCACCGCAGGTTCGGTCCGCCACGCGTAGTCGAGCGGAAAGCCGAGATTGATTTCCACAGGAGAGTTCCGCGTTGCCGGTTCTTGATTGGTAATTGCGCGGCCACGATCGATAAACCCGTGGAACCTGAAGCTGAGAGAGCATTGCGACGGAACGTTTACGTCGCATTGACGACGATTTTGTGCGTGGAAAAGAGGAGGATTCGCGGAGACGTCGCTAGGGTTGAAAGCGGCGAATCTGTCGCTGGGTCGCTCTCGTTGAGTTTTAGAAACATAAGTGAGAAAGATTGCTAGATGGCACACGATTTTTGAGTCTCTGAGATGTATTTTCGAACAGGGTCTTTTGCTATTCTTCTAAATTTCCATTACAAATGATTTTTCATTTTACAGAAAAATGTATTTTTTTCCTACTTTTACGTAATTTTCTGCTTCAAAAAGAAAAAATATGTTTCTCTGAAGTGGAGATAAGAGTTGAAGAACCATCAGAAACGGAAGTAAACGCTCTGAAAATGTGGCGCGAACACATGCTCCCAACAAGTAAGGAACGCAGAAAAGTTAAAAAAAAATTCCCGTATTCGTCGAAGCATGTCGAAAAGTTTTCCCTGCGGAGCACAAGCTCGATGCGAGCTCTCGTGAAAATATCGTGTCTTTTATGAAGGATCTCGCTCTCTACGCAAGGCAAGAAATATTTTTCCTCTTTGTCGTCAGGATAGCCAGGTTTTAATCGGCTAAAGAATTTTCAAAGGCACCGTCTTTTGAGAACAAGCAACGGCGAGTATCTGCCTCGTAGTACTGCTATCAGAATATGGTTTCGCGTGTCGTTGCAACTATCGAAAACTTCATCGTGAAAGTTGACCAGCCACTGCTCGAAAACTTTTTGAACGATGAGTGGTTTCACGTCCCTGAATGCTACATAAAGTACAGACTCATAAGCTCGTTGATGTTGAATTTAACTTAAACATGTATCTAGTTCCCTAGTCTTCCATTTTACCCTCCATGTCGCCTTATAAAATTATCGACGACGAGCTATCCAAATTTAACAATCCTTTCAAATGAAAACGCATCTCGTCTTATCGGTCAGCGCGAAAAGCGCCCGAGGCTCGTTTATCCGATCGTCGACCAAATCCTCAGTCTTTGGAATTAGTTAAAGATTGGTATAATACCGAGATAAAAGAATTGAGGAATTCCAACTAGTTTTCGTCAGTTTATGATCCAAGAACCTTTTGGAGAATCTAAACGAAGATTTTATAATAAATACCTTTAAAATTTGTCTCTGATATTTTACGATTTCTTAATAAAATAGCTTCAACTTTTCGAGGAACGTTATCCAGATGTTCAAAATCTATCTTCTTTTTATTCTTCTACAGATAAGAATTCTTCCTTGGCTTACAGAATAAACTATAATTGCTTTTTAACATCACATTCAAGTTTCAATAGTCGATATTCCTATCTCCGCTTTTAGTAAAAAAAAATAAAGCTCGATCGATGCAAAAACAAACTTCGTCCTATGTGCACGCCATCCGTGAACGCGAACGACATGCGACATTGTTTCTCAGAAAATGAGATGGATCCCCGAGATTTCATGCCGACGAGCAACATCTCTCTTTCGAACTTTCAGCGATTTCCTTATCTTCAGATCCACGAGACGAGATGACGAATCTTTATCAGCGAGATAGAGAACGTGACTGCCGGGTACGATGTACATAATGTAATTCAGACGGTTTTCGGATAGAAAAGAGAAACCGTTGCACTGAGGGAGGTTCTTTCCTTCTATTGAAATCTCGGAATGGAGCATTGACACGCTCCAATTGTCACCTACATTACGATTGTTCGCTATATTCGAGGAGAATTGTTGCGTGTCTAAGAGAAGAGAAAGGAAAAGAGAGCAAAAGATTCTAAAATATTGAAACGCAGAAGACGGTCCCGCCACTTTTCCCTCGTTTCCTTTGTCACGTCGCTCTCACGATTTTCTTTCCCATCGTTATGCTGTTCTATAGGTTCCCTTTCTTTTTCCTTCTCTTTCCACCGAGCTAGAGCGATTTAACCAACTGCCAGACGCAGCGCGCATTTCGCGCGCGATTGCATCGAACCTCGACCCGTCTCCTCGATATGAAATCGTCGAGATACTACCGCTTAAGTTTCCTCGCTTTCCCTCCTTTTCTCTATTAATATTTTCTCGCTGAATGATACAAATTCAGTAGAATATACGGAACACGAGATCGACGGCAGGAAGATATTGGTTAAGGATTCCTTCTTTAAGTTCTTGGTGAAATCAAGTAGAAAGAATCGTAAGCGATACTTTTCTTCAAATATTCCTAAATATATATAGTAGCTACAGAAAATATTTACACGTCATATAGGTTGCACGCAATAATTAATTAGGTCCAAGTAGGTATATTAAATTTCTTATTATTTAGTATTATTTTTCGAAAAGGTAGAACTTGACAAAGAAAATGCTTCATTGAAAAACACATAAGAATTAAAAATAATGCAGCAAGAAGGTTAGTAATTTCGCAAATACTCTTTATTACATATAACGTGCAATATTTCCCTGATTCGATAATTCAAACATACGATTGGAAGATTTTATTGTCAAGCTCGTGAAGACAATAAAGCACCGTAATCTTTTTTCTCCAATTTCGTCGGTGAATCCGATTCTCACCGGCGTTTCGCGCCTTTCCTCTCGGCGCATCATCTCGCATCGACCACGCACAGTCGCACATATTTATCATCGAATCCACTCCGTCTACCGTATAATCCACGATCCAATAGACGTAAACGTATTTCCCGTATAGCCTCGATCTCCACCCTCTACTTTTCGTACACATCTTTGGGAAGCTCGCGCGAAGCATCGGTAGCGTGAGTTTCTCGCACGATTGAATTGAGCCGCCCGGGCTGCAATTTCGTGGACCTACATTGGGTCGAAGCTATCTCACGAATTTCCGCCCCTATTTATCTGCGCTCTTTCAATGCCGGATAAAAAGAGGATCGTTGGAGCGCGGCTCGCGACGCGAAGGCTGAGTTTTGAGAAAAGTGCAGGAGAAGAGAGAGAAATTGAAGGTTGTAGAGAAGAGAAGAATCTGAAGTACAGAATCGAGAAGGAACGAGAAAAGAGGAAGAAGAAGAAGGAGAATAAGGAGGATGAAAGACGTAGGGCGTCGATTTCTCAGTGTAGCGAGAAGAAAAGGGGAAGAGTGGATCGGTTGGAGCGGTGTGCAGAGGCCCGGAAGGTCGCGAAGTGTCTCTCTCGTAGATCTGTGGCTCGCGCACACGCTCTTCTTCGTCGTTTCCTTCGGGTTTCTTCCGTCCTTTTCGTTCTACTCGTCTATATTCGTCGCTATCCAGAATGCTGATCTCATCCGAGCCAACTTGACCCCTTCGTCTCGTTCGTGCTTCGGCGAGCTTAATCCATCGCCGAGGTGTCCTCCTTCTTTTGCCGCCTCCCTATGCCTCGCCTGCGGAAAATCTTCCATCCAGAGGGGAGAATTTAAAATTCAAACGTAAGTGGCCCTCTCGAGTCGTCGTCGTCGTTGTCATAGCCGACGACGTCGTCCTGCTTCGCGCAATTCCTCTTTTCTAGCCCCCGTCTCGCAGCCCGTCGCCGACACCCTCCAGGCGTGGTCGTTCCAGATGCATGCATTTCGAGCAGCAGACCCTGCAGGTCGCGCTCGGCTCGCTTACCGAGCCGGGAGGAAATGTCGCCGACGAAAAACGAAGAAATATTCAGACGAAACCGAGGGAAATAGTTTGTGCCACGAGCTCGACCGCTCTTTCCTCACCGAGGGTAGAGAAACGGCCTCGCGGGGACTGAGGATCGGAGATAAGGACATCCGTTGAAGATACGCCAAGCTCGGATAAATGAAATTTCTTTAAATAATTCAAGGATCTCGTCTTCTCTTTCCCAGACTCGACGGGAGCAAGACGAATTTAACTAGGAAGAATCCGAATTGAAAAGCGGCAAGTAGAACGGCGCAAATTGCATCCTCGATCGGTCTATGCGATTCTCTTTCTCTCTCTTTCTCTCTCTCTCTCTCTCTCTCTCTCTCTCCTCGTTAAGTTTCAACCGAAGATGCATAAATATTCATTACCAAACACACCGTTTCTGTACATGTTACTATTCAATGGGATCTGGCCGGCTCTTAGCGAGTGTACATACGCTGGAAAGCAATAGGGTTACTGAAGAACCGATGAGGAGCGCGGCATTCCGTTTATTTTGCACTTAAACGAAATGCTCCGTGCTTCTGAAAGAAGATCGTGCTTAGAAAACCATCTGTTTTTTCTTTTTTACGCGAACTTTTGCCATGAATTTCTTTGTGGGAAACATAATTAGTCTAGTTTATAGAATCTAGATATAATGGGCAAAAGCATCATCTATATCCAAGGTGTCTAGCCAACAAACTTCCAAAATTACTTGCTTATTATACGATTACTTATACAAAATTACTTAACCTAAATGACTAACTCATAAAGCCAAGCGTCACGACGCAACTGCCGCTGTAAAGACTATCTCCCTTATCTGCCATACGAGCAGAGCATACGAAACAGAAATCACGAACCAACGAATACGCTCCGGCCATCGTTAGCTTAATCGCTATTCTCGCTCGGATCTCGAGACGTTCGGAGGTATTATAATCGGTGTAGGTGTGCGAAAGAGGCACGGGATGTCGGTCGATTAGTGACGGGTGCAGGTGAATGGAATTACTCGCATTGACTGCAGGCGTTCCGCCTTTGTATCCGTGTGGGTAGCTGCGTCGCTTCCGGGCTGGAACTCTTGCCTCTGCTCCCTCGTTTTGAATCGACGAATCGATCGAGCGGACGAGACCGGCTGGCCCGAGGAGAACTTTCAGAGGCGAATCTTCGGACGAGTTAGCGGCAACCAAGTAGCCAGGCGACTCGATCATGCTCCGAGGGACATATGGCGCATTTCATGCACGATGAAGATAGGAAAGTATCGATCCGAGCGTACGTATTACCCGCGCGCGGACTTTACAGCCGGCTGAAACTTTGGAAACTGGTATGGAACACGTCGCCGTAATAACGTGCACGCGCGCGAGCGCGATCGGTTTGCAAACGAGCGGTTGGAATTCACCGACCATCCTTTTCCACCGTGTTAGCCCATTCAATTTGCCAGAGCCTGTTATTATTTCTCCGGTTGTTATTCCGCCGATTATTCCCGTAATCGGTACGAATATTACTTGTGCGATGAAGGGATATGGCTGCTAAGGATTTCGACGATCTGTTTTAGGATTGGCGAGATTTAGGGATCTCAGAGAGGTCAGAATGAATCGTGAGAGGAATGAAATTTCGGAATGTATACCAGGGCTCGTGAAAGTATTCGAACACCTCGTGTAGAAAATGCCTAAGAGCGTAGTGTAGGAGCTACGTAAAAAGTTACGAAATGTGAATTTAGTAAAAAATTAGTATACGGCATGAATAGTAACCTAATACATATAATTTGTATTAAAGATGGACCTGATGAATATGTGATATTGTTAGAAAAAATCTATCTCATTTTGAAGCTGACTTGCAGCACGAATGGCGTAGAAAGTCAATCCTGACCGATCCATGCAATAAACCGAACAATACAAGAACGTTGGAGCAGCTTCGGCGGGCTTTCGAAGAAGTCTCAGTCTTGCCGCAAGAGCGTAATTTAATGGAAGAGTGTACAGTGGAGTTACCGCCTAATACAACGTGTAAACAATCCACATGCATTGCACTAATCCTGAACGTTCCCTCTGCACACGCTTATTTCATCGACCTTTAACTTGAGTCCGAAATTTTCTTCCTCGCGATTATTCATGAATTCTCTTGCTCTCTCTCTCTCTCTCTTTCTCTCTCTCTCTCTTTTCCCCTCTCAAACGATCCCCTGTCGGGATCCCCAGCGATCCTCGTAATTTCACGCCGGAGTATGACGACGCGATTTCGAATTCCAAGCTCTATTTGACTCTCTCGAACGTTCTGCCCGTGATTGGTGCACTTAACCGATCGCATTTCGCGTTTAAACGCTTCGCTGTCAAACGGCCGAACATATGAACCCCTTGCTTCATTGCTGTTAGCCTCTGTTGATCGAAGGGTAGAGTGTTCGTCTCTGTGTGCCCATGGCGTGTTTAACGCTCGACGAGGGAAAGAGTCCAGGGTGAGACGATCATGATCGTCGACGGCGTTACGCCAGACGGAAATTAAACTCGCGCTCGACATAGCTGCTGTGTCGCGAGAATAGGTTTGAAAATCATACGAGTCGAGGATGGTGCAATCTTTGGATAGTTAGTTGTACTTTTATAGTTTCGTGCGTTATTTTTCGATTCTTAGAGGTTCGACTGCTGAATTATCATTCGATTTTTGAGACTTCGAGAGCGCCATCATCCAATCTTTATAGTCTTGAACGCATTATACATTTTTCTGACTTGCAAATGCGTTATCGTCCGATTTTCTGTTAGCATTCAGTGCGTTATATCTTTCAAGCTTGCAATCGAGTATTTCAACTGTTATGAATTAAAAGAAATAGGTTTCTATTAGAGTATAAAGATTGCACTTATATTGTATTTCATGATACGATCTCTTTATCTTTAATGAAAAGCCCCATTGCTGGCGGAAAATCGAACTAAAACCTCTGAGGAAATTTCCTAATTCTCCCGAATACAGAAATTCCATTACTCTGAACCCTGTAGCTGTAGACACGCTTTCGCTCAAACGGTCACGAAACCAGTGAAATTACATCAAACGCAAAACATAGTAGCTCTGCTGTATACCTCCGTACACATTCTTCGGCCGTGTTCTACAACGTGGTTACGCGAGTGCACGGTTACGGGAACCAGAGATTCGCGTTGCACCAAGTTAACCCGATCCCAGAAGTAACATTAATCTTCGACGATACCTCGCGTTTGAACAATTACGGTAAGTAGTAGCGTGGCGCGCAAGCACACCGAGTAAAACCTGCTTCGGATATATTAATATCTCGACTCGAAATCCTGACAGTGGTGTATGCGGAAAAAGAAGCCACGATATATTTTTTAATCAAACAGACGCGCACGAGCGTTCACCGCGGTGTAGTATTGTTTTCTCGAAGACAACAGGAACGAGGATGAAGAGCGTCGTGGAGAAGAGTCGGCGGTACGTTTTCTCGAAATTTCTTTGAGTCGATTATTGCTTGTGGCGCGTGGCGTCGTCGTCCTGACAAAACTACCAGTGTAACATAGGAAGAAAAAAGGATGGAAAATAAGAAAAGTCCCGTGTATTCGTTCGCATCTCTGTATCAGCTGCAATGACTTCATTATAGAGAAGCTGGGTCTCGCGCGCGTATCCGCGGTCCATTATTCCCGTCGTTGGCGCGGAATCATATATACGGTGTGTTTGAGATACCGGGATGAATGGGGGGAAACTCCGGCGCGAGCTCTGGAGTAGCAATAACTCGGAGATTAAAACAGAATTAAAAAGTGTGCTGGATGTGTATCTGTGTCAAGCGCGCGGCAGACAGGTCGGAGAGCCATCCGTTGTCGAGGTATCGAAGTAACCCCGCGCGCCACGAATGAAAAACGGCCGAATAAATAAGCGCAATGTTCGTTACGTCCGTTTCCCCTCTATTTCTCGTTCATCCTCTCTCGCGCTCTTTCTCGTTCTTTCTCTATCGGTGTATGTGGCCTCTTTTATTGCGCGCCCAGCTTGCGCGCATCTCGCTTTTTCGCGTCGCTCACCCTCCTTCCCGCTGATAAACAATGTACCGCGGAGATGAAGATAGGCTGTGCAGCGACCCTCCGTGAATCGTTAATTAATTTTCTAATTATTCACTGATCCAATTTCGCGGTACGTGCGAGCACCGGCCTGAGCTAAACTTGAAAACGCGACTCGTATTGCCAGAGAACGGAAGAGAGCGAGAGAGTTCGATTCTCGCGTTCGACTTAGCCACTATCGATGTTATCGGTTTGCGATTGTTCGAGGATTCTTTTCGTCGTCGTCGAAATTACGAAACACGCTCACGGATCGTTCGATTCATCGATGAACCCACATACACCTATGGGCTGAACGTTTCGTCGATCCGATAACGTTGTATCGATTATTAAATTCGGTCGCTCCGCCCGGCTATGTAAATGAAACAAGAGTCCCCGTTGAATCCCTGGAAATAACGCGAAAAATATGTTCATTGTACTCGAGTGTCGCCGTGTAACGGTGGAACGACGTAAAAGTTGACTCGGCCGTTGTATCCTGTTCCCAATTTCGTTTGACTAAACACGACGATACTGGCGCGTGAAAGTTGTAAAACGTGGAATTCGCTTCGCGGCCATGCTTTATTCAAACGACACCATGAATTATAAGTTTCGCCTTGTTTCCGAGCCCCGTTCTCGTGGTCCTCGCATTGTCAATCAAAATCGTAAAATGTATTTGCTTATTGTTCGACGATTACGCATTTAGAAGTTAGTTGGAAAATATTGAAAATATACGGCCGCAGAAAACTGGCGAGAAGTTTTAATACGTGCTAATGGGTCCAGTTTCAAATTTTAATAATATTTATTTTAATTTAGTAGCAGCAAATTAAATACTTTTCACGTATCTCGATTAATGCTTGTCTTGTATTTATGATACAAGTACAAGTTGATCTTCATAATTAAATTACAAATAAATATACAATTTAATTTATGTATAATACGTGTATAATATAGAATTTAAATCATAAATCAACCATTTTTAATTTATTTTCATTATGTATAATAGAAAATTCACATCGTAAATCAAAACTATTTTCAATTTATCTTGACTGTGTAATATCGTTTAGATTCGGAGCAACTCGCAAATATTTCTACTCACATTCGCATTTTGAGACTGCAAACGCCTCGTTAAAACGTACTTTCCGATCTTCGGTATCGGAGCTAAAGATATGCTTACAGATCGAAATAGATCGATCACTCGTTTGCTTCATTTTACGAGGATGACAACGTTCTGAGTCCTGAGTAGTCCTGAGTAGTTCTGAGTTCTATCTAACAAGTTTTGCGAAACCTGTGTATGCTAACTCGAAGCAATATGCGATAGCTGCTCGATCATTTTCAGTTTAGAAATCGCCATCATACTCTGGAATCAGATTTCCTGTTACACGTTCTTTTAAATCGTGGCGAATTCCACATTCGCTATTCTTCACGAACTAAATTACACCGAATTCAGTGATATGAATTTTATATAACGTCGTTAGGACGAAATATTTAAATAGAATTTGTTTATATTTTATTATTCCTTAGATAACTTGGAAATGAAATAATTTGAGCCAACTGAGAAATATGATTATTCTATAATTACAATAAAATGTTTTAATGGAAGTAAAATTTCACGGAGTAAAAACCTAAAACTAAAATTTCGTAAAGCAAATACACAACAAGTAACTGAGTTACAAATGGAACAGTTCTTACATTACGTCGACTCACTGAAAACAAGCGAACAGGTTCATAAAATCTCGCGTTAAAAAATGAGCAGGCTCGCGTGTGTTTTATGGTCTTTTGAAAATCAAGCTACGCATCAAAAATGTAAGGTCTGCCGTTGTATATAACAGTGCTGTGAGTGTAGCTATGGGAACGAATATAAAACAGAGAGATAATCGCCACGTTTAAGTAAAAACTGTTCTATCCTCGCAATAGTAGCCTGTAACAATGTGTGGGACATACCTCAAAATTTACTTGTGTAATTTTTATTACTGTTTAAAGCAAACCAGAATGGAAACGTTAATTGTTTGCTTAATTTAACTACCACCATTATATGATTATTATCCTCACATTACACATAATGTATTACATTTACGCTCTAAAAAGATTTAATTTTAACTCAACTTTTTCATTTTGAATAAATTTCGTAAATTTCTTCCGAATACGAGTACATTCTTATCGAATGGCAACTTTGATCAAAAAATACACGCAGAGAAATCGCAAAATCATAGACATCAATCACGTCAGGGGATAAAGGAAAGCGTGCACTTTAAAATGCTTTTTGTTTCATCTCGATATCTCAATCTGTTCCCGAGATACAGAATTTCAAAGGACAAGCGAATAAAGCATATAAAGTATAGAGACAAGCGAATGACAGCCAGATGCATCGTGACCTGCTTCTTTTTTTTTCTTGAAGTGCGTATGTCGCTAATAGTAATAGTAAAAAATACGCTAACTCGGTGTTTGTCACTGACCAGCGTATACGTGCTGCGCTTCAGGCAGGTCAGTGTAGGAAAGCGAAAGAGAGGACTGATCATGCGAAAGAAACAGCGATAACAAAACATTAAACATTACGTTCCGCTTCGAACGACAATATCTTGGCAACGGGAAGTCACATTGGGGTGAAATGAAAAGCACTTTAAAGGAGAGGAATCTCCACTTTTACCAATGTCTCTTTGATTTTCCTGTAATGGAGAATACGCTCTGTATGGAGGACCAAAATTAATATATTTTTAATAGGATTTTATGACATCAATTCGTTGTTAATGTTAATATTAGTCTGATCTTCGTTAATATAATGCTTGTATTTACTGATACTGATAAAATGATGTGCAGTGGGTTACGAAAGTATTTGAACACTTACATGTAATGTATAAAACAATTTACACTGTAACGAGACAAGAGTATCATGATGACATTGGTAAAATTGGAAACCAATCTAAAAATACATATATATATATAAATATATATATATGGAAGTTACAAGATATTTACTGCGAACACTTTTTAATTACTGTACTTTATATTACTTTCACAAGGTTAATCACTATATTGCACCGAAACGATCTCGTCATACGGAAAAGTGTGGCAGGTGTCGATTAAGTTAGCGTGTGTAACATTACGGGAGACTGATTAATATTTGCAGGTAATTGGAGGTTTCGTAACGAAGACGATTATCGATATTAACAGCGTTGCAGCGGCACGGTAGTTTGGAATTTCAGAATGAGCAAAAGCTAAACGAGAACAGCAATTTAGCGCCATTGCCAGGAGCACGACTAATGAAAACTTCGTTAACTGCCGGCAAAACCAGTTCGGATTAGACCGGTAGCGCGAACAAAGACGAAGAGGAAATTGCTTCGAATAGTTGCACAGGATACACTGAAACGCATTAATCAGTAAAATTTATGAAACCGGTGCAACACAATATCTTTAACGTAATTTCGCTCTTTCTTTCTCTCGTTCGCTGGCTGTTAAACGGAAGAACAATACACGATGCGTGGATGAGAGGGAACCTGGAACTTTAAGCATGTCAAGCAGCGTCGGAAGTGCTGGAAGCGCTGTTCGAAAATACGTTCGAGGCTACGTTTAAATTTGCAAGAGAAACTTTTCGATACGATTCAGACGATCTTGATTGTTTCGCGACGCGATAAAAGTTTTCGTCACTGGGAAATCGCTTGCCGCGACCCGGAATAAAATTTACGCCGGTGAAGATCGTGTCGCGAAGCAACGACAGAAGTTGGATATTCAAAAAGTCAACCGGAAAGTAAATTTGATTTCCGAGTAGTATACGATCATAGGTCAGCAGTTTTTTCTTCTCGAATTCGCCCTCTTTCGCTCTCGTCTTCCTTCCTGGGAACAGCTAGGCCAGAAGTTGCGCAAACTCGTCAAGAGTCGTATTTGCTGGAAGAGCGGGTATTGCGAGTGACAGCTGGCTGTTCATTATTCCTGGATTACTCGTCTGCTATGCTGGGATGGAGAACCGGCAGAGAGCAAGACAGAGAGAGAAGGAAAGAATGGACGAACAAGTAGAAAAGAGAGCAAAGGGGATAGAGACGGATGGAGGTGAAACATGCAAGAGGAACGAGGCAAGAGCTTTCCAGTGGAAACATCGAAAACTGTGCTTACCACTCAGCAAAATAAAGGTCGTTTTGTTAGGTTGTCATTAAATGTTCTCGACCCTAAAGATTCCCCATAAATTTCCTCGTTTCATTCTCTTTCTCTCTCTTTTCTGGTTGCCTTTCTTCTTCCCTTCTTCTCGCAGAGAATAAATGTTATAGGCGTTAAAGGGCGTACAAGGAAAGAAAGAACACAAGGTCCGAACTACTTTTACACCGGAAGACTTTAAATTTTCAAGACTTACGGGTTATCCAATAAAGGGCCTTTTTTCGGGACGTAATCCCTTGGCTCCGATTTCTTTTTCTCCTTTTCGCTAGATTTTCTAACACTGTCACCCGTCTTATGAACCGTAAAATAACTTCGATAGATTCGATTCCGTCACCTCTCGAATTGCCATCTTTCTTGCGCAGTACTTTCAATTATCGTTTAATTTAACGTAGCAGAACCTATACCTTTGAACGTAGAAATATTTCTGGCTATGCGAATCACAGGAAAAACAGATATTCTTTATTTAATCCAGAATCGGATAGAAAGATGGTTTTGACGTAGAATTGATTAACGACATATTGAATTTTAAAATTGGCCTTCTAAACAAGAACGGCTCGTCATGTTATTCGTCTGTAGTTTCCACTTTATCTTTATGCCTTTCATCTCTATATTTTCTAAAATACTTGGTCGCTCTTTCAAAAGGTGATTTCACGACTAAACCAGGACACCGGCTTCAACGGATCAAATTGTTCGACGATGGAGCGGTTTTACGAGATCCCGTAAAGCATCTCTCCCGGTCCCCCGGTTAAATACTTATCGCAGCCTGCTCGCCATTGTCCACGAGAGTCGTTTAACCGCGAAAAGGGACAGAACGTTGCGTTTTAATCACGCCGGACGCCGCTTTACGATCCACCGTGTCGCCAGTCACCGGCAGGAAACGAACTCTCCGGATTATGAGTCTCCGCGGATGATGGTCGACCTATGGCTATCCATGGGAACGCGTTGCTGGCTGCGTTTTGTGTATGTGTCCACGTTCTCAACGTCCATCGGGTTCCGTGACCAAATTGCCCTCCGAGGGTACATACTAAATTTGGCCAAGCACTCACGCGTGCCGTTTTCAGACACAGCTGAAGTTAAGGTCGCGACTAGTCCCCTGGGAACAGCCTTGAAATCAACGCACGTTTGCTCGTTCCGCGCTACTTGCCCCTTTTTCTTTTCACGCCTAGTCGCTTGTCAGGCCACGATTCTAAAAAGGCTTGATCGCAAGGTTCATGATGCATACGCTCCGTGTGCAGTCATGAAATTCCTGACTCTACGGACACGAGAATTTAAATTTGTAAGCGGTCGCGATGGTAAGATCGTTGCGCAAAGACGATTCTGAATTGAATTCATGGACGAGCACATGATAACATCGAATTGATGTTGCTGTTTCTATTTTATGGGAGATGCGTACTGTTTTGGATTTTTATGACGTAAGAAAGCACATTATCGTACATATAATAACTTTATATTTGATATTTTTCGCTACTTTCATTTCCCAGTTATTTTAGTCTTTTCTAGTCTTCAGAAATACTTTCTATGAATGTCGTGAAAAGATTGAAACGAGGAAAATGAAAAGATTGACTAAAGAATTTATTATTGACACAGTTGCTATAAGCAACCGATAGTTTTTATTATTTACTCTATTATTGCAATAATTAATGTAACTTATCTATTACGGTGTATAATTAAAATATATTTCGAACAAGGTATCATTTTCCTATTAAGTTTGCTCGTAAATGCTTCGTGTTATTCTATTAAGCTCTACTAGATGTACGAAGAGCTGGATTTTTAGTGTCTATTTAAAGGAATAATCTCCTGTGTCACAGGATATTTTAGGTAAAGATATTTAAGATAGTAATCATTATATCGTTCTCCTCTTCTTCGTAGCTAAAGTGTTCGAAATAATTAGAAGGCTACATGGTCTAGTTATGTGATATTTTGAAGTTTCAATAGCGTTCAAAATAGTAGTATTATGAAAATAACACTCTCTTTTATCAGACCTAATCCTTTTAATAATTTATAACTTTATTATAACGCAATGAAACTCTACGACTACGAAAATCATACGAAAATAAAAATAAAAATTGAAAAATAAATTAATCAGTCCAATTTGTGCATGATACCAGCACAGACCGTGGAACCCACATATTCCTATCCAACTTAAAATTACTCGGTCATTTGGCCGGTTAATTAGATTCATCTTCCGCGTTGATCGATTCGAATAGAACGTCGCTGTAATTCTGACCGTCATGAAACAATCCCATTTGGCCCACCTAATGCAGGAACGCTCACTCGAAGTGGTGTGCATAAATTCACTCACTGTTTTTCTTCGGGTGCGTGACTCGACTCATTGGTTTGGCGTGTGCCTCGAAACAGCCTCGCTGTTCCTCTGACAAAGACGAATCCAACATTTCGGTTTGCCACTCCTTCGTTTTCAGGATCGAGAATCGACCAGCTCGATTCTCTGGATAAAACCGACAATACTCGTCACTTGCCGTGCCGGGCGCGATACCAATCACCTGCCGGATTATTAATCATAGAACCGCGACAAAACTTGATTTCACGTAGCAACGTGACAATTTGAATATCTAGGTCGCTTGGGATTTTGGAGGGAAAAGTTGAAAGTGATAATAATTGAAATTTGTGAATATAAATTTCGGCAAAAATAGCGGAAAGCGACTATAATTAAAATTTAGGAGGTTAGATGTTGAGAAGGAAAACAAAGAGCGGCAAGAATTTTGATTTTGGCGGGGAATGTGGAAAGCGATGACGATTGAAATCCAGAGTCTTTATATTTAGCGAAGAAATATTTGCACTTTTCGGATGAAATATTCAATTGTTTCTTTGAATAAACTTTGACCTTATATATCTGCGAAAATGTGTCGCGTTGAAGAATAAACTCCGTGCAAAAGTTCTTTCGGAGGATATGTCGTTGGTCGAGTGATCGTAAATCTTTTTGCTCAAAGCTGCACGGCTTTATTCTTGGCAATAAGGAGCAAGTTTTTTATTTTCTTTTTTATAAGCTTCTTTCGCGAATTGATCAAATAATTTTATGGAAATTTATTAAGTATAAGAGAATGAACGATAACAATAAAATCTGTATTTTGGTTTTTATTGGAGTTTCACTAATTATGAATGAGAACTAACTAAAATTTTGAAAGCCCTTGTATTCATATTCGTAAATCTAAAACGATATTTCTTGGTTGTTAAACATTAAAAGGTTAAAGATAAACAATAGTATTTTTCTGAAATTTGTAACGAGAGCTAGAATGTTATATTATTTCGATCGAAGGTAAAGTTCATTACAAAAAGTTGTTAGGGAGAACGGTGGTCTCAGTTGTTTAATGGTCGTAAAATTGGAGTGCATAATTCAGTGGACAAACAATCGCGTGTCGGGTTTACGATCTTTAATGAACACTAAACGACTTTTTATACGACTAAATAAAATGGATTTATTACGTTCTAGTTAATCATCGAACTCTGCGCGACATAGAGTTTAAACTGTCGCGTATCTGTTCAGTCCGTCCTATTTTTCAATCATTTTGGTTCAAAGCTCTCACAGCAGGTTAATATATTGCTACTTTTAACGTTTTTATCCACACATTATTACCACATATTTTACTACCATGCACTACATAGAATTATAAATGTTTAACGACGTTTCAATATTTATTCGAAACCATTTTTTCCAAACTTCACAAATTTGAATAAATACGATATACTTTTATAAAATGTGTCTCCTTTAGCATTTTATAAATTCTACTACGTATACATACATGTAATTCCGCTATTCTCAAATAAACCAAAAGAATTGCAAAGAAGACCACAGTAAAATCACAACCAAATAAACAGGAAATCAAAATCACAGGCAAATTATATTAGAGCGACTATCATATCAAATAGCACCTATCACAAAGTTAATACTCGTACGTCACGTTATATCGTTATTGCAGTCGATAATTATTTCAATTATGAGGGCAAATAATCGAGTGTACTGAGCAAGTTGATTCGAGTAGGTACGGGAATAATCCAGCCAGTTTATCGAGAATCGAAAAGTTGGGAAACACATATCGGGGACAAAACAAAGGGATATCAAAAGCACTCGATACATTGGCGGCCGGGTGGATTTGCATAATATCAATATAGGTAGGTCGCAAGGATATAATCCTCGCAGTGGTCGAGCTTCGAAATATCACCAGGCCTGCGTACAGCATGCTGCAATCCCATTTCTTCAATTTGCATATTAAATACGCATCCGAGCTAGCCGCGCCTTTCTAAGCCCTGGCCCGCATAGTATTTATATGCGTATCCATGATTCATTCCCCGGACTTGGCGTGTTCATTTTCCTGCCAGCCTGTGCAAACTTGCGCGCGGGGATACTGCCGCATTATTAATGCAATTAGTTAAAAAGTCAATTAGTCGTGACTCCGGTATTTCGATACTGCGTGTTTGCATCGCTTTTCGAATTCGCCGGGTTTCTTGAATGGGAACACTTGTTTGATCTTTGCTCTGAACATTTGTGCTTGTTCATTGAATTATCATATCGTATTAAGATTTTAGAAAATATATGTAGGTAGAATTTCTGATCACACGTTATAAATTCAAGGGTAAGTGGATAATTTGTTGGTTTCGGGGCTAAAGTTTGTGACATTATTGCGTTACGCGTATTGTATATTTGCACAACCTATTCTGTTTATTTCTTTCGGCACTTTCTTTTTCTTTATTTGGATATTTTATCTGCTTGGAAAGGATAAGTTAGTGGAATTCATATTTATACATATGTGGTAAATCTGTTTTATTAACCTTTCTTGAATACAGAAAGAAACGCTTCGGGCATCTTTTTGTCTACTTTAGCACTTAATCCTGATTTTATGTTACACTGGGAACCTGTTCACCCGTGCGATTTTATGACAAAGTACAGAGACATTTTTATATATCTGGATAAAAGAGCAATTGACATTATCGAGTCTCGCGAAGAAAGTTCAAGAATTTCTAAGGTAACAACCCGTGAATTATGTGCTCCCCTTTATACTTCATATTTACATAATATCCAAGTTCCAATACATGAATCATTCTTTTCTAAAAATCAACAATTTTTAGGCTACGTAAAATTTGAGTACGTTTATAACAATTTCTTTACAATTTCTACAATCACTAATACGAAATAATATGAATTTTATATCGACGACGAAACCTACAAAAGTGTATGTAAGAGGCGCGAAATATTTGTCGATAAACAATCAGCATAAAAATTTAATCTTTCACGGTTGAACGGTCGGCAGAGCTTTGGACGCGATTTCTTTGGTTTCTCGTTGCCAAGCATTTCGGTTTCCTCCCGTCAGAAGAAGAAACACAAATAGAAACGTACGTGGTGGAAAAGAATCAAAGGAGACAATAAGAGTGGAGGAAACGTGGCTGTCGTGTCAGGAAGAAATGAAGACAGAGCTATCAGTTACAGAACACCGTCTACACGGAAGCAATTCATTCCGCTTCACTGTTCAGCCCTTATGCGTCCAACATTTTCCTTCATCTTTCTGATCCTATACCTCGACGACTTTTGATCTTGTACGTTCTTCGGCCGCTTCACGTGGGGTGTAAGAAACTCAAAGAACGCGGAGATGATATTAACGATACCTTCGGGAAACAGAGTTACGTGAGATAACTTTTTTCGAACGTCTGAACGAACCGTCGCTTGGCGGCGGGATTTCTGATTTAGAAACTATCGGGCGCCGTCTGTTCTTACTGTTGGATGCATTTCGTTTAGATGACCGACTTCGTTTCAACATTTTTTATACTTCATTTTAATGGAGAGATTCTACATTTCAGAGATTTAATCTTAAAGTGATACTGAATTATAGAGAAAGTATCTATGCTTAGAAATCAAGAAATTATTTGGAAAGACAATATAATTAAATTTATTTTTGCTATCTCTCTGTATGAATTAATCTTCAATGGATGACATGGATGATTTTTATAAGTGTGTATATTTCGTACATATATATATTTATCTATATATCTATATATCTCTGTAAAAATAGTACAATGAAAATAATCTTCAGCTATTCATCAAAGAGCAACAGTCTGTAATTAAAATAGATGTCCATAAAGTTCTACTAAATAGTCGTTTTACTTCTCACTTTCTACCCACAACTAAGCAAAAAAGATAAACTTAGAAGGCAATAGTGTAATATGTACTTCGTTCAAAATTCGTAGCTAAAATTTAGCGTAAAGAATGTTAGCGGAGGAACGTTCATTTTCTCTTCGTTCGTACACGTCACGGTTCCCTGTAGAGTCGTAAAACTACGTCTCCATATTTAACCCCTCTGACCACCGAATCAGCGGCTACTATACCTATACAGTGCGTAATCGTTCTTACGATGCACTTAAAACGCGCTACTCGTCACTGGCGCCGATGGAATTACAAAAGCGCGATCGGCCTTGATCCCACCGGCTCGTAACTCATAATACCGGTTTACGAGCGTCTGCAGGACCGGGTGCGTTCGTATTAAGGGCCGAATTCATGCCCTCAGGGCTCGTATTAACCGTAAAGAGCAATTCCGTGGACCGCAATAGCGATTCGTCTTAACCAGGGCGAGAACAGCGAAGGGAAACTGTCCTGTTCGAGCTCCTGTCGAGGAACATTGTAATATTCAACCGACCTGCGGTATTGGTAGCCGTCTAGAGTTCGTAATCAAACAGTGTTTTAATCAGTCACTTCCCATAGGGTGGGAAAAGGATGAATTGTACGACGTCGAATTATTCAACGTTAGATCGTGACAAAATTTCGTTGCTCCAGTTAAAGTTATACGATCGATCGGAAATTCTTGATTTAATAGTGTTCCGGAAAGTTTGTGGGTGTATAGTAGGTGTTCAGATCAGGGAATGGAAGAATTTTGCGATGTTAAACTAATTAATTAAATTTTGTTCGATGTTAAAGTAGGTATTCTTGTTCTTGAACATTTATTGATATTATACGATTAGTCTATCCACAATATGTAAGAATTCTTAATAATATTTGCGAATTAAAACTAATATTAGACATTTTTCTTCCGTATAAATACATTTTTTCACTTTTTATAGATTGATTAAACACGATGAATACATACGCAAGTTTCTATTTATGCGTATTGTATAATCTGCATCTTGATACGAATTGTCAATGAACGGATGTCATATTACAACGAATGAATAATATTAGTAGCTACAAAGTTGTGCCGTAACGATCAATCATACGATGTATGTGTACACGTATGTATTTTTAATCTTCAAAAATCGTCTTTACTTACAAAAATTGGAATTCAATCTTCTTACGCCACATGGTAAAGAACGTTCGCACAACAAATTTCAATGTTAAACTTCATCCAACATTTCAGAAGAAATAGAGTACAAGGCAGGGCAGGGGGAATTCGAAGGGAACCGCTTTTGCATGTCAAAGTGCGTGTCGCGAGCGGCGCAAAGTGTTGCCGCGAGATGCTTGGTTTCTCCGTTGGAAACTCACGACTTTAATTATCCCGACTAATTACGTGAATTAACTCGAATTAACCCCTTACCCGTTTGACCCGTCGTTCTCTGTCAGTCCCACTCCTGCCGGTAATCCGGACACGTTGCACAGTGATTACCAACGATCGGTTAGCTCTCGCCTATACTCGCCGCAAGTTGCAAGTCAAAATGCCAAGCTTTGAAGTTCTGTCGCATTAATTCTCCCAACTCCATCCCCCGTGTCTCGTCGTTCGCTATTCCTTTCGGAGGCGAAACGAGATGGAGGGTGGAGATCGGGAACCTGAGCGCGCTCTGATTGCCATGCCAAGGAGAGGGACTCGGAGAATGTTACTTAATACTTGTAATTGTTGTTTTCTGATTAATGCCTCTCATTTGTTCGGAGCTCGCTTCGAATTTCGGCGCGGAGACGGCTCGAACGAAAGAACAAGGGAAGGTTTTATGAGCTAAAATGTGAAACGAGCAGACGTGTAACCGAGTTCTTGAAGAAGTTGAGAAATGGCTAAGAGGAACACGGTGGTAAAGTGCAGGTCGTGTAATACTTCGTTTTGTGTACTTTTTCTTCAGATTTGACGCGAAATGAATTTTTATACGAACGAGTTTCAGTACTCGCTTTTCATTTTGCCTGTGAATTCTGTGTTATTCGATACAGTTCTCTTTTTATTCTGTTGTTCCATTTGCACAAATTGTTAAGACAAATCAGTCTCATTCTCGAATATCTGACAGCTATTTGTTCTACTTATTGGTACAATTCTAAGCCGATGTAGGAAGTTGCTTTCAAAATTGAAATTGAAAAATACGAAGAAATACTTACTTATCATTTGCAAGTGAATAATAATAGGAGTATATAATATTACAATTATTTTTACTGCTAAACATTCGTTTCAAATTTTACCAATAAAATCACGACAAATACATCGCAATACAATGAAATTTACAAAAGTTTCGTCCAAGGAACGCGATATATCTCTAAAAATTTTCCGTAGTCGATGTCGCGACGCTTTCGCGACGAAATATATTTACGAAAGCACAAAAGACGCACATACATAGGTAGGGCGATATCAAACAAAAAACTCCTCGAATGATTTCCTTCCGCAGCGTTCAATAAATCAGACAAACTGGAGTCCGTCTTTCGGGAGGCAACGCTCCGATGCCGCTGGTTATTAAAATTAAATTGCATTATTAACGCTTCGCGAACGATTTCCGACGGTTTGTACGGCAATTTGCGGCGGAGAACGTCCGTGGAAATTCGAAAAGGGATTACCACTCCCTGCCACAACCCTGGAAACCGGCGCGACTCTCTCTCTCTCTCTCTCTCTCTCTCTCTCTCTTTGCCCTGTGCTACTTCGCGGGCCAAGGGATTTATACAATTAATTCTCTAATTTGTCGCACTCACGTCGGATTTCGTCGGTAATAGATTTTCATCGATCGTCACGAGCCCGTTTCGTTTCCCTCGTCATTTCTCTTTCGCCGTCGGCTAGACCTCTTCCCTTCGTTTCATTCCCCTCCTGTAATACGTTTTACTTAATATTCATACTTCATCATTATTTTCGCCTGGGTTAGCCGCCGTTAATATCCGCGATACGAGTTTAATTAACAAATCGCGTCGAATCAACGACCAAATCCGTGCAACTCGGCTCGGTGAGTTTTAAACGAGACTCGATGATCGAGAGTGAGTTCTTATTCCACTCTTAGACGAGGGAAAAATATATATTTACGAAGAAAATTTGTTCTGGAAAATTAATTCAGATACATTATTATTATGTCGATTGAAATTTCTACATTTAGTTATAACATTGTTGTAGGTTATGCGAATTATTTAAATTATTACGACCGCAGAATTCTAATTGTTCAACATATCTCTTCCATGTTGGAACTTCAACTCGAACTTTATCACGTTGTTTTCTAAAATACCTCAATTTGGATTATCCGAGTAGAATATAAAATCAAAAGCTCACAATATTTTCCCATACTTAATATAATCGTCTAATATTCGTTTCAACTCTGTAGCTGAATATTCGCCTTAGAAATTAATCATTTTAGAAATAGATTGAATCACTTAAACATTCTCGAAAGCAGCTGCCTTGAATTGCCTTACTGTCATCACGCTCTATGCAGCGTGTCCGCAACTCAGATTCTTCGTTAACCGAATATTCCCGATTCGCGTTGGATCTCGAGTTCTAATTATTTTTCCGATACACATCGTAATCGATTGCTCTCCGCTAAATTAATAGAATTAACAACACTCGCGATGGTTGCGGTGAGTCGACTATTCGCTTGATAACATGTAGTGGAATTCCCTAGAAACGCGAGCACGTATGAAACAATCGTTCGCGACGTTAAACGATCGAGTCGCGTGAAAAACAGTCGACCCGATTTAAATCGTGATCGGGAACGATTTCCTGATTTTCCTGCGGAACGATCCACAAGTGCTATTCATCTTGCCATGATAAGAATGGAAATAACGATAACAATGATAATAACGCGAACGACCTTAGGAACATCAGGAAAATGGGCAGGCCATCGATCGTCGACTGACGGTCGTCGGCAATGAATTGATATTCGCAACAGAGTTTCCACTCTTTTCATCTCTCTGTTCGTCCTTTTCTTCATTTTTTCTCCTCGTCAAGTGGCTCTTTCATGGTTGGTGGCCTGTGCCAGCTAGCAAACAGAGAGAAACTCGAATAAGGACGATGATTAAGGAGGAGGAAAAAAGCCGCGACCCTCGGCCGAGTTCAATTAACGTTAATCGTTTGATATTTGCTTGATGACGAGTGCAAAATGGCGAAACAAAGGTACTTACTGTAACCCGGTTTCCCTGAGCGGCACTCGCCGTTTTTCCCCGAGCGAGAATCGTCTTTAGAAATGCTCCGATTTGTGGCTAATTTGCGCACCGAGCGTCGAGACGCTACACCCTCCATTCTATCGTAACACAACCACGAAAACACCATTTCTCTCTGGAAGTCGTGAGCGAAGAAAGTTTCTTTTCAATAGATAAAAAAATCCGAAGATAGCCCGAAGTGAAGCGGAAGTAAAGTGATTCGTGCCTCTCTTTTATGGGTCCTTTTATTCGATCCTAATAGTGTTCTTTTTTTTTTTCTTTGTAGGTTTTGATACATGTTTGTTCATCTGGAATAGTTTGCTTCCCTTTCGTATCAATTCTTCCGATTGAATTATCTTCGTCTTTCTTTACGATCTTATGGTAGCTGTTGTGGGCAATGTGCATTGAACTTAATTTACATTTGTTGAAGTGTGTCGATGTTTGACCTTTTCCTCAAAAATCGTACAAAATTACACAAATCGTTGCAATTATCATACCAGTTCAATCAAACTAAATGTTCTTATTTATTATATAATACTTGTAAGTAGTATGTAAGAATTATTTTAAGTACACGTGTATTGAAGTTATTTATTAACAATACAATTGTTTAGGATACAAGATTATCCCAAGTTTACGGACAGTTGAAATTTCCCGCGTTGCATATATAAAGTTTGCAATTCGGACCACGTCGACAACATAATTAGCATTTTTAAGTTCGCTCAATAATTTCTGTCATTAACTTTGACACGACACCAGATGAGAACTCGACAATATACCACAGAACAATGTCCCTAACGGGACGTTACGCTATGCACCCTCCACCAGGTACGCACAAGACGTACCACTTGCGAGATGCCCACAACAGTTCGACAGTCGCAAGGTTGGACAGACGTAGACATCCACCTCGCGGAAAACGTTGATGAAAGGACACTCCCAGGTCTCGCATCTAGAATATAAGCACCAGACAGATTTCCAAAGATATCAAACAAATTCCACTTATGCAAACGTATCATACAACGACATCATACAAGACACTTTAAGAGATAGTTCAAACCACATTTAAACCACTTATAAATCATCATCGTACTAGAACTCTTCAATCAACCTTCCACCTTGAACGTTAATATCGTCCAAGGTTCGCGACTCCAATCAAACAGTACAATTTAACTGATCGCCAACTAGTTGAAAGATCGCAACAATAATTCTTCAGAATACTTTAACAAACGTGTGTCAATTTTCATAAAATAATTCCTCAACTGCTGGATCCTTATCCGGCGTATAGCATAGTTCCAAATTTTTCAATTTTTACGTTGATACGAAAAAACATGGACTAAGCATCCCTACGTTAGGACTGTTCGACAAAAAAGTAATTTGATTCGAGCAAAGGAACAGACAGAACCCGCGCTGGCTGTTAAAATAGTAGAATAATCATATTCCGCGCGATTCCATCTAGCATTAGCGATTCTTTGAGCGAGTAATGAAGGAATTTAAATATTTCTCTGGTGCCGGCTCCCCAGCCCCTGAACGTTCTACGGCCGGGCGTGAGTTTCCAAGTCAATTACCGAATCCAACCACCGTCCTACGCTCGGCAGCCGCTTTATTAAAACAATTCGCCGATTCTGCCCCATCTCTCTTCGCTCCTCGGATTCGTAACCGCGGTCTCACGGAAACGCGGACTCTCGTCCATTTCTTCGCCCCGTTCTCATTCGTTCGCGACAATTGCTTCTTCCTCGTATCTAAAATTTTTCGAATAATTTTATTTGCAGAGGTAAGGATTTCACACGAGAGTACAGTAATTCGTAAATTGCCGTATGTAATGAAAGAATATTTATAAGATGTTTTAATGGAATTTGGAAAGATTTCAATGTGTAATTTTATTCATCTTAATAAATCTTGATTTATAATGGATTTCTTCAAGCCCGTGTGAAACTTCTACATCTAAAGATTACGATTGAGTAAACTTTCAACTTCCATAGATATGAAGAAGCCAGAATTTGAAAGAAGAAGTTTTTCTTCAGAGATCCTCGCTCTACGTTCCTTTTTCGACGAACCAATTAATTGTTGGCTCTTGTTTCGAAAAGCCCACAGAGAATGAAAAAGTTTTCTATCTTAGTTGTAAAGAATGAATAGATAAATCCGGCCGGACAATATGAAATAGAACAGTCGAGGTGCAGCTGATGATGTATTTGTGGATCGAATTTGCTTGCGAAGAAAAATGTCCGCGATTAGCGAACTCGGACGGAAGGAGATTCAATTCTTTTTAATTTCTCCAAGTTTATCCCGTTCAGCCGTACTCTTCCGGCTCGCTTTTCTCGAAGGATAACTTATTCAAATAATAATCTATATTACTTATTGACGCATCAAGAGGTGGAAACTTATTCCGATGGACGTTCAATTTCTTCTGAAATGAGGAGAGACGACATTCCCGCTGGAAATATCCTGGTATCTCTCTATCACGATGGAAGAATAAAATTATTCTCCGAGAAACTTCCTGTTAACACTACGCGTTACTTCTTTAACGGAAGAATTTCTTACAGATCTTGAGAGATATTTAAAAGTTTCTGAAAGCGTTGAAAAGAATTTAACGTTCTTTTAATTTTTGTTCCTTTTTCCTTTCTTTTTACCTTCATACACGTTAATGACGTTAAAAGCGCTCCCTTGTTACACTTTGTAACACAGTCAATTATTTTTTCATCTAACCCCCTTCTTCACGGGGAATGCTATATTCTTTAGAAAGATTCCTCCGGAATATTGAAAGAAGATTCATTTTTAATCTCATTTCAGATTATTTACAAAATCTATGAGTACCGTTTAAGATAACTGTGAAACGCAAAACTGTGTTTTTACATTCCAATTTATTAAGGAATATTAGCAAAAGGCTTTTTTTGAACACAGAATTATTCTGCCTCTACAATACAGTTTTAGTAAATTTGTAATAATCTTTTCACAATTCGTAAAACGCGTTATACTTGAACATGTAATACAAATACGAATTCTCGCACATTTTCTCTCAAAATAATACAAGATGCACATAAAAATTTCTTAAATGAAAGCTTTTATTCTTTACTACTCATTCTACATAAAGACAAAGCTTCCATCGTCCGAAGCGTTATCAAGCGTCGTAAAACGAACTTATTATTCGTGATTAGCCCAATCTGAAATTCGTAGTTAACTAAATGAAAAATTCACCAGCAGAGTCGAGTATACATACTTTCCTGCGTACACGCAAGGCGTGCTTGCGCGTCGCTAGCGAGCTTCCGGAATCGGTTTACCGACGATTCGCGACACGAAGGTCGCATGTTTCGACCACAGCGAGAGTAAAATGCGGCGTTCTGAGAAATCGCGGACAACGAATCGGCGCGCGCGTTACGATTATTACAAGGCGGAGCGCTGCTGGTAATTTCTGCGCTCGATTCCCAGAACCGCGGAATGCGAATCGTTTCATTGCCAGTGAATCGTATTTGGCGTGAGCTCGTGCGAACCGCGACTGGTGACGTGACAGCGAAACCTACCGAGCGACTGGATTAAAATCGCGCGGCCAGCGTAATTTCGCTTGACATACACGGTTCCGCGTATACGAAGTCGGATGAACACTCCCTCTCCTCCCTTCTCTTGCTGTACGTCTGTGAAGCGAAACGCAAAAATAGTTAACGTCCATCGAACAAGCGTTTTCCCGTGGGAGAAACGACGCGTTTCAAGTTTTTACTGATAATCCAGCTGACAGTCATCTGAACTGCAGCGATTCGAGTCTCTAATATTTATGGTGCAGTCGTTTACGCAGATTACCTGGTGTTATTCGTATGTGGCAAATGGACGAAAAAATTCCTCATTTATATTCTGTTACACTTCAGAAGTGTTTAAATCTTCTCTAAGCAACTTGTGCTTGGAGTTTGCATGTGATTGATATTTAACATTCGTGTATTATGTAATGTATACATATAATGAATATAGCGTGTACTACGTACACAAGTTACTTACTAAATTCGAATTACATTTCAACTTAAGTTATAGTTTATTAAAATCCATTTCGTAAAAAATTTAGAAGCTGAAGAAAATTTCACTTGTATGATAGATGATACGTATCGCTTAAGTATACGAAGAATCGATCTCGTTTGTAAACGATCGGTAGATCTCACAAATTCCATCTCCGTCATGTTCCAGAATCCGTAAATTGCACAGGATTTCCCCTGCAACTTGAGAATTTAATTTATTCAATTTCCATCGAGCGGTCTTTTTTCCCCTCGTCGAACCGTCTCGAATTAACTTCTTTATCGAGTCGTAACCGATTGTCATCCACCTCTCGGACACTGGCCGTGTCTCCCACTCCATCGGTGGATTTCAGACTGACCGTGGCAGTTCTGAGGACTGGGGGTGATAATATTGAATTTCAATCGGCATCATGCAAATCGATGCGCGTTTCATATTCAATGAGGCAATTAACGTACACGCGGTTTCGGGTTGGTGGCTGTGCGAAAGGACGGCGGAGTGCAAGGGAGACGTCTCCACCTAGATTCAGGTATTGCTGGGCTATTTCCTATTGAAATATTAATCGTAATGCGATAGGTTGGCGAACACCCACCGTGAAATCCATCGCGTGATTCCTCGACCGGCATCCAATCGAGGTTCCCCTGTCAAATCGATTCCCATTAGAACGAGCGCGAATCGCTCCCAGATCTGGTTCCACAGAGTTACCGTGACAGCACGAAAAATATCGATTTATCATGTCCGACGTGTTAGGCTATCGTAGCTCCGGTGTACACGTTGGAAAAAAGCAATAGGCGAACGTTGCGCGCCCCGCTTGAACAAATGAAAAATCGTGCCGATTCGTTTTTACATCGTCAAATCGTTATCGACAACCGCCAGGATCGAAATCCACAATAGTAAGAAACGCATGACACGATCACTTCCTCGTGACGATCCTTTCGAAGACGAAATGGATTTTATCGCGAGTCTGTCGGTCATCGTTTCTCAGTCAACGATATCGTGATCGTCATGACAAATACGTGAAATAGAACTAGATAACGTACAATTTAGTAATCGAGTAATATTTTTAAACAGCAGTATATTTTCAAATTCTCTAAAATTATGTGAGATTCTTTTCAAATTAAATACAAAATTATTATCGTGCAAATATAAATTTACAAAAGAAATTTTATTCTCACCACAATCGACCATCGATGTGATACAAATTTGAGCGAATTAACGGGAGATAAATCTTAACCCACGGTTTCTTATTTCCCAACGTTCCAGCAGACAGGTGAAGAAACGAAAAAAAAGAGCTCGACTTTCTTGAATACAATTAATGCGATCGCTTAGTTTTCTTCTTGTTACCTATTACGACATTCCCCGCCTATTTGTAGCGCAAATTGTCTCCGACGTTCTTCTACCTTGCTCCCTCCTCCAGTCGCTCGAACGATAAGGGTGATTAAAAATTGCGTGGCAAGCTGAACTCCTGGGACGACGTTGCAGGAAATCTCTTTAATCAAAGACGGAAGACGTTAATTGCGGATCGAACAAATTTATCTCTAGCAGTTCGTTTATCGCCTTGTAAAGTCGAATTCTTTTCACTACCTGCAGCAACTTTGTATTTATCTTTCGCCTTGTATCCTTGTTTCTTTCAATTTACATCTTTCCTTTCCGCTATGGACACGAAAGATTTAAATCGATTGACGTGTCTCAATTTGTTTAATATTTACCGCGTCTGCAACTACGTTTACTTTGCAAATTCGCTGAGAAAATAATCATTAAAGCCATGAATATTGCAAACGTTGGTCCTAATTCCTTCAATAATAATAACAGTGAGCAGATCGTTGAAATATTGAAAAATTGAAATCGATTCTTAAACCCAAAATATTATACTCGTACATAAATTATCTAAATTACATAGCAAACTTAAATTATATAATTTTATTTATTTCTATTTTAAGTTACTAAAGTAATAGACCGTAAAATAATTTTTCATCCAAAGGAAGTAAGGGATAAAATACGACAAAGGTATCGTTTCCTACGCCTTATCCGGCATTTACGTTTAAGCGTACGGTATATCGCGAAGTTTATCCGTTTAAGTACAGTTGAGAATGATCGGGCTACGCGTATAAGCTACTCGACAGAAGGGGGCATAATTTACTTGATTACGCGCATTAACCGATTGAATTGTCACTATCTGTGATATCTCAATCGTTCACCGGACGTTAATAAATAACACGCGACCATGCGTTGCACCTGCACACGGCTACGTCCTTCTGACCAATTACCGTGCCATGTACACGTTAGTCCCCGCAACGTGTTGCACGTAGAACAGGGCCTCGAGATCGTAAGCACCCTTATCGTACGCACGTTCGTGAGTAACATTAAACGTAATGTGCGTGTTCACGCGTCTCCAACCTGATAACAGACCCTTTCCTAGGTGTTCGTGTCACAGGCAGCTTGAGAATCGTGCATATGCGAGCTTGAAACGAGCCTCGACAAGCCTTGCGTCTTTGTGAAACATTGTGTACATGTACATGTACACACGATAGTAGCAAGATTCAACTACTTAATAGCGAGTCAGTCTGCTTCGAAGGTAGTTCAAGTAGAATAGGCTAGAACATACCTACGTACTATATGTTTAATACTAATTTCACTGTGTATGTGGTTTTAGAAATTTTTATTTTATTATGAGGAATATACGAGAAAAACATGATTGTCATTTTTGTCAATTTCTTAATTTTGTCTGTACAACTTATTAAGTTCATAAATATAAGTGATAAATTTATGAAATTCTGCAAACAATTAATTATATTTTATAATGTTCGGTAGAGTGGAATAATAAATTATAAAGAAAAATTATCATTTTTTCAGTCGCTTCTTTCACTTACTTCCACCATGGTATAATTCGCGCAAGTTTCCCAATGTTAAAATTTATCAAATGCAGAGCCTATAAGTCAACGCGCGGGAAAAGCGGTCGATCATATCCGAACGATTTAAGAGTGCTTTCCCTGCTACATAATTAATCATGCTCGGATGTAGCCAAAGTCGAGGCGAGAACACCGGATGCTGCCAAAGTTTCTGCCTTTTATTAGAGAAGTTAGCAGCTCCCTTCTAAGATGCAGGTTAGAATCCAGCGAATGAGTCTATCTATATGTTAATACCGACGTAACAACACGAACGTGACTTCCGGCGGTGCATCTCTCGCGCTCCTGTCGCCCTGTCTGTTGAAAGTTAGTATAACGCGAACAGCTTCACTCTATCTCGGGACAGACATTGCTAACTTGATTATTGCGTATTTTCCGCGCACTCTTATCTCCTATCTCGTCTAAACCAGAAGCTGCGTCACCGTATTTGTATCTGCGTTGAAATTTCGAATTATAATTTCCATAATATCCGGTAAATTTTCCGTGACGTTTTACCCACAACGAAATACTCGTTAATTACACCAAGTAAATGGTAGAGTGAATGTTATATTCGTGATATTAATGATCCAAGCGTTGCGTGATTTTAAATTACTCCATTAAAATGGAACTCAAAAAGTTACGTTACATATAGAATCAATATTGCCGAATGCTTAAAACACTGACTTGCGCGCTTTTTGTGGTTCGTAAAATATCTGAGCGAAGTATTCAGAGACTGCACTGGTCTGTTAAAATTGATTTTACAAACGTCAAATAGAATAATCCGTTTTCTAACAGACTTTGTTCGATGAAACGAATGCATGAACATCCCTTTCTCTCAAAAAGTTGTCATTTTGACGTTATATTTTTTAGAGATCAATGTGATAAATACTGTGAAATAAAAGTTTTTAAGGTATATTCTTAGGCTGGGTAAACAGTTTTATAACGTGATTCCTAATTAGACTATTAAGAGACCCTGATAATAATATAGAATTACCTTGTATACCGGAGAATGTAATGTTTGGACTGGGAGACGCGTATGTCGCGCGACGTAACGACGGAGATAATGACGATAATTCAACTTAGATTGTCTACTGTTTGACATTGCTGGAGACAGCGAATCGGTGAACTCGACCATTCCGACGGCCAGATAGGCGTGATTGATTGGGCATCATCGCTTCGTATCACCTCGAAACGAGACATTAGTCATGCGGGTACACCCCGTCGTTCCCCGTAGAGTTTCCTGCCTAATCGTATAGAATATCGACCAAACTTCATTGCGGAATCGCTTAAACGCTTTTGTTTGAAACTTCGATCAGAAGCTATAGCTTCTCCTCCATATAACAATTACGAGAGATCATTTAACGTATATGTCTTAAAAATCAGCCTTTTCAATAGTACATCAAGCTGTTTATCCATCAATATTTTAAATAAGGTACTGCAGTGCTTAAACCGAATCGTCAATAAAAACTCCTAAAATGAGTCCTCCGCTTACTTTTCCCACAAACCTTAGAAACTTCAAACTCGTATTAAACCCATGACTTACGACAACGAATAGAAGCTTGCACGATTATTTTAAATACTTCCAAGCGAAAGAGCAGTCATCTGTTCCCTACTAAATGAACTACTTCCTCCGTCAACTGAATTCGTCTTTGGCCGCGCCATTAAAAAGATATTTCGAACGTATAAACGTAAGGTAAAATTCAGCTGAGCTGACGAACGTTAACGCAGGGCAAATCGGTGGAAAAAAGTTTGGTAATATCCATTCCATGGAAGATCAGAGAAATGTCTGTGATAGCGAGAAGAGCGCGAAAGTTATAACACTTCGGTCTCAGGGAACGCTCATTCACAGAGTATAACACGTGGGTGGAGGTATCAGTATCGGTGGTTGCTGTTTCAGCTGTTTACAAGCACCGCCAGCTCCATCCTTCACTCCCTTTTGACCTGGTCTACCATAGCGTTAAGCCGTAGAGCAAAGGATTACTTCTATAGCGCGGAAGTCCCTCCCTTTACCGACCTCCGTGCACCCGTCTCTCTCTCCTATATCTTTATCTCTTCCTCTAATATCCCGTTCTCTTCTTCTCTCGCCCCACTCTCCTCTCCTCTCCCTCTGTCGTACACACGGCCACGGAATAAAGGCTAACAGTCACACGTGCAAGCTGATGATGCAAATTCAATGTCGTGCGCACAAGGATGGCTGAGAACCATGTTCGTGCGACTTTGGCGAGTTACCAAGTCATTCTCGCGAGACCAACTAATTGGATGAAGGAGGATCCTTTGATAATTAACGCCGCACACGGTCCTCGGTGTCGGCCAGTCGTTTAAAAAAAGACAGCGACTGCCTATCTTTGAGGAAATGCAACGCGAAAAGAGAAACAAGCGATAATTCAGTGATTAATGGGTGACCTTCATTGAACGATAGAGATCTATAGGACGTCGATAAAAATTCAGCTGCAGTCGATTCCATTACATCCCTAATGTGTTGTTAAAGGATGTTAATGAAATTTGTGACGGGGTGCAAGATTCGAAATTAAATGATCAAAATAGGAAAAGTATTTTTCTTCTTCAAATATCGATAGTTTAATTAAAATTCTTGGTACTTTGTTTCTAAAGTATTCAGATTTGAACATCCTTTAATTCTTCAAAAATACACGTATATTAAGTTGTACAAAACTTCAAGTAAGCGATCTAAAGTTTACAGCAGAAGCGATTCAACAAACTCCGTTTTATCCAAAGTTTGATTTGTTTAACCCTTATTATAACAATACCATTACTTCGCCCACTATTTGAGTAGCAGTCTCGGAATAGGCATCGTTAAGTAACACGACTGAAACGCAACGATCGGGTAATTAACTGCGTCAAGCTATACCGGTAGTTTGAAACAAGAATGTCAAGAATGAAGCAACAATTGGGAAAGGGGAAAGAGGAAAGGACGTGCAGCTCGAAAGTTCCTAACGAACTAGAAGGACGATAGAGAGAAGAGAATAATAAGATAGAAGATAAGAGCTCGTGCATGATAGACACCACGCTGTTCTTACTTCCATTAGATCCTAACCTAAACTTTCAAAAACACCTCGATACATTCCAGTTTATTAATAACAGCGTTAATAATCACGACGAAAAAACTGAAAGCGATACCTGATGAGTTAACTCGCCGAAGAAATTAAAATGCAATACTTATCGTGATCTAATTGGTATTGCTGGAGTTACACAGTGTGTTGTTCTATCTCATAAACGTCCCATTAGATAGCATTATAAAATAAGATTGACAATCGTTATTTTCATCCTACGCAACAGGTTCTTGAGTATAACAGGTAATTCAACAAGGAGGTTTCATAATTTAAGCATGCGCACAAACAAATAAAAGGCGTTCATTTGATTGGAGTTTATGAATTATCCTTGACGTAGATAAAACAAGATATCGTGTAATACTTCTTTCAAATATAATTAACATTTTTTTATCCCTCCTATGAATAATAATTCATATTTCTACAAGAAAAGAAAAAACTATTAGTCCCTATTCGTTACGATATTAAAAGTAGAAACTCGACTAATTTACCAGGGATGCTCCTCGCATTCCTTCAACAATTCTGTTACGAGACAGTTAGCAGATTACTGGAAAATACCAATGCATTCCTTATCGAGAACGTCGGGTGACCTCTAATCCCTATCCCGTGTTATCACCGACAGTTGGCGTTATCTTTGTTCTTGACTTGTGCTAGCTCGGCACGAGCAGATGGCGGCGAGAGTTAGGAGTCGTCAACGTATCGTTAACTCGTTCGATATCTGGCTGGCTGGTTAAACTCCGTGCTCCTAGGCACTGTCGTCATTATTGAACCCCGACCCACCATTCACCTTCTCGTGCAAGCTTTCTCGTGCATCGACACATCCATCCAGGACATGCCAGTGGGTCAGGCGGTTGCATACAAACGAGCGGAGCCGTGTTTGCTCGTTAGTACGAACCGGGTTAAAGCTACCATGAACTGACTGTTCGACAAGAGAGAAAAAGGAGAATGGTAGGAGGAAAAGGTGAAAAAAAGGAAGACGAAGATGGTGATTTCCTAACTTCGGAACTCTGCGGGAATGAATTTCAAACTGTATTAGAGCGTAGCTGGGTAAAGCGTTTCGAGTCTTTCAGCGTTTTTCCACCCGTATTTGAACTTCCAGCGGGCGATCTCGTTTGACGTTAATTGTTACGAAGCTTTTTGCGATTGCAAGCCACGCTTCGCGTTAACGTCAGCTTTTGGTCCGGTTGTTGGCTGGGAAACCGATTCTTCGGTGGAACCGCTGTCGCTGCCTTTGTTTCCCTGTCTCTGAACAATGTGGTTGTTAAAGATGTTAGCTCTTTCGCTTCTTTCACATCAGTCCGTTGCTTCGTCAGTGATATTTAATCGATAGAAATTATTTGGAAATCTCAAATAACTTTCGTTTAAATATTTTTTAAATATTATTTTTTCCAATCTGGTGGAGCTTTTATTTCATCGGTCGCTCTTCCTAAAACGTTCTAGAATTCCAATTGACGCATCCCTCTGTAAACCTATTCGATTGGCTCACCCGGAAGGGTATCTTCAAGATAACGTATGCCTATTGGTTCAAGGCTGCAGTAGCTATCAGTCAAGGTCGTCGCGAAAGGACTTCATCAGGAAGATCCTGGGTATGTCGGTCGAGGATCTGTATCGAAGTGCATCCGCGTATTTCAATTTAGAGTGGCTAGAACTGAAAATGATCGAAGGTGAATACCTAGGAGGATTTTAGGTGGGAGAGGGGAATATAGCTGGGTAAAGTTCCGGCGAAAGGCTTCGTTATCCACTGACAAGGCACTTGAAGTCCCGATGGTCCCCTTTTCTCTCCTCCTCCTCTCTCTCTCTCTCTATTCGCTCGCTGCCGACTAACCTCATCGGGATACATAGAGCGATGCTTCCTAAAACCTAACCCAGTTTCCTCTGTGGTCGCCGCCAGTATGCTAATCCGCTACAACGTTCAGGCATCTATTGAAACCACAGCTTCCTCGTGCATCACGGAGTTCCTCTAACCATGGCATCTCGTGCAACAATGATCTATGTAGCACGACCAGTTTCCGTGTTGGTGCGCAGCAGAGGACCGTTAGATCAAGACCGGACGTTAATTGCTACTACCAATCAGCGAGGGGGAGCACCAACTAGCTACCACCAGTCTGCCACTACTCTGCCACTGCTCTGCCACTGCTCTGCCACTGCTCTGCCACTGCTCTGCCACTACTACTGTTCTGTCAGAGGTTCTAGGGATACCAAGGACTAGTCTCCAGCATTACCAGTTCGATACCGGCGTTTCTCTCACCTCCGCTCGTCACTCCTATCCAACTGCCGATGCAATCGGTAAATTCATCTTGTCTTCCAGAGTGTGAATCGATTAAGAGAGAGGGGCAGATGTATTTGTCCACGTGACTGAGCCACCTGATTGTTGGAGCACGATCACAGAACAGATCGACTAGATACTATCAGCGGCAGCTCGTTCCGGAATGGGATGCCATTTAGGTATCAATTATCGCGTGCCTTTCAAATAATACCCCTTTCTCGACTGGTTTGCGGCCTCCGCCTTCGTGTTGCTTCCCCCGCCCTCGACTGCCTCTTTAAACTTCACGACATTCGATAGATGCGCCGTCTTTCGAGTAATATAGCGAAACTACCCTCGAATCGATCCTCCGGTATCCTCAGTCATCCAAAATGGCCGAATATTTTGAATTCAAAATCCTGACAATTGGAAAAATTCCAATCATTTTAATATCGATGGAGGTGTGATTTTACTATATGAAAGATAATATCAGACTCATTCGCCAATTTTCTACGATCTAAACGAAAATAAAGAAATAAGGGTAGTTAGGAAAAAGTTTCTTTTGTATCGGCATCATTGAAATTCCCGCGATACGAAAAGAAAAGGGGAAAAACAGCAGCAAGAAGTTTAATTACCGTTCGAAGTTCGATGCGTATCGCGTCGACCTAGCCAGAGGCAGATAGATCGTTACGAAATCTCAATTAAAACTCGATAACGATTTCGCGAAGTTACGTTAATGCTTCACGACGATCAGCAGTTTTCAGACTTCCGGTAGTTTATTTTATTCTCGAGCGAACTTCGGCCCTCATTACCTGGAATCGTTTTTCATCCGCGTTGACGCGATGAAACGAGTTTCGAGACAATACTTCGCGGAACAATCAGAAGATTCTTTCTTTAGAAACTCGAAACTTGTCCCCAAGATTTGCAGCGGCGATTTTCGAACCGTTGTCATAATCGCCTTTGTTTTTGCCGCCTTGTTGAATGAGTCTGAAGGTAGAATGGAACGAGTTTGTACATCATAAATGGACACGCGTAAATTTTCCTGTCATACGGCGTCACGACCAACAATTTTTCTTTCTTTCTAGAAAATGTTACCTCCCTTGTTCGATTCCATCAAAACGTGTAATAATTTTTTAAATACTCCATAGTGAAAAGTATAATATAAAACATTCTACAATTTATACCTATAGATTGATTAATGTGCGGAGAGTTCAAAAAATTCTTTCTGCCATAATCCAATACAGCAGATATCGTAATCGAAGAAACTTGGCTTAATGCAACATTCTTGACATAACAGATTACAGTCTAACCTATACCAGTGACTTGATGATCCTAAGAAGACACTGTTAATCGCCTAACTAAACAACCTGCTTCGGGAGCTTCTGCGCTAGACCAAACTCTCATATCGATCCGAAAATCACTTGAAACAGTTGTAATAATCCAACACGCTTGAAGTACTGTTGTTATTCTCACGCGATCATGGTCTAAACCATGGAATTACGCAAATTATGTAACCAGAAAGACTGTTCCAACATTAAGAGGATTCTAGATCTATTCACCTTTCAATCTTTTTTCGTTGAAATACGACGATGTCACAGTAGTGAATGTAGCGTAAGTTAAATAGAAGTCGAAAAGATTTTAACTTGTCGACAACAAAGTCGATTTATTCTATTGTGATAATGCTAGAAAATAGAACGAGGAGAGGAAGGATAAGGTGCGAACAAGAAGCATTTGATCGAGAGTCTACTAGCGAATTCGCATTCCTAACAAATCTTATTCTTAGACGTAAAGACTATACTGATAGGGTCAGACAATGCATTTGTATGAATGGTATGGTTGGACGTGGATTTTCCAGAACTCTGTCTGTATGTATCTCTCTGATGGCGAGTGTAGGAGGGCCTCTATACTATCAGCGACGGCCGAGCTTTCGCCAATGACTTTCGAGTTTCGAACGTCGGATTAGATTAGATCCGGGTTGAGTAATTGGCGATTAATAACACGCTCGCTTGAATATAGGTATAACGTTAGACGCAGGCCATCGGTATTGTAATTAGAGGCCTCTGACGGCACCATCGTCAGGAGTACCCGAGCCTTCTGGAGCGCTATCGCATCCATCACGTGCCACCTGGCGATTAATACCGGAAAGTTCGGATGCTTATCCGAGTTACATTCACCATCGATAAGACATTAGACCACCTGAGGCGTTGCGTGAGCTCAGAACTTTCCTCTGGGGCTGTTCATCGTTTCCTGTCTTCGTCGTTTCAAAAGCGGCCGAGAATCGAACTCTTTCAAGAATCTCGTGCTCGTTCCAGAATTACGTTTCTGAGGGAATGTAATTTAAAAATTGTATGGCCGTCCAACAGCAGTTTCTTAAACTAAAGGGATGTTTTATTTAAATAAAGCGGATAAGATTCGGTTTCATTCGTATGGTTAGAATGGTTTTGAGTAGTTGTTCTAGTAAGAGACAGATTTCTAGATTATTTTGTTTTACAGTTCTATTCGAGATACAATTGTTATTCCTGATTCTTTAATACCACTTCAAGAGAATAACCTATTCCGGGAATTTTTTTATTCGCCAGAACGAATATGGCTCTTGTGTACACTGATTTACTAATAATATTAGTGAAGTGAAACAAGAAGGTTATAGACACCTGTTATCTAAACAGTTCTTAGAATTTAATAATTTTTCAATGATACGTCAAGTGGAACAATGAGTCGGCTTGCAATTTGTACATTTCATTTATAGAACTATGCTTGTTCCATTAACGAATTTGTTATTTTTATGCAAGAGAATTTGCTAATACTAATAGCTTGTAACTTGTATTCGTAACTGATAAAACTTTACTAATAACATCAATTAAATCATGCAAGAGATCTCAGATCGTAGTTGAGACGTATTATACAGAATCAATAGCAAAATTTCGATAGCATGTGAAGGGATGGAGAAATTAATGCTAACTGGATTGAAATTGCCATTTGCTTTGCCATTTAATACCTCTGTAATTATTACTTGTTCGTTTACGGGCTGCCAAAATCCTATTGACACCTTTAATATAATTCATTCGGTAATAGTAAATTATACACGCTTTCCAGTATCCAATATGAGTTATGTGAAGTTATTAAACGATCAACCAGTGGGTTAAGCGAACATTTGTTAAAGGATAGGTCGGGATAGCATTCTCGTCGTTTATATGGGATTTCAAGAGAGATTTGCAGAACGTGTAGTCCTTTCAGTTCGGGGCCCATTATTGCTGATATACTGAGAGATTAAGAGCACATGTTACGTACGTACATCGAGCCACGATATAATGTATAATAATAAAACGTTTCTGACCGTAACTGAGAATCTCGAGCTGCTTGATTTCTTACGATGTTGCACAACACGTACCGCTTAAGATAAACGCGTTTCTGCTGCTCGCTATTGTTCAAAGTGTTATGTACGTAAAGATGCCTTTTATTGCTAAACCATTTTACTCCGTGATACATGTGAAACCGTGATTTATAAACGTTTCTTTATGTTTCAACATTGGTTCTCTAAAGATGTTATTTTTAACGTGATTCAATTTAAACTACTTTAAAAGTTTTCTTATATAAAAAAGAAAAGTCTATTTATATATTTATGTTTTATTACATTTTTACGCTATTTATATATTTTTTATTACATATTATTGTCACCTTTATGGGGACATGCCTTATGTACGTTGCTTGAAGTATACCTTCGCGCAATAGAAGATATCGATATAGTAAAACGATACTATCTACCATTAAATATCGACGATAAAGCTGCCTATGAGAAAATAAGAATGTTAAAATTCGCGTGACACAGAATCCACTGATACTTCAATCCCGAGATTAACATGAAAATCTATAGAATTATCAGAGCTGCATGGCAAAAGCATCGTGCGATTAATACATCTGCAACGGGAAAGCACACTCTGGGATAATTTAATCCACAATTAATCTATTCATTATAAATAACAAAATATTCGTCGATACTTATGCACGCGTACGGGACTAAGTTTTTCATATGAATCTCTGGACATTGACAAGATTTAGGTCAAATCTTGTCAATTTGACCGCTGTGTTATATCAATATACGGAATTTTATTCGACTTCTTCGGATACTTTTCAATAAATCGAAGCGTGCTATTTCTGTATTACTTCAGAAAGATTGATTGTCAAATATAAATCTTAAAAAAAATCCTTTTTATCGATGCATACACGATACAATACACAATTTATTGATCTTTTTGAGTGTCACCTGGAAACTTTGCGTACCATTAAATTTTGTCAGTGGAGACAAATCACGTTCAAGTTGATTTAGAAAAGACATTAACAGGGAGCCTTTTCGGCGATAACTTTATCGGAATCGTATAGCAGTTTCGTTATCATTATTATAGGTATTACCGTTAAGAGGATGTGCAGCAGTATGGCGTGTAGAATTTATGCAAATTTACTTTGTCCTGTATGCCATCTTGTGGTAACTGTTGGAACTTGTGGCCTATATGTCAATAAAGCTACATAAGCGGAATATAGTAGTCGATCGTAAGTACAATTGTGTACGGTAATATTATAATGCTTTGCGTGTAGAAATTACTTATATCTCCACTAAGCATTTTAAGAGATTCTCTATATTTTCCAAAACCAAGTAAATTTCCCAACAATCCAAATCTTTCTCATTCTTTCTCTTCAAAGGTTTTTTTTTTAGGAATCAAATTTTCTCAACAGCATATGAAGCAATATGTTATTATTAAAATACGAAAGAAATAGTTAGCAACAAAAAATAATTTATCGATATCGAGTTCTTCAAAGGTAGACGGAAAAGAGGGCATATTTCAAAAGCAAACAAAGCGTTCGTTACGTTTCGCTAACAAGCATCGAACGCGAGCGGTCGCATCACAAAGCGGAAACTTCTTCGAGTAGCTTTCAAAATTCTATGAAAACAGCGACTCTCGCCGATTGATCAGTCACATCGGATTTCATTGTAACTCACTTATCCCAGTCTCTATCAAATTCAATGCTTTCGAGGACATACAGAGAGACAAGAGAGATTCCGTTCGACTGAGTTACAATTATAATCAGCCAACGTGAATTTCTCCCAGATCCTCTGTATCTCACTCTATATCTTTCTGTCTGTTTTCCTCTATACCAGCAGCTTTTTACCACTGTGTCGCTTTTGGTTCGTGCACGAGGAATTCTGATGAGGTTAAACAATGCGGTGGCGTCACAAGTGGGTCGGGTATAATTCGGTCGACACCTTCCTCCCGATTGTCGAAGACTAATTACGTAATTCGATGGTCTTCGATGAGCTTCCGTATCCATTCGTCGTTAAGAGATATCGCGGCAACCACGGTTCATCAAAACACAATGTGTGTAATGACGACCCACTCGTATTGACGGTGCTAATTAACGAGGCTAGCGTTAATGAGTGTCACCCACATAGAAGTTGCGGTTCGTTTTTCACCAATTCGATCGAACGGCTATATTCGTTTTACATTGTATTGATAATAAATAAATTGGAGTGTTTCAACTCTCGACCCGCGACCCTCTAGTATCAGGTAAGTGTTAGCAATTGAAATAACCCGCATATTTTTCCATTTGCTTCCACTCGTGAAATCTGGGTGTTCGTGGAAATGGAACGGTATATTATAGGATGTAACGAGCGAAATGGGAGGAGCTTTCGAGAATTTATAAATGATACCCTAGACGCTGGTGAAGATGTAAATTGCACGATTGGCGAATGATAACGCAATTGAGATACAGAAGAAGACTAATATCCAATGTATCTTAACGTCATGAATTGGTAGCGAACTCTATTACAATCTTAGAATAGAGTAAAATTATGGTATGAATAATTGCGCGTTCTATTTCTTAACGAGTTTCAATAGCATACTAAATTTAGAAATTAAACTACGAAGCGAAGAAAGTTATATTCTAAGAATTTCATTTAGTACATTAACTGAAAAGGTATCACTTAAGGGATCATAAAGCTAATTTTTAGCTTTCATCCACCCTATATGAAGACTGGTATATTACTTTTAAAGGGAAGACAAGTACAAGTTAATCTATGATTATGGGCACGATATATTATATATATATTTCAAGGGTAATTAAATGCACAGTAAGAAATACACCATAAGAAAGAAGTTAGACGCAGAAATACACGATGACACGCGGTTTATTGAACGCTAGCGTAATTTATACAGAATGTATCCTTGGTACACTGGCTTATGTCCATGGGAAAGCCCATTATCCCTTTCTTCTAGCCAACTAGAAGCCCGGTAAACGTTAATTGACACCCGTTGGCTACGCGTTCCAGGCGGAAACCCTCGAATGGACAGGCCAACATGTTAACCCTCTTTATTTTCTTTTCGAAAGACCTTGTTCTATAACACAATCTCGTCAATCGTCTAAAATTCGGTGTTAAGGTCAAATTTTTCTTTCGAACACTAATGGTGGGCGGTCCATTCGATAGTTAATTCGGTATGCGTAACACGACCGTTTGTACGTCCCGGACTTTGTTTGCTCAACTTCGAAGGTTGGCGAAAAATTTCGAGAACGCTTTGGTACTATAGAAACGAAAGTTTAACAATCGTGATTTTCTTATCGACTGTGTTTCGTAGAAGGTCGGGAAAATTTTGGATTCAATGGAAATAAGCTGATACAAGAATTGAAATTGTAGATTCGGATTGGTAATTTAGTAGATAAACTTTGCAAATACATGGAGAAAGTAGAATGAAGTTGACTGGATTTTGTACGATACTTGTTCGTGAACTTGGTTTTATTAATTCCGAGAGCAAAACGTAATTTCGTGGAGTTGAAATTTAAATTTCAAGTTCTTCTTGCAAGAAGGTTGACCGTAATATCAAGCTGTAATATAAAATTAAGGAAGAAATATCGACGATTCCGAAACTTTCCAGATAGTTGTCTTCATTTATCATCACCCCTTTCAGCTTCTTACACTTCCTCCGCTTTTATCTACGGTTTACACAAAATAGTTTAAAATTAATTAAAATCCAAGTTGCCTCATTTATCCTCGTCCGTGTATTTAATTTCATTTTTCAAGCAGATCTTTAGAGGAACAAGTGTTCAATCTCTCGCCTTATCGAAGGATGAGATTTTCATTATTGATAGCGTAATCTCACCCCGCCGCTTGTTCACTATAATACAAACTTTGATTCATAATTTTCCAGCAACTAGAAACGTGGTTTTCGTGCAACAATAATTCATCGAATTGATATTAATGAACCTTGATCTTTCATTATTCATATCCCATAATCTCTTACGATACCAAAACGAATACTTTCGGGAAACTATCCCCAAATTTCTGTAACCTAAAAACAAGCTAAATATTTTTATTGGAAATTTCATCGTGTAATGTTCCATACCTCGCTTTAGATATTCGTTTGCCTCCGTCTTACTGTTATTATTTATAAATCATACTGTATTTCATACATTTATATAGATATTTTACTCATTTTTACATTTATATAGATATTTACATTAAGTTTTCCCGAAATTTTATATAATGAAACTTCTCAATTTCCTTTCAACTCGATCATCTTCCGAGTCTCATAATCCATCAATCGCTGATCAAAACTGCAATTATCCGTTGAATAAAAGCAGATTGCATCTCAGGAGGAAAACGAGGAGATACGACGAAAGACGATCGACAGGGACAGAGAATATCTGAGGGGCAAATTGATAGCGTTATCGCGTCTCTCCTATAACAAGCCGGTAATCGGCGGAGGCTCATTTATCTTCATTTCCCAAATAAAACCATGATTGGCACGAGTCCCGCGCGACTTCCATGTACACAACTTCGCTATAGAATAAGCGGACGCCGTAAGATTCACATGGCGGAGCATATTGGCGTGGCCCATTAACTTTTCATCGAATTCCGATCGACAGAAATTACTGGATAGGCCTAAGCGGGTTTGCCGTGTCCTATTCCAGGCTCCATTGATTATTCGATTATCGAAATCGACTCGGAAATGACGATAACCCTGACCAACTGTTTCCCCCTTCGTGTCTGGCGATATTTTGAAATTTCCTGCTGATTGCTCGCCTCGTGTGATCTCTTTCGTCTATCGGAGAATGAAATCGAATCATGCGAGGGCTACAGGGGTTTCTTGTACTTGGAAAATCGGCTTGTGGCTGGCTAGGTTATTAACCGATTTCCTTAGAACCAGTTAAACGCCCGTTTGTTTGCTCCTTCTTGTAGATTGATCGTAGAAAACTAGAAAACTATTAAATGACGTGTTTCATTATTGTAAGTATATATCATTATAACGTTGAAATCATGACGAATAAGGGCTATTTTGCTGTGGTTATAATCTTCTTTAACCCCTTGTTTTATGACATATTTAGTAACTATTTAAACGAGTATCTTCTATTCGTTACTGCGCTGTATCAAATGTACAATAAAATATTGACCTGTATTTGATTATTTTTACTGATTGTTAAAATCATGAGTTACAGATGCGACCAATATTCGTTGAATGAAAATCATTATTTATATCACGAGTTGAAATTAATAGTATACTTAGTACAAGGGAATAATATTCTGATTCGTGCATCCAATATAATACAAACTCTAAGAGAAAGTAACAAAAATTCGCAAACGAACGACTATTACTATAAAATTTAATTAGCATTAGGTTATTACATCGTTATCGCGAAGGATCAGGAGTCAAGTATCTAATCGTGATTTTTGTGGCAAAACAAACATGGAAAAGGGTGGCTCTGTCGACGACGTATCGAGTACGAAGCTACGCACCATCATCGAGAATGAATTCGCCCCTTCCCCTCCCTCCATATCAAGCATTGACGCTGGCTTAATTTGATTGCTTTCTCCTCCGCGAGGTGTGTTCGATCGCGCGGGAAACTTCGTTCCTTTTATTTCCGTGCGCCGCTTGACACGTTTATAATGTTTCTGGATGAAGGAGTGCGCGAATGGGCAACGAGCTCCGAGGCGAAAATTTAATTTAAATAACCGTGCACACGTTTCCCACCGGTGACGTCATCGAGTCGTTTCTCTTCCTCCTTTTTTTCCACACCTCTGGTTGCGCTGACACGAGAAACTTTTTAACATGCGGAGCATGTTCGTTCGGTCGATCGATCGCCATCTTTTGAAGCGTGTAATTCGCGTCATTAGCACCGAGTCGCTCCCTAATCATGTCAAGAGTCTCGCGTACACCGTTCCTCTTCTCTCGTGTCTGCCCCGTCTCTTTTATTCTCTTTCTCCATCAGTTGTATCGCTTCTATGATCGTCCGATCTTGCTGATTCGGAAAAAGAGAAAAACTGCCGCAATTCGAGCAACAATCGAACTCATCCAAATTCCAAACTGCGACCTCGCAATCCATTTTGTCGATTCATTATTTTCTCTATTTTCTCTATTCCTCAAATAATCGATATACCCCATGGACATGTACGTCGATCTATTATTAAAGGGACAAAGAAACGTCGATTTCTTCGCCGTGAGGGTTCACGTGGAACGACACGTGCAATTAGTGTCACTCTGGGTCGGCGACGAAGCTAGGAAATAAAGAAAGAAACCGTACACATTTATCGAAAGAGAAGAAAAATCGTTTCCACGATAGCGATGGAGAATCTCATTTCGTTGACCCATATATTTCGCGGATCGAGCTCGTATCAAAGACAGATCGCGGTCGGAAAAAAAAGTGGAACGAGCGATTGATACACCGGAAAGTATTTTCGCTCCACTACGAACGATCGTTTTAACATCTAATCGCGATAACAGTCGCGGGCAGCGGATTTTTCTCTCTGTTGGAAAAGGGTCCAAGGAGTGTGTGTGTACGACCTCGGATCGAGCATGAGCACGAAGATAGCGCGTATCCACATAGCTGCATGTCGAGTTTAATCATAGTAAGTGCGCCACGTAGACCTTTTGGTCTTATCGGATTACGATCTATCTCTCCAGAAAACTGCGAAACCGTCGGATTGGTATAAATGCCTGTATCTATGGAAATTCGGTTTGACTTTCTCTCTGTTGTTCTGTCTCTTGTGGCATCTCTTCGATATTAACCAGAATTAGGTAAATGCTGGCCGAAGAAGACCGTTCCTTCTAATCCGTTTATTCTATCTACCCGGCTTAAAGTTCGCGCGGCGAATGAAATTATTTGCTTTAACGTGCCGCATCACCAAGCCTCTATCTTTACTCGTTCACTAACCGAAACGTTTGCTTTTCTCTGTTTCAGGTAAATATTTGACCAATGGGGTAATTATTCCAGCCGGTATTGTGAGTCAATTATCAAATAGATCTTCATAGTTGATACATGTACGAGTTTTGTAGATGATTTTGATACTAGAATGTGATTTAATGGGTGTTGCATCTAGATATGTTCTATTCAGATTATTTAGCTGCTTTCTTTAGCCTTATTTTTCATTATGAAAGTACAACAGAGCAACCGAAATTGAATTGAAGTTTAACTCGATCCAAATGTAACCCTTTCTACATAACACCACTGATATCATTTTAGTGACTAAAATTGTTATTTGGTTCTCTTTTCATCGATAAAAAATCTTTTCCTTTACGAAACATAATTTTTTGTTACAAAACTTTATGACAAAAATGTGAAGCAATTATTGAAAGATCGTATTTGGGAATTCAAGAAATCGGAGTGCAAGGGTTAATGTAATATAAGAATTAAACTTTTTTCTGAAAAATTTGTACGTTTTCACAGAAGAAAATAATGTCAGAGTAATTTAGAATGCAATTCCTCTTACTCATTCGTCGTAACTTGGCCCGATGCCTCTCCGAATCTCCTACATATTTAATTTTAAGTTGACCTATAAAACTTTTAGTGAACTTTTCGGGAAGATATTTGCGACTCATCTCCAAGAACCTATTTTACATAGGTTGGAGACAAAATTGTAGGACAGCCAATCGAAGCATAACTCCGTATATAAAGGCGAATTGAAAGAAAGTTAAATCGAGTATTAGCTAGTTCCTTGTTTAAAAGAGGAAACTGGCTCTAGCATAGTATCCGAGCTGCAAAACATTTAGCTAGAATTATATTTTTTAAGGATTTTTGACATTAGCGAAGCCGAAAATGAGAATCGTTTTCACTCATTTTCAGCTTTAGCGATCTAAAATACGCTTGAAAAGACACATGCGGATAAAAAGTTTGCAGTCCGAATACTATACTTTATTCAAAAAATGATTTCTAGTTCTATTTTTCATCCTCGTTTCAAATACAGAACTAACTAAATATTTTAACAAATAATATTGTAACATTATCATTTTCTTTCTACTTTTCAATTTATAGAACTGGTCAAGCTTTCGAACAGTGCATCTAAGAGAATACTTATTTCTTAATTACCTATTTCTAAGTTGGTCCCATTGGGTTATAGAAAATAACGAGTTACTCTTGAATTTGTTTATATATATTTAATTTAAAAATATAGTAAAATATGTTATGAAACGTAAGTCTAGAAAGCACCATCGAGTAGTAAAACATTCTGATCCCAAAAGATCAATACAATACGAAACATAAACGAAGATAATCCGAAACGCAAGTAAATCCAGGCGACTCTTTAACCCCTCGACTGACTGGAAAATTTCAAGCTACTCGCGGCAAAAGCCAGTCGAACACTCGATAACAGTGACGGCAAGAAATTGTTGCCGTCTCCATTGTACTAGCTTCCACAAAAGGGATAAACTGCATCGACAAAAACTGATACATCCCTGTCCTCTGATAAAGGCAGCTTCCTTCTCTACGGCCTTAGATAAGACGGTCCACTACGTTCAGAAAGGGAACACGAGCCAAAGAGACGAAGGACGGTCTTTACAATGTCGTAGTCGTGTAAGCGGCTCATGAGGAGGACGGACTTTTTCCCAGGCTGAAAGTGGCTGGTCGCCAGCGGCGAGCTTAGTCTGAGCGTACAACGGAAATTTTGGATTACGCTCCTCTGACAACAGCATTTTTTCCCCTTGCGCCCAACGGCAAATCTTCCTCCCCGAATCTTCCCTTTGCGCGTGTTCACGCGCCGCGTGTACGTTTCATATGTGACGATAGCGTGCCACGGGGGACATTTATAAGGGCGCACTCCAATTTAGAAAAACAATTCGAGTCGTAGGATACAAATTTCCGTGGATTTATCGTTGATTGTTGGTCGGAAATTTTGTTTTCTCTGTCTTTATTTTTTGCTTTTTTTGTTTTATTTGCTTGATCTTGTCTCTGTTTATTGGACGGAAATTGGAAGAGTGGTATTACGTAGACGTGTAGATATTTCTGTGGTGGTTTTTGTTTGTTTAATGCGTTACTCGTGATTCGCCATGTTCACGTACCCTTCCGTTCGATGGAACAGAGATAGTGGTTGATTCACGATAAGCTATTTTTGTTTACGTCGGCTCTTCTGTCGACTACTCTTGTTCTCTAGCGAAACTTCCGGCAGCCAAGCGGAAATAGCATTCACGCCGCGCCCCCAAGAAAACCTGTTTTTATAATAAATGCTCGAATTTCCTGTCGCGATGGCGACGAATTCCTGGGTAGAGGCAAAGGGCGAAGATTTTCTTGAAGTAAATGTCAATGAAAGGGGAAGACGAGGGTCCTAAAGATAGAAAGGTTAAAAAGAAATGCAGGCAACCGGTTGTTATATTGTTCATATTTATATGACATATTATTAAATATTTTCAAATAGTTTCCGGGCTTAAAATATATTTCATTACGTTAAACTATTTCCTTTAACATTATATTTCATTATATTTACAATATTCAGTATTATATCATTACAACGTATATTGTTCTCATAAACGTATATTGGTTCTCCGTAACACGATCAAGCTCTGAAATTATTTTTCAAATTTTACTTTATTCTCTTATCGCTTTACTGTCATATATTGTTAACATTCCATTGTGATAATTCCATAGTCCATTCACGGAAGTTATTAATCGGATTCCAATCATAAAGATTTAATATTATTTTTGACAACGATATCGCTACTTTCTCGTTATCGATCGCAAAAGAAAATACATCGGAAGAATTCGAAATTCGAGGGCGAGAAAATAAAAAAGGGCCGAGATACGAGAGAAAGAAGACGAAAAGAATCGTAATGAATCTTTGTCACGAATTCGCTTATCGAAAGGGACGCCTTCATTGAGCTCTAGGGTACTGTTTATTCTATCGTAGAACGTGCAGTCGCCATACTCTGTACAATAAAGCGAGGGTTGGCATAACAGCTGACTACTCATATTATCCCCCGACTGTAATTCGCATACAAACCATAACTGAGAGCGGTACATTCGCTCTCCCCTGCACGACAAACATATTAAATGACGTTGGATTGGCCCGTGATACCGGCTTCAACTACCGATATTCTGTACAGCGATACAGACGTCGTTTTGTTTGACGGACTCCCGGGACTCTAAATAGGTGAATCTGTATCACCTTATTGTGATGTTCTTGCTAAATATCCCTGACTGATGCTCGTTGTTTCGTGACGTTGAGAATTTATTTAATGCGAGATTCCCGCAAGCAATAGCGCGCAACTTCTATCTCTTGCCATTTTTCGTTGAAAAATTTTATTGATGATTTTAACAACTCTAGGAATAGGCATTTAAAAATTTAGGAATTTGGGAATCTAAGAATCTAGGAATCTAGGAGTAGAAAAATATTGTGAGTTTTAGGTATTTTCAGTGTTTTAGTAGTTTTAGAAGCTGTAAAATGAAACGTTATGGATAATGAATGAGCAGTATTTCTGGCTATTTCTGCAGACAACATGTTTCTTCTTATAATATTAGAACACGAGCGATTGCTGACGTAAATCGCACAAAGTGGCACGAATATAGAAGCGTTATTGTGGCGGATAATTTAAGGAAGAGCTGGCTGGTGTGTTTGGTCTTTCATTCTGATTTCCATATTGTTGCGTTAATTAAAATTCATTAATTTTCATTCGCATCGCTGCTGTGGACTTCATCTTGGAATACTCGGATATAAATTATCCGACGCCAGTGCCAGCTGTTGAATGATTCGCTTAATGCTCCGTGAACGCTTACGCGGTCTGTTATGAGGAAAAAGGTTGCTAAACTCTGCCAGTGTTTCACCGCTCCGAAAAACCTTTTCTAAATTGCAAATGAGTATTCTTCGCCGAAATATTATAAAGAAACTATGTATGATATAATACTATCGATTATTCACACACTAAAATGGTGCTATCCAAATCAGTAACTACGATTCGAAAGATATAAAATTTAGTAAAATATTTTATTATTAATGTGAATAATGTTCATAAGCATAGAAACGCGTCTCATGAAATGAGAAAGGATGACACAAGGTATTAGAGTTATTTTTAATCAAAGTATCACCGTACGGTTTGACCTAAGCGGGGGATATTCTACTTAAAATCTTTCCCACTGAAACTTTATTCTATTTTGAAACCAGTCATGAAATTTTTAATTGTATTATTAAGTAAGGTTAGATATATGCATTGCGATGAACTTTTCAGTGTCAGAATTTAAATTCCCAGAATAACCTCGTGCAATAAGAACAGCATTAAAAATTAACGTGTTTGCTCGATAGTATTATATAATCTTGATCAATCGAATGAAGCATAAAATGTCACACTTCTCTCACGCAAAATACATACTAAAGACATTCCAAACTATACAACGAAACCCTAAAAATTCCAAAACGATGTCAATTATAATCCATTAAACTTACTGATAAAACATACAAATTATTCGAGTGCTGCGAGCGGTATCGGCACTTTGAAATCGACTTCAGATGGAAATCCAATTTTGTACTGTTTCGCGTGAAGGTTGCACCGATATGCTTATGATAAGCTGTCGAAATCATGCATTGAATTTTATAGGTGCGCCTGGAAACGCCAAACACTCGTCCTAGCAAGCTTTTTCGCGGTTACGATGCCTTTGTTCGCATAGATATGCAGCAAGCGTATAACAAGATGTTTGTTCAACCATCTTGCCATTCGTAGAAACGTTCCACGCGGACCGGAAGTGATTTCCATTTCACCGTTCAGCTCTTTCTTGCTCTCGAATATTCGAAGCAACGAGGACACGTGGAAGAAGCACGCGCACTTCGTGCATTCTAAACCGAAGGGTGTCGATTGAAACGTTTCGAGTTGGAGCTGTCAGATCGGTGACGTCGAATTGGAACGTGTCAGATGCGGGCGTAGTTACCTCGCAGGCTGCTTTTCGCGCGATTTCTGCCGCGAGAAGGAGCTGCTCGAGCATTTACGGAAAAAACTCTTTCCTCTTATTGTTTCCCTTATTGTTTCTGAACAATGTATATCGCTTTCAGCCAGCAAAATGTATAAACGATATTAGGTAAGCGTAGTAAACTTGCTGGAATTTTGGTCGAGCTTTAAAACACTGAGAAGTTCGTTTTGCTTTTTCGATTTGTTCATTTTGTTTGAATGTTTCTGGAACGTGGAAATGCTTGGATAGAATTTGTCATGTTAAATTCAATTTGGCATCATGAGCTTTAGGTACAATTTATCGTGGTTTGTCGAATTGAAGAAATCTGGGAGCTTCCTGCGAAACAGAAAACGCATTGTGCAAGTAGGATGGATCGTGCAATTCCATTAAGGAATTTAATATAGATAAAAATTTAGTAGGTGTACCTCTTCCACGATGTAATCGTGATTTTACGATTAATAGCACCTTTTAGTAGTCTCAAAAACCATTCAAACATAATCTCATTTAAGTAAAGAATCTATACTGAAGAAATAATAGAAAATTCATGTAAATTAAACTCTCCAAACCTCTTTAATCGTTCTTTCCTTTATATCTACTTTTTCATTTGTAACGAAAATTGAATCTCACGTCGTCCAGAAAATCTTTCTAAAACAAATCTCCCTAGAGTTTAATAATCCAAATCTCTTTGCAATTCCATGAAAATAAGAGCAATCTGGAAGTCAATTATCGTCGAGGTACATTATTCGTGGATGATTCGCAGAATTTTCCAGGCGTTTCCGATTAAAGGTCAGCGGGAGGTAAACCGTGAAAGTAATTAGCTGAAATAGACCGGGATATTCCATGGTACTTACGCTAAGCCACTTAAACAACGGTTTCGTACAGTTACCATTGGACCTTCCTTTGCGATGTCCGGAGTAGGGATTCAAAGGTTTTTGGGAACGGCCCAGAGATCCTGTAGGATTTAGTGGCGTGTAACGTTCGCTGAAGTGTCCTTCAAGTCGGTTCCACGTATATCGCCAGTCGAGCCGTATAGTAACGTCTCGTGTCAGCTCCGCATAATCCCGGGATCTGGAGGTGCCACGGTTAGGAAACACGATCGAACGTGCTCCCACTATTCTCTCCTGTCCCTCTTCGTCTCTCTCACACTCTCTCTCAGTTGTGTCCTTCCACTCAAGGCGGAAATGGTTCCGAGAACAAGGCAAAATACTGTCCGATCTCCATTCCTGAACATCTCTCCGGTTTATGTCATCTGGATGGTCTCAGGTTTCTTCTCACGAACAGCATAGTCCTTTAGTTTTCTACATTTTGCGTGTGTAAACTTTGTACTTTTATATTGCACAAGAATCAACAGAATTGCACGTAGATTAAAGGAATGAATAAATCCGTTTAATAGCTGAGATTATTGAATCTAATATGTGGTTGTGGAATGCGAATAGAAGAGACGCGTGGTATTATTTTATGGAGTCGTCTGTGATGGGATGCTTGTTGATTGGATACTTTGTAAGGTAATTACAGGTGAAGAGGTATATTAATATATTATTGTTTCGTATATATGAGAATAGATGTCATATATTTTAAAAAGAATCGCATTGCAGATATATTCACATAATTATGCTCTATTACGTTACTAGATGTCACTCCAATTACTTATTAGGATCTTGAATGTATTTTTAATTAAATATGCACCGCTTGAGGCGCCAAAAGGGGTGGAGAAAATCGGCATCGCGCAAATAAAATACTGAATTATTCGAGTTCGATTTAGGAATTAGTTGGAGGAATTAATAGAAAGCGGAAATTGTGGTCGTTTATCGGAATCGCATTATCACTTTGAACGTGCTTAATTATAAAAGACGCGAACAATGCGATTATACGAAATATTTAGCGTACGTGATGCACGTCGAACGAAGGTATTCCCGACTGCTCATTTTCAGAACTTTTTCGAACAGTTAAAGCGATTTAACTTTCACATTGTTAACACAGCTGTATGTGCGAGCTATTGTCGAGACTTTCGCAAAACAGTGCTGCGGTAGCCGAGCGTTAAATCAAATTAATTGCGGATGAAGGCGATATTAATCTTTTGCAAAGCAGCCTGGTACGTTGTAAAATACTCGTATATCTTTAGCCGATTCAATGAAAAACATAGAGGGATGCGATATTTGAAAAAGAAGTTTCGCGTCAAGATCGAAAAAAACGATAGGAGTGATCGGTGAACTTTGAAAAAGCTAACCGAATTGTTTTAACACTGTGAATTTTTGTTAAATCGTATCGCGTTAAAACACGAGCTTGAAAATAGTAACGCGGATACGGGTAAAACGAGCAATTGTTGTGTAGGTTTAAGGACGTCACACCAGCATGAATGAGCATCATTGACGTCATAAACGACGTCGGCGACTCCGGCGTCGACGACAAGTGGCATCAACCACGGCTTTTCCGCTCCTTTGAGCTGCTAACTTCCGCAGCTTTTATGCATAGAAAAAAATGTTAATTTCCTGACAGTTTGCCACTCGTGCAACCCTAAAACGTTCTCTCTGGATATTTCTACTGCGCGTTAGAGACGAATCTTACGTTTCGCATTGATTTAATAATTTTATTCCACCATAGTCACCCATTTTATACGTTTCTCTCATTCTGTTTCTAAATTACCGACGATATCGTAAAAATTTTCATTGCGCTATTTTCAGAATAGAATGCAAAGACTATGATCAGGTATATCAAGAGTAATTCTGCTACTTACAATTGGAACGTCACAAAATAAGACAATGTAATACGATACAATATTTTTCATCTCCAAAGTCACTTTTCTATAAACTCGAGTGTAACAAGATTAATAGGACAAATTTTCGAGGAAACGTTAGAAAACCTACCTACTGGAACACAGAAGGTACAGCTCGCGTGGTTGACATTTAATCGTTGACATTTCGTCGTTCACTAAATGAGCTACACGATACATCAGCGTCGCGGCTGGATGCACGTGGAACAGAAACAGGATAGTCCGTTTGTACGTATCTGTACGTGTATGTATGCGTGTTCCAGATTTGCGACACGGTCGCCCCGAAGGTGGCACGACCGAATTTCAATTTGGCTGAGCATTTCAGTCACGTGTAGCCCGCTGCTCTCGGGGACTGTTTCCTTCGGAGCCATGAATAATTCCGACGTCTGAAGACGCGTGACGGCTGTGACGATGCAACAGCCAACCCGTGTAATCCGCACGACAAATATTTCCGCGCGGTTGATATCGGTTAATATCGAACGCTTCGCCGTTAACTGCCCCCGTGTTACGTTCCGCGTACGAGTTTTTAATTTGTTACAACATGCAGCTAATTCACCATCGATTTTTTTAAATTGTTGGTTTCAAATTTAGATTTTGAAAGTAAGCTACAGGAAACTAACGAGCTATTCTTAGTCTTTTCCTGAGGAACCATTTAAAGATTTAAAAGTTTCTATCAAAGTTCACGAGCTTCATATCGTAAAAAAAAAAGAGGTTCAGAATTCTACCACGTAATTCAACAAGGGATATAAGAGCGTTGAAAGTACGGCTTACAAAAAGAAATAATCTCCATCTCGTCGTTCCTCTACTACGTGACATAGCCATAAGACACCAAAAATATGGGTTAATTACATAATCTTCTCGTACAGTGGTCTGAAAATGTGATTGTTCACTTCATCCACGCAAGAAGATTACTTTTCAAGCGTCAAAAATAAGAATTCTTCCTTTCCTCGTTGGTTATTCCCGATCGAAGAGTTTAAAATTCGTCAAATCAATCGTTGCGACTAAACCCGTTTGGCTGTCAGGCCTGAAGTGATTTAAGGTTAACAAAGGACCAGACATCAAAGGGAATAATGTAATGCCGTTTCACGGTCCACCCTTCTGTCTATCCTGTATTTTTTTTTTTTTTTGTTTTCCCTCCCCCATCCCCATCTTTCCTTTTTGCCTGGTTGCAAAGCAGCGAACCTTCATTCACTACATCAAAAATTCGACGAGGAGAGAGCAGGAAATTAATTAGAAGGGTTAACAGTAGCCAAGCAATTTTTTTCCGCCGCGAGAAACGGACAGATTGGTCGTGCCCAATCGCGCTGATTCCAGCAGACGACGTAATCACTCCGTCTGTCAGCGGTGACGAATGAATGTCGCTAATTAGCGAATACTCTCGCCGGAGCATGGGCGCGAATACCAATTCGCTAGGAGAAAGAGAGAGAGAGAGAGAGAGTTGCCTGAAATACCGCCGACACGATTTTAAAACGTGAAAAAAACCCGAAGAGAAGAGAAGCGGCGCGTCTGCGCCACCGAGGGAAAACGAATTCCCCACACGGAGTTACGCAGACGATATTACGTGGTATACGCCTCGAACGCAACCCCTTCCTCTCAAGGGTGAAGAGGTGGTGGCCAAAGCGAGAGGGGTGGGTGTGGAAGGGGTTGATCAGAGGAGAGCCATTTGTCAAAGTGAGGCAAGAAACGGGTGGAATTCCAGTTTGTCCGTCACTGACTGCGCAGAGGGTTAATTGAAAGCATCCCTGATGTGGCGGACTACCGTATAGGTCTTGGCAATTCAATCGATAGTAATACATCTTTGCAACTTTCCCCAAAATTTTCAGTTCCCCGATCATTTATTTTGTGGTAATGGTGTTTCGGAGAAAAGTAATATGTTTCGTTAATGGATAGCGTATTGGAAGTAATTATGAATGGGAAATCCACCCTTCCGAATATTTTTACTAGCGCGTTTAATAATAGAATATATTAAAACTTCTGTTAGAGCTGAGACCAAAACATTGATATTTTTATAAAGAAGGCGTAATAAGAAGCTTAATAAACAGGTGGTAAACGGTCTTGTACGAAATGAGAGAAAATGCACCGCTAATTAATCATCGACGGATTTATGTTTATTTTAATTTTAAAAATACGTTCTCGAGACACGTTCTTGAATGACCTAATAATTTGAACAAAATTTAGGAATTTTACAAATTTTAGCTACGTCTGATAAGATGCGAAACTACCCTATTAGCCAACCAAAATAACAATCATGAATACAAACGATAGCCTGAGCAATACAATCACCGTAGCAACGTCATCGTAGTTTGTTTATTTTTCAATTCACTCGGCTTCGTTGTTTTTCGAGCGAGCCAGTACTCCGATACATTTTGTTTGCCCGTTTTCGCAAATCAAATATTCAAAACGCAAAATATAATTGTCAACAAATAACAAAAATAGCGAAATAACCGTCTGACTAGGTGATCGAGGTTATTTGTATATAGATTGAACGGTTGTAAAGTTAACAACCGATTCTGTTACCGACATATATACATATAATGGCGTTCAGAAATATTGCTACGTGTTCATGCACTCGTGAATGTAAGCCACCAGAAGACCATACGAATGTCAACAACGCTGTTACGCTGTTTTCTTTAACGGCACTTATTTATCGTTTATGGACGTTTAAGAATTATACGTGGTTCCCGGTGAACCATGTACGCCGCACGATGACAAACTGAGAACGATGAACCGAGACACGGCCGTGTACAACCGCCACGATATAGTTCTCCGTCTTTTACTGGCGCTTTTATTCATTTCCTTCGTTTTATGAGCGATAAACTCCGGGTCGTCTGCAACGATCTACGGATTACGAACTTTTTCGCGAAAAACCTGACCGCGACTAAGGTCAAGTTCCGAAAGGTACTGTATACTTCTTTCACCCCCATAGTCGTGCTTGGAATTTACTATCTATATATAGCACATTGTTACTTTCCTCTTGTGTGATTTCGGAAGTTTACGATTTAGCAAATCTGCTTCTGAAATTGCTTCTTTTGAAAAAGAGAAAGTTTAGTTTCTTTCTTATATTTATTATTTTCATTGTCTTCTTAGGAGTTTTGGAATCAAATGCGTCAAAATGAAATTGGTAACATTTTGGTAATACTTTTGGTAAATTTTCAACTGGAATGTGATAATGATATGAAAATTCGACAGGTGCTGCTGTAGTTGAAGGTTAAACTCAGAGAGCAAAAGGTGATAGAATTTACAATGAAGTCTAAATAATAGTAATTACGTAATATATTCACCAGTGCACGTATTATCTCAGGTGTATCATTTTTTAATCGATCAGAATAGATCGCAATTTAGTATCCGTATCCGTATCCGTATTCGATTGCTCGGATGGGATTGATTCCATTATCGAGTACGTATTCGATAATTTCCCTCAGGTACGTCAGGTAGCTCATCTCGGAGTATTATCGTGCTTAAAGGATCGCATCACCCGAAGGGGTTGTTACCATCTTCGTCCGTGCCTCTCGAGTATATCAGCGGAGACGTTAACGACCATCCTTAACATCACCTTAAGCCACGTTTTTAATCAGCGCCCGCCTTTCCTGCTAATAATGTTACCGAGCATAGGGCAAGCGCAATTATATAAGTCAGCTCCTTAAAAATGTTACCATGTCTCGATAAAACTTGGTATTAATTACTGCAACAGGTGTTGTTTTGCATTCGTCGACGTTTCACTCGGCAACAAGTATCGAAGTAATTTTCGGGTGCTAAGATTCGCGTGATCGTGCGTACAATCAGCTATTTAACATTAGAACTCGATAAAATTTATTTTTGTATTTACTGAAATTATTCGATTGCTTCTGGTAAAATTATTTCCGATTTTTATTGCAATTTAATTGTAATTATTCACATATATACAGCATATAAATATATTTATATATTCAGATTAGACATACATGATTGTTTTCTCCACACACGATTATTTTAATATTTCACAATTATTCTTTTAGGACGCAATATCGAAACTCACTCTTACATAAATCTTCTCGATCATTTGCGTCATATTCTCTTATCATATTTATTCAAAAAACATAAATCTTTTTCTATAAATCATTACGAAATCTATAAAACATTCTATATTTATATATATCGTAAAACAAATTATTTATTTAATCCTGGCTGCTCTAACACAACCACAGCGTCTACATCCCATGGAACGATTAACGAGGCAACTACACATTCGCGGAAACATTCTTCCCGGGCATCACACCCATCAATTCTCCAATTAACTGTCGAAAATACCCGCTACTTCCGATCGTAGCATGGCTTTCACAAACACTATACATATATATAACCCACGCACAATGCGTAATAAGTAGCAAGTGGGGGTAGTACGGCAACACTAAGAGAGACGAAAAGGGGGGTTACGGGGGATGGCATTGATTCGGCGGGCAATTAAGCTCGGATTACACTGGATAGGCCGTACTATGTGCCCGGGGCTAAATGGATACACATAGCTGAGATTACTGCGGCCACTATGGCCTAATGTAATGCCGCCCTACGGGCTGTTACAATGATGCTGGTAGGAAGACGCCTCCGCGAGAGAGCGAGAGAGAGGTTGGAGAAAGAGACTGGTCAGGGATGTATAGACAGAAAAGGGCGAGAGAAGCCAAGAGAGAAGGGAAGATGGACGATGAGCCTAGCATTTCGTTAAGCTACGTCCTCATTGAAGCACAAACGATCAACTTTTCCGTAATGTTGCATGTGTCTTGAAAAAGTTAGCGATTGTCACTCGATGTTCCTCCCAATGTTTCCTTATGATTCCGTTGTCAGTAATAAAAATTGCTGCTTGTTGCCTGCTTTCCTTCGTAAAAGATCAAATAAAGTAAAAGGTATACGCCAATACGTCCCAAAGGAAATAAACGTTCCTTCGTGTATAGTTTGCCGGTTGTTTCACAACGCATCGCGTGTGGACACTTGTTGCTAGGAACAAATGTCGCTTAGAAACCGAAACAAAACTTAAATGCTCCTTTCATTACTCTGCCCCAGCGTGGACAAAAGCTATCTGCAAGTCGATACTTTGTCGGGTACTGTTTGAAACATACAGCAACGACAGGCAACAGAAATATGTTTGTTGTCAACAGTGAGAACGCAGCTTTAGTCTTACCCGCATCGATCCTTCCTGCTTTCGAGTAGGAATATCTTCGGAAACGAGAAATCCCGGTAAGCACGGGAATTATACCACCGGTTTATTGCGAGCACCGATCATAATCCGGGGACCAGGCTTTTAATCGTTTTCGATGGGACGAAAAACAACGTCGGCCATCGGCGGCGCTGATTTATCACTTGCCCTGGAGAGAGGGCACGGTGTAATTTAGCTGGAGGCCATAGTCAGGCCGAGAGAGGAGGAGTAATTAATAATCGGTACAGTGCTTAGGCGCACGCTTTTATTATTCGATACTCCCTATAATTCTTTAATATGTACGAGCATTTTATCGGCGCGGGTGAGTACGGAAATTACGAAGCGGAAAAAATTATCAACGATCCGTATCCGTGGATGAGGGGATGGCACGAGCCTGTACAGACTCGCGCCAATTGATAACGTAAATTACGTGAATTACGAGCGGGATATTAGTTTCGCGACGCCAATGATCGCGAATAATAACGACGCTACACGGAATCTCGCCATTTTCACGGTATATTTGCTGCGTTTCGCTGTAAACCACTCTGTTACCCTTCTGCTTAACGTTGCGTGGCTCGTTTTCCGCAGGTGGAATAATTAAGATATAATTTCAACCACGTACAATTCACTTCCTTGCTTTATCATATCGTTCGTTCGAGTACCAACCTACGTGATACGAGGCGTGCTAAAAGGATTTCTAGCGGGACCGTTCAACGATTCACGACTTCTTCGGCTCGTAAGTCGATATGATAGCGCGGCGTAACCCGGGATCTCGCAGATAACTTTCTCGACGATCTTCCTCCGACCGGTAATAAAATGACGAGCAGAAGTGGAAAGAGAAAAATTGTACACGTCCTCGATTACGTGAACGAACGCATTGAGCGACGTCGTATAGGGGTCTGCGGGTAACGATCGATAGTCCTCCGTTTTATTGTGCCACGTAGTGGAAGGATATCCCTATGACTTGCAGCAGTGACGGCGATAATACAGGAAAAATGACGATGAACAGGCTGAGACACGACGAGGAGGAAAGAGCAGGAAGAAGGCTGGCGATGGCGAAAAGAGGGGGTTAACTCGCGGCATCGTTGGACTTTCGAAAGGCTGCGGAAAGCAGTGACGTTGGGGACATAAACCGCTATCACGGACTATAACCATCCACGCCATAAACCTCAGCCTCAGTCCCGTAACGAGAATAATGCGTGCTGCTAGAGTATCCGCCTCTATTACGTTCGAAATCCCCTATGGACTTGGTCTCGCTCCCTCACCATCGCTTTCTCATCGTTCTCACGCACGTAATATTTCTTTTTTCGTCGGAGCCTCTTGCCGCTCACGATCATTACTCGTTTCTACGATTCCTTCTTGCTGGTTTGTTGTGAAATGAATGATTTATATATTTCGTGGATTTTCCTTTTTTTTCTTTTTTTCTTTCGTATAACGTGTCCTTCAGATTTTCATTGGATCCTGATATTAACGATACCGTATCTTAATTCTACGCACAAAAGTGATTGTTAATTATCGTGACTTCTTTCCGTCCTATTATTCACAAACTCTAAAAGACCATATTACAACTACGTGCATTAACGATATTTTTCTTACGAGTTTAACTGTATCAACTTCATTAAGGCCAGAACCTTCTACCTTACATTTTTCTCAAATCTACTCGTTATAATTTTATATTACAATCCTTTCGCAAATAAAGATTCCTTTGAAAACGTGATTTCCTCGTTACTTTAATCACCAGGGACATTTATAAAGCATTTCGAATTAACGCAATTACCTAGGTTCCTTCAACCTCTACAAATTCAATCATTGACAGAATCTCGTCACCTTGGGTAACTTAGTTAATACCGAGGATAAAAGACACTGCCCCGGCAGATGTACTCCTTTCAAGATTGGGAAAACAGCGTAATGCTCGTACTTAGAACTAACAACTTTTGAATTCAGTTTCCTTTTCCACTTTGAAAAATCAGGAAAAGAAAGAGGAGAGGGGGTAGATTGAGCATACATAAGAAGTAAGGAGAAAAGAAATCCTCACCACCGATCGATAATTGAACTGGGTACTTGGCTTTCTTTTCCAACCCCCTCGGCCACTTGCCTACCTTTCATCCCTTGTCCCTTCTTCTTCTTTCTTACTTTACGTTCCACGCGACGTAATCAAGTTATATGACGCTACGTTCGATTCGCAATTCGCTCGCTGAAAACCAACGTGTTTTTCACTACACCAAGAGCCTGGTAATAACTGGTCGAGAAAGAAAGGGACAAAAGAGGATAGAAAGTACGCCTGCAATCTCGCGATGCTGCAAAAAAACATGCATGCCGTCGATAGTCTTGCTGATAAATCTGATGAACCGAACTGCAAGACGATCAATCACGTTGAGACGTGGCGCCATTTTCAGCTTCAAATTTAATGTTTTACTTCGTCCTGCGAGAGAAATGGATGAAAATCAAAGGCACGAATGTGATTAAATATACCCCCTTGCTTTGCATTTAAGGAATTGGAGAAAGTAGAGTCCAGTCGGTTCCCAATAATTTATCTAATTCTGGATATTTTTTGGAAATGTAATTTTACAACGGCTTTCACTGATTTGTACTTTTGGGATTGCGAGAATGGTTCTGATAGAAATGTAGGTTTTTGTGAGAATTGGATTAAGTTACTTCTTACGTTCCATGGGCCAAAGAATTGAGAGTTTTGGATAATTAATTCATCGTTCTGCTTGATTTTACTTTATATTTTCTATATATTCACTGATATAGTATATTACAGAAAAAAGTGAAACCGAAAATGGCGATACGACTTCTCTGCTTTATTCCAGCACAAATTGACCAAGTTTTTAAGAATGATGTAATAAATCAGAATATGGTAATATACATACAGATTTCTAAAAAAGAATCAATAATAAACCTTCAGATATATTAGCGAGCTGATGCGATGAAAATGAATAATGTTGAATTTCAAGTATACTCCATAATTTCAGCAACTTTCCCAATCAAAATTAAATTACACGTAGAAAACTAACAGATTCTACGACTTACATAAAAAGTCAGTTAACAAGAAACGAATACAGTAACTTCGACTTATCAAAATTGCGAGATACCATCATTATCCAATCTCCTTCAATGAATTGCCCGAACCGAAACTTCATACGAGAGAGATTCAGGCTCACGACTCGTTCGAGAGGCGAAGTATTCAAAGGAGATAATGAAACAGGGATCGTAGCCCAGTTAAGGCGAAACTCTTGGCGTTCCACTTTTCCCTCGCCTGTTCTTCGAACAGCTCGTGACGACGTCGTCGACGAGTTAGCAAGCCCTTCAACTTTTTAATGTAAAATGCAAGGCGCAATATTATCGGCTTAGACTGCAACCACTCTTTCTTCTGGCCCGATACGATAAAACTTTAGCTGTAAATCAAAGCTAGCCCAGCGTGCACGGGCTTTTCGCCTAACTTGGATTCTCACATATTTTATTGTTTCATAATAAAACTTTTGCTGTCGTCCAGATAGGAAAGCGTGGAAAACTGATAGACGAAAGAAATAAAGGGTGGAACGAGGATGGGAGGAAGAAGGAGTAAGAACGTTTGGCGCGATAAAGGAGCACCGTAGTCGGCAGTTTATGATCTTACAAATCTGACAGAGAGATACTCCGTTGATTTTCGTCTATATTCAGCTCTTTTATGGAGATCCCACCCGACGCAAGAGAAAGTGGAAAAGTTCGTGGAGCGTCACGTCGTCGATTTTCTCGTAAGAAAGCGTGCTGTCTGCTCCCGGAAGCTAGAACTATCGTGAAACTTCGGAAAGCGCGCTGTTTTATCGGGGATCGCGCGATTTATGGATCGGAAGATGCGCACCAGCCTGCGCCTTCTTTTAATTCCACGCATCGCTGATTTATTTGAAAGCGCACGCCACTGAATCGCCTTCCAACTTTTTCTGTTTAGATTGAAATAATTCAGATTTGTTTTCAAAGATTTTTATTTGGTGGTACGGTCCTCATTCATAGTTTTCGTTCCGTATCTTTTACGAAACGTAATTTCCATTTCTTTTTAGAACTTCTTCCCTTTTTCGGGAGTAACTTTCCTTTTTTTATTATCAATCTTGTAAAATTCTTTATTCTTTTTCTTACAAGACTATTCGAATTCTTTGTTCTTTTTTAACACATTTCTGCGTGGTTTCCTTTGGTGGTTTGGTTTTAGTACGTTTTTGTTGAAGATAACTAGCAGAGTATAGAATTTTCTGCAAAATTTGTGAAGCGAAATTATGATGTTAGAATACAACTTCTTTCAGATTTCAAAATTGTCATTTTTGTAGCTATGGCACTTTATAACTTTTCCCTAAGAAAATTTCCAAATCAGTTTCAGATATTATACATGTATATTCCTAATAGACGAAAGCACATAAGAAAAAATTGCAGAACAAAAAAGCAATTTAATTATAAATTCTCCTATTACAATTGAACAGCAATCTTAAAGAAAATGTTCGTTTCATCCCTCTTTCAAATCTTCGATTTAACAAAAGTCACGCAGCAGAGCGTCTTCGACGCCACTGTTCGTTTTTCAATGTATATCCACGCTTAAATCCCAACCACAAAGTTCGCGATCACAAAGGCCGCTGAAATTAACAACCGAGCAATCTCGAGGAGTCATTTAAAATTCAAGAACGTCGAAACCGTATCGTTGCTCAGCCCTTGTTCCCGTTCATTACCGTCGTTACAGTGGAATCCGTTAAAACGAAGACGGGAACAGTTCGAATTCAGGAGAAAAGGAATTTCCCTGTGTCTCTGTTGGTCGTTGAATTTATCTCAAGTTCCAGCTTCGTATATACGCGGATTCTGTTCGCTTACGTATGTACGTGAACCGTGGGCACCCCGTTCTAACAGCTGACTCGTTCGTTGGTTGGCGGCGCTAGTAATTACAGCGTAAACATTTCCCAGAGAGCTGATTGCGAGACTCATTATTTCAGGAGCGAACCTCTGAATCGAGAATCACGCTCGAGATTCGACAATTCGAAGACCCGGGCCTTGCTGGCTTGATTAAGGAACCGGGACGTCTCATTATTGCTCATAATCAACGCGGGACAATGGGAACAGTCACGCCAAACGGGGCGGCAAGATACTTCCGCGAAGTCGTTCGAACGCCCCCCCTTTCTGTCGTTTCTGTCGAGTTTCTACAGTTTGCCGAGCTTGTGCTTTTCCTCGAAAATCTTCGATCGCAAAGTGAGTCGATGAAAAAGCCACTTGTAGATGGTAGTGCAAACTCGGTGGGAGTTTCGTTGTCGTTTCCGGAACACGCGCCGATCCTCAAGACTTACACTTAACGATAATTAATCCTTAAACGTTAAACTTAACTTTAATCCTATTATCGTCGACGGGACTTTCAAATGGATTGACATATGAAAAGGTGTTCGTGGCTTATTTACTTCTTTTCGATAAATTTAGATTTGACGTCGCTTGGTTACTCGATTTTAGATATATTCTCTCGAAGGACTAGTCGTCTTTGTTTGTGGTTTTCTACAAATTAGTCGGAGAACGTATCGATACGAATCTGGAAGTATCCCTCTTACCAAAAATAAAACACCGCGACCTGATTGATGAAACTAAGGACTAGGTACGTATTTCGCAGCCCGTCCATCGCATTTCCATACTTAATGCTCGGCAAAAAGCTAACATCGTCAGTGCTCCGCCGAAATACGTTCCATTTTTTACCACGAATTTCCACAGAAGTAGACAAAATTACCCACGCTATCCATGGCCCACGCATTTTCTCTTTCCAGAACATTCCTCTCTCTCTCTCTCTCTCTCTCTCTCTTTGCTCTTCTCCCCCTAGTAAATCACGAAACCTGACATTTCCTCGTCCTAACGATCCCAGCGATCATCAACAAGAGGGAGAAAGTACGAAATACCCAAAGAGAAAAGGGAAAAAAGAGAGAGGAGGAAAAATACCAAAGATATCCATCAAGGTAGGTAACTCCGCGTTACGACCTGTATAGTTGCGTTCGACCGCAGTTGAGGGCCACTTTTCGGGCAAAGGGGCGATAATAAATCGCCACAATTTCGTAGCTAGGGGGCGGGGATGCGGCTTACATACGAAATGTCGACTCGCCCCCTTTTTTCGCGGCGTCTGACAAATACGATACACGGGTACAGTTTCGGGACGTCGTACGAACGTGAAAACGGGGAAACGTCTGAAAAAGCTAGACGGTCGGGCCAAAGCGAAAACATCCCCGTTCGAGTTACCTCACGTAAACGAGCGACAGCTAAGAAAAGGGCGCGAGGAGGGCTCGCGAGCACGATGGTTGCTCGTAATAGAGAGGGATTCCGTTCAATTATATCTTATGGCGGCGTTCTCGACGGTAATGACCTAGGTTGCTGCTCATCTTCGCCACGTTCGCCATGATTTTCAACAGAGGGTGAAGAAGAGTGTCTGATGTGCGGTGAGAAGGGAAGAAAGGTCGAAAGGCTGCTCGAAGAAAGCAAAGAGGGTGAAACAGCCGGAGATGGGGATTTATGTGGAGTTGATGGGTGCGATTTAACCGCACGACGCGATCTAAAATCGGGGGAAGACAGAAGACAAGGAAAAGTTTTCGCTGATCGTAGGCGCGATCTTTATGCGCAACGAAGGGTTGTGCCTTGGTTGATGCGCAATTCTGGGCACTGACGATCGACTGAAAGTTGCAATCAATCGTTTTGTATAGAAAGGTAGTTTGAGAGTAGAAAAATGAGGTGCAGAAACACGACGATCTTGATGCAATTGTTGATGCGGTTAAGTAACGTCCAAATTCGCCGATTTCGCTAGAACCTCTTGGACATAATTATTTAGCTGCTTCATTATCGCGATAGGATACAGGAAACCTAAGAGAAAATACTAGTATTATATTTATTTAGATTGGAAAATGTATGAAAGGACCGAAAATGTATGAATCTCGTCTGAATGTTCGATATTTTGAAAAATCTCCCGAACCTACTCTTGCCAAACCGAAACAGCAACTGGCGTGGTTTAGCGATTTCTAATATTCTTTGCCGTGGTTCATTTGATCGGCAAAGACAAGACATCGGAGTTTCGAGCGCCAAACGAATCCATTAATAAAGCAGCTCGACTTAAAAGCACAGTTCTGCCTAATCTTTCGCTGTCTCGCTCGGTTCTTCGTTTTCAGAACCCCCTCCCCTGCCCCATGTCCCAACCTGGCTGCTTTCTGACGAGTTAAGTACCTCAATTTGGTTCGTTCGTTTAATCTGCTTTGCACGCGGGGAAAAGGGAGAATGGGAGATGAAATTCGAGCGAGAGAAGACGGAAGACAGAAGTACAGGACACAAGCGGAGCCGGCTGATGGCAACGCGGAGCTGCATGCTAAGCGAATTGCAAAACGTGGTAAAGTGCAGTTTGCAGTTCCGCGTATCTCTGATGAAGTCTGTCAACTGCAGGGCAAAAAGGAGCCGAGTCAGGCCAAGAAGCTTACATCTCATTAACTGTGAGTAATCAAATCCCCTGCGTGCCTTTGCTGTTTTTCACGTTCGTTGTGTGAAATTCGGGTCCTTTCTTCCGTCATTGGATAACGATATTTGGATGCGACTTTAGTTGACGGCAGATTATGGAAATTCATATTATCACGAACAGAATTTTAAGATTTACAACAATAAGAAGGTAGCACCAATCCAGAGTGATGTTAATTTATTTTAACTGATTTTAAGTCGGTTTCTGTAGCTTTATTCAAATTATTGGAAGCGAAATTGCTTTCTTACTGCAGCAATTTCTTCAATTGAGAAAGATATTAAATAAATATTGTAACGGGTACTTTATTTTACATATTTAATATACCTTTGTAGTTTAAACTTGTCATAAATCTACAAGCATCCGTGTATTGATTAGTGTATCTAAATTAAGTAACTAAAATTAATATGGGAGTTTGAAATATAAAATAAATACATGTCCATATAGTATAAAATGAAAATTCATCGGTAGTTCTAGAATATGTGCCATTTTCTTCTCCCCTATGAGTCACGGAATTTAATTAATAAACTGGTACAGCAATTACAAATCGAAGAAACGAATGTCGAAATACAAGAAATTGGTATTTGAATACAAAGAATCAATTATTTTTTAATTATGCTCGTTAATGATTGAGCTGTGTGCCAAAGTTAATTGTATAACTATCCTTTATCCAGCAGGATAGAGTTGGGTTATATCTGAAGACTTCGGTTCAAAACTCAATTTAGTTTCTCGTTGACTTTAGCGAACGGAGGTTTAAGATAATTAATCGACCCGCTCCATTATCGAATATTATCGGAGTAGAAAAGCCACGACGACGCTCGAAGTTCGACAGCTCGGTGTATATAAAATAATGGAACGACACCACTTAAAACTGGGCCAAATTACGCTAGAAACTTCTTTTTCGTTCTTTCGTCTGCGTCGCATCCTCACCGACGTATAAAACTCGCATTAATTAGCATTGATAATCCAATGAGTCCGAGTTTTAGGCGCGCCAAAGTATACTGTGAACCAGGAAAAATGGAAAAGTTTCTGCTATATTCAACTCGTATACCAACTTTCCCGCATAATATAGAACTTGCTCTAATAACGAGTCAACGATTTTAGCATAACGCTGTCGTTTAACCCAATTATCCCTGCCTTTGTTTGCAATTAACTTGTAAAATAGCTAATTCGCGCCGCGTTTTGATACCGAGAACACGATCAAACGTTATTGAACTGATCGAACGATTATAGAATAAAGTGGAAACCCATATAACGTTACGGCGTTTAAATATTCATAGACGTTTTGATCATGCTATCGCGGCTAAATGAACAACAGAGCACGCGAGTACTTTATGTTCCATGCCTATCCGCTTCGTGGTAGTTCCACGTGGCTACAGAAAAATCTGTCGGATCGATGATAACCTCGACGAGTAAATCGCGGTACGTGAAAGTTTCACAACAGCAGCAACCAGTGCTCGGAGGATTCGCGAGTTCGTTCAGCACAAGTCCAACGGCGAGAACAACAAAGCATCGGTGTTTGGGAGTTTTAGGATGGCCATTAGAAAGTGATGGGTCACCGAGGGAGCTCGAACACCTCGGAACCACAATTTCGTGGTTGCCGTTGTAAATCAACAAGTTGAAGCACGTTACTCAACCGAACTGAAACCGCACCTGACCGAATAAAGCTTCCAGCAACTTGATAATTGTTCCCTTGCGACGATCTAATTGATTTTGAAATATATTTCGTAGGTAAAATTTTATCTTTAGTTACGATTGTTACGATTATGCGTATCAGGCGATTATTGCGTTTCGGATCTACGCCGAGATATAATGTTACGATATAATTCTCATGGTAGATGGCCTCGAAAATGGTTTCGATAATAGTGGAAATACAAACGATGGAGAGCAACGGAGATAACGTTTTAATCGATCACAGATAAGGCTGTAGGTTTGGTAGAACCAGGAGTCGTTTTAAATCTCGAGTCACTGGCAACGCTCCTATGGCTTTTGTTGGCTATTACTTTCCTGAATAAGCTCAAAGTTGCCGGACGATAATCGTTACTGACTGACCTTTCTCAAAAGTTCTTAAAAAACCATTGTGACCCGACTGCGATCGGAAGTGGTCCATCGCAGACGTCCGATTACTTGCGTCTCGATCCACTTACCGTACACGACGCAAAAGCTAGTTTGTCTTAAAAACTTTTGAATCGCTGTTTGTATGAAGTTACTTCCTGGAAGGCATTGTTAAGAATTTTCAGGTAATTCCTTTTTTGAGATCTTTCTGGAATGTTTCTAGAGATTTGATCTGGTCCTTCTAATGACTACTTCGTATGTTAATTTTAATATGATAGTCATAGACGTAATGAAATCCTACAATTACTTTGAAACAATAATATTACAGAGATCAAATATTGAATTTAAAGCTTTCGTAACTACAGTTTTAATTGTGGTGTGTACATTACGCGACAGATGATTATTCCAGAAAATTATAAAACGATACTTGATACTCCGGCGTCTGCTAATTTGTAAAATTCAATAATGACAAACTTGAATCGAGTGGTGTTGTATAACGGAGATGAAGATATGGCCTAATTAAACTAGTACTTCGAGTTAATTACAACTTGTTTTCAATTCGCAGCAAGTATTATTAGTTAAAACAGGTGAAGCATCGTCCTCGACATTTTCCACCGAGTACAAATCGAAATACACATAATCTGATGGCACAAAATTAATTATATTGCTCAGGAGGAAGTTAATAATTACAAAAAAATGCGAATGTACACTTTACATTTCCAATATTATTTTTATATGATCACTCGAGTAACAATAACTTTCTATTCTATTCTCTGCTATTTTATACGTAATCATTTTTTAACTACTATCAAATTTACTAATTTTCTTCTGAATTTTGGTCCAAAGAAACCGAAACGAACGAATTAAATTATCAACACGAATACGTCATACTCGTTAATTTCCGTAACTGCACCGAGAGCTCGATATCGGTAAAATACGCGCGTCAGTTTTCTCAAAAATACTCGTCCCTTCGATAATGCAATTGAAAATGGACTGGTCGGCTAGGCGATAACAATTACGCGTGCTAGCGTGTTCAATGTGAAATTAACGTCAGCTTTTCCCACATTATCGCGCGGAAGTTCGGTCAGGAACAGGGAGAACACGTCCACTCCGGTAATCCTGCGCGAACCCTGCCACGCGGAGCGTCAGACCGAACAAGTGTATCAAAAATTCGTGACCGCGATTTTGTGATTGCCGCACTAACGAACATTTTGAAATTCTAACATTGTAAAATTCTCGTGATCTATTCTGGTGACTAATCGAAGGTCGATTCGCGGCTCTTTCTCTCTCTCTCTCTTTCTCCCTCTCACACTCTGTCCATCGTAGCCGACGCATCACAAAATCGGATTGTGGTTTATTCATTTAACTCGCATCGAAGAGGATAGAACGCGTGCAGTTTCCGAAAGTGGAATCCAAAAAGTGACCTTTAATTGGTTTTCCGTTTGCCAGCTTTAGGCGCTCTTTTTAAAACATCAGTTGTATCGGCAGATTTTTGATACTCTTTCGTTTGAAAAACTATAGTGAATAATTTGTTTGCCATTTTCATATTAGATTTAATCCTTTCCCTCAAAATTCATTCTTTTGCATTATGAACATGCTATGTATGTGCTACATATAAAAAAGTCTGTAACCACATCGATTGTTTGTTTTTATATTATTTAAAAAGTAATAAATATATTCTACCTTGATTACACGGAAACTTTTATTGAAATTCCGAGCACGGTCATTTGAAGTATTGCATCGCACTCGAGTCTGAAAATTGCAACAGTATAGTATTCCCGATTTCTCCGGGGCTGTGGGTTTTTTTTTAGATCCGTAATCTTGCAACGGCGAACCAGTTTCGAACTGGTGGACTCTGAAAGAGGCAATTAACAACCGTATATCTACGAGCAAACTTTCCATCGATAACGATCGGTTCTCGTATAGAATTGCAGTTTACACTGTTCGTTATTGGGTCTGACTTGAAGAAAACACGGTTGGAAACGATGTTATCGTGCCGACTCCGTGAGTACTATTGCGGAAACTTTGGTCATCTTCGCTTTACCGTGAGACGATTAGGTTTAGCACAAGATGGGGTAGGAACTGGAAGGGATAGCGTACAAATTGGCTTCGCACCTGTATATCGTGGTCTTGATTTATTGGTATGTACTCCGATCGGTAATTGGGTAGTACGCACTAAACTGCTTAATCAATAATCTAGGACGATCATCAATCTATAATAATAACGACATTACATGTAGAGACAATCTATGTGTTGCGGATGGTATGTCTGCCAGCATCTGTTCCCTGTGCGCGTTACGCTATGTCTGAAACACTATTCTGTACGGTGTTAGATAATTTGAAAGTGGTCCACAGGTGAAATTCAAACAGAAATAATCCTTTGCTTTTTTTTGTAATAATTTATGTACGAATATATTTGATGGTTGTGATATTTTTTCTTTTTTCTCTTTGGTTTCTTCTTTTCCATTTTTTTTTTTTTCTTTTTTAATTTGTATAACCGAGCCATGGAAATACAAGAGGCACAGATTTAGAGGAACGAAATACGATAACAGATTACGATCTTTACGATCCTTCCTTTATGCTATGGATTTTTCGCTGAATGCATAAAACGTAGATTACGTTGCGGCCGTTAAATCCTTAACAACTACGCCGTTGGTTCGACGGAGATTAACGATTCCGAAAAATGTATATCAAAGTAAATATTGCTGGGCTTATGTATGCCATTAAACGATCCTATAGAATGGTGTAATTATTAGAAGTTACGACTATGGTACCTTTCCCTATTATAAAATCATCATTAACCTTTACATTCCTCGATTCGAATGTCTGCGAATAAACATAAGCCTAAACAATTTTCGGCTTAACTAAAATCAAATTGAACTTCTTCCTTTCTAACTACGCAAGTGAGATAAGCGCTTCGTCCTTCCAGGATTAAATAAGAAGAAAAAAGAACTCGTAATTCAAAAACTTCCTCCATGAAAGAGTAGCGTATCGTTACAAAATAACGTTTCTTCCGACTGTTTCCGAGCATTCTTCCAAGAGATGATCGCAAAACGGATTACCGTTGCACCGAGTCTAATTGGACGATTATAAATTCACTACAATTAAAAATCTAACGACCGGCACTCCACTTAGCCTGTTGCTGAGAACGGACGACATCAAAGTCCATCGTTATTTCTGCATAGATACCTTCAGTGACTCGTGAAATTCATGAATACAACGATATTCTGCGATGATCGCGTCGACGACGATCGCATTAACAAGGACAAACAAACATTTCAAAGACCTACACACCTAACAGGTAGGACGTTAAAGGCGTGCGGAGAAACGAGACTAAGAGAGAACGATAGAAATGGAACGGGAGAAGTAGCAAAGGTTTAAGCCGTATCCATTTACAAGTTTCAAATCGTTCTGCCAACCGAGCCTTTTGAAAGAAACCTTTTACCATTCTCAATAGACGGTAAAATTCTGAAACGCGCTTAACGGCAGCGTGGCTTTTAAACGTTAACATGGCCATTGGTACAATAGCGGGGTCGCATTATGCTCGAGAGTCGAGGGGTGGAGATGACGAGGAGAGAAAAAGGGGGAAGACAAGGGAACCGAAAGAGAAAGAAGGTGGAAAAGACAGGAAGAAAGACGAGGACCGACCAAGGACGACGATGATCACGGAATAGGAAAGAATTGCTCTCTTCCGTCAACGCCTGCCACTGGAGCCATCAAGATCCATTTTTCCTCTCGTCAAGAAAATTTAACCCCAGAACGAAAGCCGCTAATACTTGTCCAACTTCGTCGCCGAGATTGGATACGTCGTTTTTACGATATATCGTTTTCTGCTGCTTTAACGACTATCGACAATTTTTCGATTATTTCTCGTGGTTAAATTTTTACCTTGATTCAAAGGGTAATTTTTTAAAGAAAGGTCGTGACAAATTCGATTCATAATTTCTCGCATTAATATCATCAATGTACGAATAAAGCAAGTTAATTGTATTTTGTTGTTTTATGGATATTTGGAATTTGAGATCAATAAACATAAATTACGTGTACGTAATGAAATCAGGACGTTCAAATTAAAAAATAAGTTATGGAACATCATCGGTAAAGTATATTAAAATATAAAGATATATTAAAATTTCACGAATACTCGCAACAAAAAAGGAGAAAATATGATTACAAAAAGTTTAGTACTTTTTTCTTGAATCTCGTTGTCTGACCACAAAGTTCATTATGCACTGTACACACGTGATACGCTAAAGAAGAATTACATCCTCTTTGAAAACTAAATCTTCGGAGAACGACGATGACCGAAACATATTTTCATTCGATTCGCTGCCCTCAACTGATAAAGTCGGCCATAATTCTACGGGGTGGAAAGGTAGCGAAGAATAGTCAGATAACCGTCACGACTCTACAGTAATTTTACACTGGCGGGACCATTTATGGATCATTTAAGGAACTCTCAGGAGGTAAGAGGATAAGAGGGGTCCGCTATTGGAATGAGTACAGGATATTTCGGGGTGTGTTTTTTATTGAAATGAGCGCATCTGGCGTCCAACGAGGGGTTGGACAGCTGAGCACGCACTTTTTCCTCCTGGCCGCCTCTACCACCCCTATGAGGGCCAACCTGCCTGTTTCAGGCGAGAATGGAGCTTCTCGAGACCCTAAGATTGGACCATGGAAATAAAACCCCTTATGAAAATTCGAACACCGGGCCCAGGTTTTCCTTTCAAAATTTATTGGATCGCTCGCAGACCGCTGACCGCGCTGACCTTACTTCTCTCTCCCTCCGCGCCACGGTGATTCTGTCCAATAGTCGGGACCTTAAAAACACGTAACCTCCGTTTTATCGATGGTAAAAAGTAAACGTCGGTTCATGTCGATACCCTCGAATGACGATATTCCATAGCGCATAAAGCGAACTATTTTCAACTGCATAAAATAACGTGTTTCACGAGGTGTGAAGTATATTCGGGTTTAGTAATAGTTTGTTGAAAAACTAGTAACACGATGTGTCTCGCGGATCATCTATTTAATAACTTCGAAGTGGATGAAAGTTTAAGAAATTTTTACGAACGAGATATACATTCACGTCCATGACATTTATTGGAGCAGAAAGTGGTAATTAATCCGCAGCATCAAAGAACTGATTAGTCGATCAGATTTTGTATTCGTGCAAGATTGTGACCCAATATATACATATATATTTATAAAGAAAAGTTTGCTAAAACTATTTGGAAGAATGAGAATAACACAGCAAGTTATGATAATTTATTTAAAAAATTCAGGTGAATTGAATAGGAAACGCGTGGAAGGTTTTGCAAAGCCTTATAGTATGCACTAAGATTCTTAGAGGCTCTGATTTACTCAAATTTACTTTGCTCATAAATGTTCTAATAATTATAAACGGAGATGTATATACATACATGTTCAACTTGTTAGCGAATACTATGAAGCTATTTAACGCTGTTGGAATTTATGAAACAATGTAATTTTATTTGGCGCATACAAGGGTGTACGGACGAAACCATATTTTACACGGTGTCGGTCATATTATAAATTCATGCGATATTTCGCATACATCATATCGTCGGGTGCATACCGTCGACTTTATTCTCAACGAAAAGTGACTGAAGTACGTGGGCTCGACGTGAACAGCCCTGTCATAACTTTTTAATACCTCTTAAAGGAAGACGACTTTGTAATATCCTGCAGGATATTAGGGCATGCTTTAAAAGACGAATAATATCGGAACGGTGAATACCATTCTCTCTGGCTTGGTCCTTGCGTTCGGACGCTGTATGCGCGCTCAGTAGACTCCAACAGGAAGTAGTTAAATGTTACCGGTGTCAGAGCACGGCCTTTGTGCCAAGGAGATGGTGCTCAGGCTCCGTGGAGTTAGCTGACTGACAGAGTACTATAAATTACATAAATGAAGTAAGCCCCTTCCTCGCTCAAACGGACATCTTGCCAAGTTTATAACTTAATCACGCGTGCTTTTCATGCCGGCGGAGGAGCTTAAAGTTCGAGGGACCAGTAGTATAAGTTGCAGACGAAAGTGGTGCCGGAAGGTAGGATCACGTGGAGAAGGAACGATATTCGAAGGAAAAGAAAGTGAATTGGCAAGAGAATTTGATTGAAAAGAAGAAGCGAATAACTTCGGTGATTTAGCTTGGAGGTATAACACATTCGTATGATTGTGCCGTTTTGTTTAAGGATTTGTTAATTTTACATCGTGTGCAATATTGCACGTAGTATTGGATATAATATTGTATGTAATGTATCCATCAATTCGAATATAGAGTATTAAATTTGGTATAATATCATTTTAGTACTTTATAGATATCGCTATACATCTTGCTTGTAGGTCAATTAATTTTATATTATTTATGATACTAAATGTAACATGTACTTTACCTCGAATATAGTCTGTTAAGTTTAGAAATGCGATTAAAGTGGATGGCCGTAAGATCAATGAATTATAAAGAGATAGATTTTAGGACTATCCGTAGTCGATGGTACTAAAGGAGCAAATTGTGTGGATAAGTTGTTAGAAGAGTTGTTGGAAGACTACGTAAAGAATTTACGGACTACGTAGGACTACGTAGGAAACATAAAAGGATTCGTGAGATGTTTATTATTTGCACACCAGACATTAAAATTACAATTCATGCAAAATGACCATTACCACGTTAGACGAACGCGAGAAGAAAAGGACGCGACATTCTTTGCAATATTTTGTTTCATCTTATTCGCCGTTACCTCGTACTGCATACGAATAACACATTTATAAATTTAACCACTTCATATTCCCTTTATCCTTCGCGAAACTACTCTCCAAAGAAAATCAAATAATTTCCGTCCGAAGTTTCCCATGCGTTAGCATTTCGACCAGCAGCTGAATAAAAGTAATCTTGTATATTACTCTCACTAGCGGACGAACTTTAATCTTTTCAGTTCGTGGTTCGATCTTCGTATCATAACCCGGCGATAGATAAATAAGGACGTCGCATTAAAATCGATTGATGTTAATTACTCAAACAAACTGCGGCGATGGTGGCACGTTGCGTCTGTGCCTGCAGTCGTCCGCGCATGCTTACGAACGAACGTTCCAATGTAATTTAATTCAGCGCGGCCCCGTTCTATTTCCGGTGTAAAATTTAAGAGAGAGAAGAGGACGCTCGAAGAATCGCGAGCTGTCGGCTCGCATTCGACTCCGGTATCCATCGGCTGTGTTTAATTACGAGTCACCCGGCGTAGTTTCGCCTCTTCTGGCAGACTGCTTCAGCACGGAAGCACTAACTCCTGGTTATCTTAAGCGACATCGCGCACTGGATTCGTATAACTCGCGCCCGCCGGATAACTTGAGCCTGAATTACTACGCTTCCCGCGTAAGGATGAGGGCCGAAGAAGCAGAAGACGAGGAAAGGGTGAAGAGAAAGTCAGCGACGCGAAGGGGCGAGATTAAAATCACCTGGAGACCAATGCAAAGTTTTTAATAACCCTTGATGCTTGATTAAGTTATGGCTCTTCGCCGGCTCATCGTTCCCTCGTTTCTTCTCCACTACGCACCCTACGTTTCGTTATCCTTTCTTCAACTCCTCTCTCTCTCTCTCTCTCTCTCTCTCTGTTTCTCTCTTTCTCTTCCTGTCCCCCTCTCTTTCTCCTTTCCAGTTCGTTCTCCAGCGAAATAAATTTCGAGCAGAAGTGCTTAGACCGCGTTCGAATGGAACGGGTACCTCGGCGAGAAAGGGGTTGGAAAGGAAACAAAACTCGTCCGACTCTGCTGAATTAATGAAAGATCCGACGGGATAGTTACCTTCGTGCCACCATTTACGCGTAGGAGTTACGTGAACTCGGGATAATTTTTAAGCATGGAAAATTACATCGAATAGAAGACATTCATCGAAATCGTGCCAGATATTTAAAGCGTCGGGTAAAATTTCAATCCGATCTGATAGTCCTTCGAAGGAATTCTCTTGCGTTGGAAACGTACGAATTCTTATAGGTAGTTTCATAGATCTTGTTATTTCTATCGGTATTTTGCCAATAAGATATATATATGTCGAAGATGAAAGGACATCGGGCCTTTCGTATGGAATGGTTGGGAAGGACCCCAATAATTTAGCCTAGATTTTTTACGACAACTATATGTAAACAATAAAACTTAAAAATAGTGATTTATGATTATGGGTGTCCGACAATTATGACAAGCAGCTTGGGTTCGAAGCGACATAACGTAGACGCGGTCACGGGAATTACATGTATCTAACAGAGGTACGGAGTAATTAAATAATTCTCCTTAAAGACAAAGTTTGACCCGAGGGAGGTACAGAGAGGAGTATACAAGGGAAGCTTCACTATGACTGGGATTCAATCAGATACGTTCTATTACGTCAAGTGACACCGACATTGTGAATCAGAAAGTTCAGTACTACTTAGCCTGTGAAAGTAATCATATTCGTCATCCCGTTGACCGTGGATTCGTTATCGAAACCTAAGTCCGTTGCCATCGACATCTCTAATATCTAGTCGCCGCTGTTACTTGTTACATTTTGTAATGTTCATACTTGTATCATTAAATACCGTTTATATTGCATAACAACGATGGCCAATTCAAGCGAGGATTCATTATACGCCCCTAATCTTAATGCAAACCTGACATATATATATATATATATATATATATATATATATATATATATATAGTTATGTGAAATGAGATATAGCAATCCCAAAAAGATCAATTTCTAATGAAACAAAAGAATTTACCGAAACTGTTATCCAATTAACTTTACATTGTTGTATTGTACAGTTCACAACGAAGCATCTTTCATTGTCGATAATTAAACGACACCTGTTCTTTCTGTTCCAGGCTTTGGGTTCGTCACGTTTCAAAGCGAGGACGTGGTCGACAAAGTCTGTGAGATCCATTTCCACGAAATCAACAACAAAATGGTGAGTTGCCTGGTAGGCCAGCAAAGCCTGTTTATCGAACGAAGAGGACACCCATACTCGCTCGTTTCTCTCCCTCTCCTACATCCTCACCACATGACCGTAGAAGTGGTATCAAACGATATTTGCCTTCCGTTCTTCGTCTACGGATACGGCGTCGAGCGGAATTAATTTTCCGTATAATTGAGAAGGACTGCCGTGCTTATTTGCATTTGACACGCACGCGCGCGACACGCACATGTACGCACGCAACGACGACAACGGTTGAACGTGTGAATCTTACGCTGGAAGACGAAAAGCGGTTTCTCGAAAGCCTGTCATAGTAGAGATCACATGGGTCTCTCGGTAATAGACAGTTCTATTTGTCGTCTACTACCAGCGAAATCCCGCTGACGTGGATCAAGGATTTAGCCAGATGCCACTTCTCGTTATCCGTAAATCCATACGGCCTAGACGATCCCCAATTTCGTCAATAACTCAGCAACACCATCGTCAGATGTTAGCTCGGTATAAAACAGCCGTCTATTTGCACTGATAATATTAGAGCGATAGATCACGTTGATTAGCTGCTGCCGGATTACCCTTGATTACGGGCATCGAAACACATAATCAAACACACGTTCGTAACGAGGATATAACGAGGCCGAACAAATTATCGTAACTTCGTTTGTTACTTGAATTGAAGATCGAACGTCTATCGTGGGAATTCGTGTTCCATATTCGCCAAAACACCTCCTTTACAAACGAATGAAATTACTAATAAAATTTCTATATCCAGCGTATCCTAGAGTCCATAGCCTACGTTGTAGCTTTTCGTTAAAATTGGATATCGCACTGTTCCAGATACATATACCTAGTAATAAAACTTACTCGTTGATTGTGGTCGATTGATTATTTAAAATTGACTTTTCCTCTTGTTATATCTGCAATGAACTGGCAAAAGTTGTTAATAAAATCCCTCTCGCTCGAAATGTGGATTCAGACGTAACTTCAGAAGGAAATCCTCCCTTATCCCTTGCCTCGACAAAGATCATATTCTCATTATCAGTATTGCAGACTAAAGTTAACAAATAGGGAATCAGGTCCATGATACATGCATCGAACGAACGGTATAATAATTCTACCAAATAAAATCATAAGGCAAGGAATTAATCATCACTTCCTGCAATTCTCATAACCTTCGTTACTAATCTTCCAACGAAACTTCGCCCCAAAATCTCGGGATCCATCGTTCTCACCGGGTGCACGAGACGCAACTAATATTGAATTTTTATGTTGAATTTGAAGGTCGAATGCAAGAAAGCACAGCCGAAGGAAGTGATGCTCCCAGCGAACCTGGCGAAGACGCGAGCGGCCAACAGAGGCGCATACGGTGAGTTGGTGATGGTCGCGACACCTACCCCCACCACCTATCGTTACGCGCCGTATCCCCTTCCGACGGCTGCTGCCGCGGCTGCACATGCAGCTGCAGCAGCGTCCGCTGGCACCCCACACCACCACTTGCTCACTCCGATAGTCGCTACCGCCGCACCAAACGCGGCCGCTACCTACCAATACGCTGCCGGTGCGACCGCACCTGCGGCGGCAGCCGCGGCCACTACCGCGGCCGTCTACGATGTCAAGAGGGCACTCGCTGCCGCGGCTGCGGCTGCAGCCGCGGCCTCCTACAGGCCTCATCCCGTCGCGGCCGCAGCAGCCTCTCGGGCCGCAACCCTCACTTATTCCATGAGCGATCTATTAGGCGTACAGGGCCTCGATATGGGTGCCGTCTACCATCCGATACCTACGATCGGGCTATGACCGACAATACTCACGCCCCTTTCCAGGCCTCAGTAGGTTTCATCTTAAGGGGCACAGTTTCTTCAGTCATGCATTGAGCTTTTCCATAATTTTGCATTCATTTTACTGTTGATTCTTCGATCGACGATTTGTTAGCGATGGTTTCTAGTACAATTCCGTTTATATAAACTCCATGTGATTGAACGAAATTTTAGTTATATGTCCGGTTAAATAAACATGTGTCAGTTAAATCTATTTATCGGAACTGTTATTATGTGAAAGAAATATCGTAGATTATAGGAAGAATGAGTGAACTCTTCTTACATGAACCGCAACTGTATAAACTGTTAGTTGCTCGACAAGTTCATATAAATGGAATTTTACTGTTTATTAGTTGATCGATGGTTTAATCGGGTTGAGTTTGTAGTTTTGGTTGAAGTGTAGATTTAGGATGTTTGAGGTAGTAGGGGATTGTATATTTTTTGTTCTGTTGTATGGAATGGGGGTTACGTGCCAAGGAACTAAGAGCGTACAAATTTGGAGGTGTAGCTATGCTTTTGTATCATGTTTCGTGAGGGTTTGTGCAGGTGTGTTGGAATTGATTCATAGTTGGTCGGGTTCGTTCTCAGTTAAATGACGTATTGGTGTCCCGTCGGTACATGCGATCGTTGCAATTGCGTTCTTCGTTCAAATCGATATTTTGTTACCATTTTTTGTATTCTTTTTAAATATTCTTTTCGTATATGTAATTTTTTAACGGGATACCAAGTGCACTTTGCGGTACTTTGAAACATTCCTCGATTTAGGACTCAGCGCCTTTTTTTGGGAAAGTATTAGCGTAAATTACCTTGCAGTTGATTTTCGACTTGGTATAGCAGCGAATCGAAGACATATCGAGAAGTGCAATATAACGTAGTCTAGACAAAACCATTCCTTTTTATTCCCGGGATTCGAGTGTGGGAATAAGCGAATTCTCGCGAGACTGCTCGAGAAGCTCAGTTCAGTAAAACTGTGATCGTAGTGAGAAAAGAAAAAAAAATAAAGATTGAAAAAGTATAAAATAGTAGTGAATCATAAGTCTGTTTGTTAGAACTCGATTAATCGCGTATCTGGCATCGTTTTCTTCGTAGCCAAAGATTAGCGTAGATTGTAGCCAATGGAACAAACCTGCATCGCAAAAGACTGGTAGTGATTTCGTAGTTGATTAGCAAGAGACAAGTAGTAGGACAATAAAAGGAAGTGTTCAAAATTTAGGCAAATTAGTCTGTTTCAACGAGCAGCGCTCGGTAGTAAGTTGATACATCGAACGTACCTCTTGCAGAAACCATTCCTCCTTCTCATAAATTTCTAAAATTAAAGATATAAATTTCGATGTAACTTACCAGTAAATCTCATAGAAAAATATCTATTTAGGCAGTTGAAAAATTCTAAAGTAGTAGAAAAGACAATCAATCGCAAACGACCAACGTATTACGTGTTTCGAATGTACTTTAGTTAGACTATCGAATCTTGATTAGGAGAGGAGGAAAGGTCGCAAGTAAAAGGCAATCAGGTCACGATACCACACAGATATTTAGGTACTTTTCGACGAACGAAAGAGATACAAATTCCTGCCTCGAACGACTCGCGTTCGCGACAACACGTCAATTGATTCGTAGATGTTAGATAATTTCGTAGCAAACTGGATCGAAGCTTTATGGTAGCGCTCGGTGTGTTCGCATGGTTGAACGACAATTCAATTCGAACAGACGATCGTGAAGGAATTGACGATGGTGTCGGCAGAAAGGAAGGAAAGGAGATGAAATGAAAAATATGAAATCTTTGGAACTCGATCGAGGTCGAGGTTCTATGGCATTCTATTTTTCCATGAAAGTGAAGGTTGTTCGTTCGATTTCGAGAGCGAGGGCGCCCGTCGTCGAGATCGTAGATTGCTAGAATTTCATCGAAGCAGAAGGGAAAGAAAAAGGAAAGAAAAGAAAAGCGTAAAGAATGAATAGGGAAAAAAATGGAAAGAAACGCAAGAACACATTCCCAGGTAGCGGCACGCCGTATATTATTCCCAGAAGGAGGTGAATTTCTGATTTGCACGGGATGATATGTCGAGTGGTATAAATAAAGCCGTGAATCGTGAATGGTGAAGGCGGATAGCGCGTCGAGAGCGCGCGGCAAATGGTCGGCGATAAGCATTTCTCATTCGTCGCGCCTTTCAGAGTATTTTTCGCAATGAATTTCATGAAATTTCATAATGTCGAGAATATGAAGAAGTACGTACTCCAATACGGCGGTACACGTGTACGATAGAAGCAAAAGAAAGAAAAAAAGGGATGAATAAAAAAAACAACGCGAGGTCATAGCTATCTATATGTATATAAATGCATACGCGAAACTATATACATATACATAGAATACTCGTGTGCATATAACATATATATAATTATATGAATATATATATACGATACGTACCTTGTGAAAAATAAAAAAAAAAAAAGAATTACGATGAAAAGGAAAATGAAATGACAAAAAAAGTTGCAGAATTAATCCATTCTAGATAAATAGCAGATTATATACATATATTATATATTGTTTTGTATCTACGTATTTGGTAAAACGCCATATAGTATTTGATATTGATATTGATATATTTTGTGAGAGCCGCATTACAACCTTCTAGTTTTTGTAATAGACCTACAGATTATACATATCGGAGTATATTCTATATATATATCTCTCTATTTATACATATATATATATATCTAGGTAATTAGGTAAACATTTGTGTTGTTACAAACCTTAGCTATTTAATGAGACTTTTTTTAGGTGAAACTAGGTTTGAATTAGCTAGAGCGAATATAATTTTTGACGAATTACTATACTATGTATACGTTCCTATCATTGAGACTACTAGTTAACTATAGCTTTTTGGGAAGTCACTATGATACCGATAGTTTAGAAATATATTCTAGGTATTTCTTCGTGGAAGACCCGTTTAGTCATCTCTTTCGTATCTTTCCTCGTCTCCTTTTTGATCCAGTATCGGGAAATATAACAGATATCATCAGAAAGAATATCTAAAAGAAAACAGGAAGAAAAAAGAACAATGAAAAGAAATGAGAAACAGCCACAGTGTCTTCCACGAAGAATGCGTATTATCAGCGGCTTCAAAGAGACCTATTACAATGTACCTATTACTTAACAAGCTACGTTACATAGTACGTTTATATTACGTTACACGTAATATTATACCTCTCTATAGGATATATACTAAATATATATCGTGCGTATACCCGTCTACACCTATACCTTATAACCCCCCCCGTACCCCCACTCCTCCATTACCCACTTTACTCGTTACATAGTATTTAACTCTTCTAAGCTATATAGCATCATTTACCTTAATAATAATGCGTGAGACGTGTGTCCTAGAAAGTACGTACTTTGCCCGAGAGGCTCAACAGTGTCAGTTTCGTAAGTAGACCAGATCTTAACATGCGGATTATCTTTCTGTTCACACCTTTGTAATGCTTTGTTGGGCCAGATTTTGATTTGTTACACGGGGAACGTAGCGTTGCGCCTTTTGTCTAGACAGAGAACCCAATTAGAAAAATATGCGTCTTCCTTCCCCGTAAACGTTTATGGCCGCGCACTACGCAAATACGAAAGAGATTAAAAATGAAATAAAAAGAAACTAAAAAAAAAGGAACAGAATAGAGAAGAAAACGATATCGAGAAGAAAGAAAAGAAAGAAACGAGTGTTTGCGTTCCTCGACAAATAATGTTTCTTGCAACACTCTGTATTTATATGTATGTGTCTCTCTTTCTCTCTCTTTCTCTTGGGAAACATCCAGCATCGAAAAAGGATCAAAGAAATAACTATAAAATTCGGAACGAGTAACTCAATGGGATTCCATGTTGCCAAAGCTATCGATGTGACGTAAATGTTAATTGACCGGCAACTCGATCGTAAAACTCGACCGGAATGAGCTTTATACGCTCCTCGAAACTGTAAGAGACTATTAATGTTATCGCCGTACGTAAACGTCTGTTCTACGTGAAATCGATTTGTTGCATCTGAGAAAGTACACGTACATTATATAATTATTATATTATTGCATAAACGTATATAGTACATACGAAGTCGCTGCGATTGTCAAGTATAATGCAAAAATAAAATGCGCGTTGCAATATGCACATTACAAATATTTATATAAATTAAAATATATATATACATAAATATTATATATATATATACACGTACATGTCTAATATTCGAGTCCATTTACGTACTACACGTGAATCGATCTTCTCTATCTATATGAGAGTAAAGTGAATGGTATTTAAATAAACACGAGATAATGTTGGAAGTATATGCAAAGATTTTCATTGTTGTTCAAACGGATTTTCAAAACAGAGCAATACGAAAGAAAGAAAGAAAAAAAAAGATAAAATGAAATAAGAAAGCACACAAAAAAATATCAAAGAAAGAAAAGAAACAAAAACGATGTCACACTGAAATGATATAGAATTGTGTTGCGTGCTTGATGTAATCAAAACCAGCCCGGTAGAGAGACTTTAGGTACGAAATCACTAATACTATTAATATGTATCAGTGTATCTTTTAATGGCTAGAATAAATGCTCTTATACTTTTCCATCTGCGTATATTGTGAGAGCAGCGTCAATATGGACACTAGAATAGTGAAACAGTAGTGTAGTATTGTGGTCGGTGTTTTTTTTCAATATTGTATCGTCGATCTAAGTGTGGTAGTGGCGTCGATAATGTGTCACGTGCTTTGTACGAACGAAGCATGGACAATTAAAAATTCCGAATTATGCTTTCGTTAAAATTCGAAATTTTCTTGGATCCAATATATTTCGTTTCGATTGCCATTTGTAATTCCAAGAGTTTATAAATTTATTTAAATGTTATGCCTTCCTCGCGATCGCACGACACATTATCTGCCCTTAGTCAATATCTAATAAGCTACATAGTCAGCCTAGCAAATATTACTTAACGGTAAATGATTAACCAATACTTTGAAGGCTACAATAACCATAGATCATAGGAGGGTTTATTTTGTGGTAGAATTGAAAACACCTCGGCCGCGTGTAGTTACTAGTACCTTGTCACAGAATTTAGTCGATGCGCTATATAGTCGATGCGATATACATATTATAAATAGTCAGAATCTTAGTTGTGTGGTCTTTTCAATTAGTATGAAATTATGAAATTTCATGGATGCCTTTCTTTCTCTCTTTCTATATACTTCTATATACTCTTTTTCTATAAACTTCTTTGTTATATCTCCTACTCTCTGTCTAACCTAGAACGCTTTTAATCCGACTTCTTCTTTCGATCTGTTTTATTTTCTAATTTTTGTTCATTTTTCTTATCTTTACTTTTAACCCTTCTCTCATTGTTTGAAACCTAGTCATCCGTTACACTCGAACCGTCTATACCGACGAATTTCTGCAACGCTTTGCTTTATACTTAACTTGTCTCCATGTACATATTTTAATTGTCTACGCATTACCTTTGCCTGCACGAAGAAAAATATTGCACAACAGAATAATCTGATAGACACTCGCGAGTTAAAATTCACGATAGTCCTCATAGTTGCGCGTGCTCACCTTCGGATATCCGATCGACAATTTTATTTTTTTTTACGCTTCGTTCGATCGCTCAGTACTTTTCTTCGTGCTTAGTTGCAGAAATTTCTATATTGGGACTTACGATTTACTATTTGCACTAACTAATCGAAGCAATTGAAATGAGTAAATGAAGGGAAAAGAATGATAAAACGAAGAGACAAATTTTTCTATCCGATTATGATCAATCTCGTCACGGCATTAATGTGATCTGTTTTTCCTTGTAGATTTTATGTGGTCCCTGGGAGCATTACCTGATGGTGAGTATTGAAATATGCACGAACACGTACAACAAAACGACTCCAATGTCCAATGACATGCCTACCGTTCCGTAACAACGTTCAATCACGTTTGACGTAAGACCATCGTTGTAATATTCACGCGTCGATCAATCACGAAAGCGAAACGAAATTCTGTATGCTACTTACCACGAGTTTTCTCGTCCTGAGTCTCATGCGTGATTCACGCACGGTACACGGATAAAATCGTGCAATCGTTGCACTTTGTGTGTCTCCGTAAATTTTTACCTTTGTGAAAATACACTGGTTCATTAACGTAATTATTCGGTTAATGCGTACCTAGTTACTGGCGTCATTCGATATTGCATCGGAGAAACGCGTTCGCCGTGTCAGAAATACGATACATTAATTTCATTCGAATTAAATCGAAATGTGAAAAACGAACTCGAGAGTATCTTTCTTCGGGGAAATTGTTTGACCAGTATGATACTATAGAGTTTCCAATCACATCCGAAAATGTTCAGTAGAGTAACACGGTACGTACTTGGGAAATGTTTTATCTAATATATTTTACAGAAGGGAAGCATGTAGATCGTAGTTGATAGAGGACATATTTGTATATTAGATAGACGTAACTTATCACACTTTTCAATCTACATACTGTAATGTAACGATTATTAGAAGTTTCTAATGATATTATACAGTGCGTTAGAAATACCTTGGTAGTATGGTTACCTAATGTCAAGATATCTTTTCATAGTTAAATATTCATTTGTACTCTCGATTCAGAATAAACGTATCACAGTAGTCTAGTTCAATAAACGATTGTTCGTACTTACAAGACATTTAATTGTACAAATAAAATAGTAATTTTCGTGTGCTGATTTGGCAATTTGATTTTCAATCGAATAAGAAAAAGCCAACTGTCACAGGAACGGACACAATAGGTAACAATGTTACAATAGCGCTAACTTAAAGAACAACAAATAAATCTACGTGCAATGCTTTTCTTAAAATAATTCAAACCGATCAGCTTCAAAATTAGAGTTCCATTATTTCTACTAATCCACAAGCTTCGCTGACAACCAGAAGAGATCGGGAAAAGACGACGTATCCCGTTTTAGGAACAAACACGCGCATTCACACGCATCGTTACGATTCGACACGAAATATTCAACACGCTCCGTAACCCCTACGCTCCTGAAAAGCTTCCGAGCTCAGGTAACCAAGCACAGGGAAGAAAAGCTGACAGATTCTTTTACTCTGTTCACAGGTTTCCCAGCGGCGGCGTACGCGGCATACGCGGCAAGCCGCGGCTATTCTGGGTACCCTAGTTTCGGACTGCCCTACCCGACAGGTAACCACCTTAGCCTTAACCACCTTAACCACCATAATGCGGCCCACATCGCGCCCTTGAATCTGAACTTGAACCTAATACAGGCGCAGCCTGCCCCCCACCATAATCCGCCTACCCCTACACCGCTCTTTTACCATCCCAATTTGGACCTCTACAACGCCATGCCTCTGTGAACTAACTAATTATATGTGTCTAATAATAATCTCGACATCGAGCTATGCGCACATATCTCTAATCAAAAGAAAAACTCACTTCCATTGCTACACCATTTTACTAACTGTGCTCTCGCTGTCGCTACTCGTTGCCCTGCTCGTCGTCGTCGTCGTCGTCGTCGTCGTCGTCGTCGCCGCCGCCATCGTCATCGTCGTCACCGTCGTCAGCGTCGTCAATGTCTTTGTCGTCGATTTAACACGAGAATCGGGCGGGTTACCAGTGGGTGTCGGGAAATCAAGATGAGCTAACTGTCAGAAATTAAGTTCGGTTCGAAGGAGAGGGCAAGTAGCAGATCTCGTGCGCACAAGAATCTTGAGAGGTTGTGGAGCTTTTGTTACAGGACCGTCGGCCTCTTGCCGAAATTCTCTTCCGAGAACAATGGCTCCTTAAGCACTCGAGATTGAGTTCGATACGAAGCTTGACAATTTCGAATAATCGGCTAATTTCAAAGCGGATTTCAAAGTGCTCCTTTAAAGTGGTCCTTCGAAGTGATCCTTCGAAGTGGCCTCTGTCGTGAATTCGAATTCTCGACGATGCGCGAAAAGATGTTCGTGAGAACATAATCGATTCCTCTATTAAAGAGAGCGAAGCGTGCATCGTCAATGCTGCTCGCGTTTTATGCAGTACCCTTTCCCGATCAGACAGGTTGTGTTTATGAAACACGGAAGCTATTGGAAATCCATTTCCGCGGCAGAGTTCCGCTTTCGACGACAGGACACTCGGGAAAATAAGTGATCTAATGTTGCGTCATAGACCGACGTTCTATCGAGAACGGTACGGTTGTGCGCTGTACGTCCAACGCGAAGGACGTTGTATATTATTCAGCAACGTTTGCTCGGGTTCCGACGATCCTCAACTTCCGGGCCGAAGTTTCGACCGCCGGAGCACCGACAGTCGGTCTCACTCGATACGAAAGGAGTGGTGAACGTTGTACAAAATTGCTATAAATTATCGTATCGATATTACGTTGTCGAGGTTAAGATTTAAGATAGGAATAAGGAGGTGCCGATTCTCTTCGGCCAATTTTTTACCCCGTTCCGTGTTTACCCGAAAAAGATTATAAGAACAGTCGATTCATCTTGTGACGATTTATTTGTTTAATTTTTACTTATGATACATATCTATCTATTAAAATCTCGAACATTCAGGTGTAATTCATGCCAAATAGCAATTATATCTTGACACATTTTTAAAATCGCAGATAGCTTCTTCAGAGATGAGACGATATACCGATATTTTATTATATTTCATATCGTCCCGGAAGAACCTAATCGCAATGCTGACAAAACGTTAAAGTGTAATCTTTATTGGATTTTTATCTCAATTAAAATAAAAATTTACAAGTTTGTGATTCGTTGGTTTATATAAGAAATTTCGTGGGTGTATAGAAACCTAAAGCTTTTCGCTTGGAAATTTGAAATAAGAAAATCACGTATGTCGAATATGTTTATTCAGCATAGATACATAAGCAGTATACGTCTCAAATTCGTTTTTATTTTTAGCGTTCCGCGGAATATATTTTTAAGCTCGCATGAATCAAAGCGAAAGATATTTGTGTTTTAAAGGTACGGTTATTCTCCAATCAAATTGTATTGCAAGTTACAAACGTAACAAATCGTATTCGCGTTCTTGATGCTCGTCCGGAGAAATACGCATACGCAAAGTCCCGCGATAAAAATGCAGATCGAAAAGAAGAAGAATCCAGCGAACTAGGACAAGATAATGAGAGGCTGATGTATGGAAAAAGTTACGTCGTTAAACAAACTCTGTGTTTCTTACCTCCTGCATTCGATAGCGTCTTGCGTGCCTTCGACTGTCAATAACAAACTGCTCTGCTGGCACGGAATTTTCTTTCAAAGCATCGAGACTTTACGATCCGCCAAACGCTTTAAAATTGCTTCTGCTAATCGATTAATCAATTTCAATTACGTTCTCCATGCCCCCCCCCTCTCTATTTTTCTCTTTCTCTCTCGCTCTCTTTCTCTCGGTATAGATCGTTAAAGCGTGCATCGAATCGGATCGATCAGTATAGACGAATGAGGCAAACAACCAACGAGCAAAATGAAAATTTCAACGAATGAGTTAAAGGAACGGCCACGATACGAATATCCTCTGCTACTAAATAAATTTTCGATCGCTGCATAGGGTAAACTTATTTACTACGCGATACGATTCCACTGGAAATCATTCCTGCGAGTAGCGTATGCACACGAAACCTCGTACGATCTCATACGAGACACGAAGTCGTCGGATTTCAATTCCAACGAATACATATACAATTCCGATAATATATTTAAATCGACTGACTGTCGAATCGATTGTAATTTAAGATTAATCGTGCGGTCGCGGAACGGGGTAAAATGTTATTGTTAATATTAGGTAGGGGTAAAGGGAGAGTATCGATTACAAACGATATGCGAGTGAACCGCATCGCGGTTAACCCTGTACGCATAGATATACACAAACGCAGGCTAGAGCAATTAATAGGAAACGTTTGGAAAATGAACGCGTCTATAGGTGGGTATCGACTGATCTAAATCGAACCGGTTGATTGGAGGTAGCTGCGGGCAAAGTTTTCGAGGTCAAGCGCCCTTCATGTTGAATTCGAACTCGAAATGAAAATCCGCAGGCCCACGTTCAGCAAATGAAGAAGCCCAAAATGAAGATTGGACCGTGTCGCTTGCCATAGCCAGGGCACTTCATCAGACGAAATTTCGTGCCGGAGCCGGGAATTATACGTTTACTACTCGCTTCGATCGCCTCGCGAGACGCGAAAACGACCCTCGGGAATTTAAAGTGGTCATCGACGATTTTCATCGATTTGTTACTTCGTTTTATACTTTCCGTTCTATCCGTTCCACCGACTTTTATTTGTTCGTTAATTATTTCCCTCTGTATTTTTGCAGTCTCCTTATCGTATTGGTTATTTTTAGTTTATTGATATCAACATCGATAGCGTTTGTTAAACTCTACTGCGTTGCTTCGAAACGACCGTTTGAGGGATATAACTACGTCCGTGTGTAACGGAACCACGTGAAAACAGAGAAATACAGTACAGTAATCACGCCTCCTATGGTGAGCTTTCGCAAACGTAACGCTAGTTCCGAAGAAGCTTCTTTCGATCCCCATAACTACTGCACCCCTGCCCTCTGTCCGCCGCTCGCCCGTTGCTCTTACACGCCTTACCAGCCCATTTGTTCCCTTCTCTTTTGTCCATTTTTGCCCATTTGTCTGCCACACTCGTCTTTCTCCGCGAACTTTCTCTCTTTCTCTGTTTGATCTTTTCTCATCGTTCCTCCGTGCGAGCTCCTCGAAGAGGAAATTTCCAGGCGAAAGTTTTCAACTTCTTCCTCCCTGCACTTTGTGTCTCCTTCCCCCCCCCCCCTCCGCCCGGTTTGAACTTGTGATACCACCCCCTTATGTGAAGCATGACACGAAAATAGCGAAGCAATAACGTATAACGCCAATAGAGGCAAACAAACTGCGACAGGTGTCCCATGCACGTCGACCGGACATAAATTAGCTGCCAGGAAACAGACGTAAATGCTGATGTGTGAAAAAAGAACATCGTGTGTATATCCACGAAAACAATGTATATTACGCGACGTATAAAGCAAACGGTTTTGAATATCGCGCTTTTTTCGCCGTTCGTCTAATCCCCGTGATATATATTATATTTTTTCCCTTCGAAGTACATCGATCCTAAGAATAATTCACGTGGACGAGCAGAAAGAGAACTCATAAATAATGCATAATGTTTTTCGGACGTTGGTTCATCCCTCGGAACGAACATCCCTTCCTCGTGCGTCCTCCTTTTCTTCGATTCCCTTCGCCATTTCGAAAAAAGAAACCGACATATTTTTACTTTCCTCCAGAGACCATACGTCCCGATGCTCCCTGGAATCGTTTCCAATTTCCCTCACCGTCCGCTATTTAACGCATTTGAATAACCTCCATTCCGGGAAGCGGGGCGGTTGCGCGACCGCAAACGCTCCCTCCTCTTGCTTCCTTTTTTTCTGTGCTTTCTTTCGTACTTTTGCGTATGGTTCACGAGGCATGGCGGTAGAAGGAAGAAAAAAAATTGTGGGTAACAACCACCAATGATTGATCACTGCGAACGAAAACCCCTCCGCCTTAAAGCCGTCCGTATACTCCCAATGTCCGAAAAACATTCATCGGTGAAGCCACCCTCTCTCTCTTTCTCTCTCTTTCTCTCTTCGAATACGAAAGAGGGGTGGCCGATACGCGATCGGTGCGCGAAGATGAATTTCCTCCTTGTCGAAAAGATATTTTCCGAGAGATATCGAACTCACGCGTCGCAATTTACAATCGAGAGAAATTCTCGTTCGATCGTGGGCGGCAGTTAGACTTGCGTTAGACGCTGCCTAATGAAGGAATACGTGTATATATATATATATATATATAGATAGATTTCTCTTAGATGGTTGAAGAGGTGGTGGTGTTAGAGTGATTTCACGTGAAATCGCTCGCGACGGAACCTGCTCGTTTGTTCGCCGAGTCGATCCATCAAGAGAGATTAAAAGATTTCCTCGTGCCTGGGCTAGCTCTTTGTTTCAGGGAGAAATTGTAATGTGACGGGATATCGGGATAGTGGACTGGTTCACGGTGATAATGTTTTCTGAAATACGAGTACTTTCATTTTGTTGATTACATGTTTGGTTACATTTAGTTAAATCGTGTCAAATACATGTTTGATGTTAACGTATACAGACATGGTGTATAATATCGTACGTCGTCATGAAACTAACATGGCGACACATTTAACAACGAAATAATTAACGAGTGTAATAGAAATTCCAAAATCAATTTTACTATGTCTGTTTCATTAAACTTTCATATTGTGTTCGGTTTAGACTGTAGAAAATTAAGTTACACATAAGCAACTTTCGATAAGAAATTTTGATTTTTTGCAACAAGAAAATCATAAATTCTACTCGCATAATCGCTTTGACCACAGAAACGCTTGAATGTTGTACACGCCAGACCAATAACTACCGTTACCTTTGTAAACGTTCGAAACTTTGGCTAATTCAGTGACGCGGGAATAATTTTCCACGACCAGCTACTAGAAACTATTACCTTCCTCCGACGGCTTGATACGTTGAGAGAAGTTGTTGCATTCGCGATCGAATCCGACCGACTAAATAAGCAAGCACATGGGGCACCGTGCTCGCAGTTTCTCCGTAACGATGTGCCAGTCGCGTCTAGTTTTGTCACTTTGTGGTGTGCTGCATGCTAACTGTCGAGAAATTCCCTGACAACTTGTCCATTGACCAGAGAATCAGAACGTATGCGATGTTATGATCGTTTCTAACCTAAACGCATCGGAGAGAAAGGGAGGAAGACTGTTGTTGAGAGGAAAGACTGTTATTGCGCGCAAGAGAAAGAAAGATTTGACTTACAAAAAAAAAGATTGTTTTGAAAGAAAACTAAAACTTGCGACCACCCAGTGCGACTACGGGACTCAGAGGGGGTTGGTGGTACTTTCAGGTGCCTTGGGACTACCGCCCTTATCAGCCGGAGATACATCGCTACACAGCCTCTCCACAGAGTACAGAATCATTCCCGAACAATGAGCGGACCGATGCAAAAAGGTCGTGGAACGTATGCGAGAGCGTGTGTACTACGAGAATCGTTAGGGGAAACGTGTAGATCGGGATCGAGGGATGCGTGTTGTGTAACCGTAATGTGATTATTTAGCGATAACAAGATGCGTGAAATGGGAGGGGGGTGGGGGGAAATAAAGCAAAGGGTTGCGTATACAGTACTCTAACGGCATTTTTTGCTTCTCGTTGAGATGATGATACGATCGATACATATACGATTCATCGGTACGATGTGTGTTACATATGCGTAATAACACCGATTTGATTGTGTGAAAGAAAGAGTGACAGGGAAAGACTCGCGAAAGGTGAGCAGCTAAAATGCTTGGTTCTTCGTTCGCGTCGAGACAAAATCCTGCTCTTTTTCGTAGTGCTTCTTATAATAGGTCTATCCCTCCGACTAATAACGGTTTCATCGAGCTTTCTCGTATGATCGGTACTAGACAGACGTAACGACGACTTTTCCGAATATAATCGTGATAACGAGTTTCCTTCTCTCTTTTCCTCTTTGCATTTCTGAGGCAGAGAAAGTTTAGTACGCGAATCTATCATCTCGCGACTTCGACGAACTTTAGCACGAGATTTCTTATAAGACGCAAAAATAAATCAGCACACCTTTTCTCTACTCCCTTCCTCTTCGTCTCTAGCTTTCTTTATCGCCTATTCTAAATTCTCAGAGTCATCCTTTTTTCTTCCTTTCTTCCTTACACGTTTTCCTTCGTTTTCCTGCAATGGAAAAAGGTTTGAATATAGAGTAATCTCGAAAGTATACGCAATGGATACGCAATGTCGTCGACAAATTGTACACCGATTGCAAATTTTTGTTATCTTATTTATTGTTTGGATTATACGCATTACGTTGAGAATACAATTGTTCTTTCGAAAATTCACACGTTTTCTTTTCCATGTGTGTTTGTCTGTTACTTTTAACTAAACGAATTTACGAGCAATGAAATTCATTACCGAAGTTGTATTGTTATTTAACTTGGACTTTCTGAAAGAAAGACTCTATTTTTATTTCTTAGTAACCACAATATTTTAATTTTACCAGTACAATTTCAAATATAATTAATGAATGGTCATTGTATATTTGTTCTAAGTAAATATTCATTGCACAGTGCAATGCGAAAAGTCGTCTGCAGTTGATTAAATTTGGAGTAAATCGGTTTCAATTTTGAACACGTATTAACCTAATTCTTATAATCTTCGCGCTAATTGAAATTTCCGCTTTCAGTGGGTACCAGCAAATTAATGGTTGTTGCGATTCGTTAAATAAACGAGATATAGAACGTTAAGTGGCGAAATGTTTCATCGCGTTACTTATCAGTATCCCGCCCTATCACTTTTCAAACATTCAACACTTTTAAACATCGTACTTAAAATTATACGCTGCCTTTTCATCAACCAACTATAGCGAATTGTCTTTCTTGCAAAATAGTCTCTCTTGATTTATAATTAATTTCTTCGCCTTTCATATATTTTCAAACTCCAGAGAATCAATTTTCCAAGAAACATGGGTAAATTTTATTAATTTCTCGTCGAATTCAGTGCAAAATTTACGCAACTTTTTCTAACATAAAATGATATACTTGCGATGGTTTTCCATTTGCACATCAAGAAAATTTATTACCGCAATATCTCTCTATTGGCAAAGTTATTTTTAAAAGGCTGCTATAAACTGGTTCGTAATTTCTTTAATTATTTATCGCGATTGTAAAGCTTTTAAGTCTGTTAAGGCCTCCGATTTTGGTATACTGGGTGTAAAAGATATAACGCGATCGTAAAACCTGTCAAGGGCTGAACTTTATTCGTTTCGAGGATTGAAACGCTTAATAATTTGACATATTTTATGAGTATAAGGATTTCGAGTCCAGAAATGTTGTACATTAATGAATGTAGTTCCTTAGCGCTTTAATCCCTCCTATACTTCCTATATTAATTATGCAAGGTAAATTCTCATACTCACGTTTTCTTTATATGAACAAAAGCTACTTCAAATTATATACCAAACATGTCAATTCACAACTACGTTATGTCATCTCTACCTAACATACCAAAGTACATATATACCTCATTTTTCACCGTGATAAACATGAATATGTCGCAAACAACAGTTTACTATGGAAGCCAATTATTCTATGAAATATCAATTTTACTCGTGCAAAATCTACATATCAAACACGCAACTATCCTCTTACTCACCATCTTCCTCATACAGAAGATCGAAATATAAATCAATTACAACTTTCACCCTGTCCACCCCCGATACACTTCCATCAGACATTGTTCGCGACGTAATAGGTGTTCTGTCCAAATTGACGCATGCACGCGCGCATTATTTACAACATAGCAGACCGATATCGCGCAGCAGTCGTTCACACGATCGATGAGGTTTCTCCGAGAACACTCTTTCAACCCGGCGATATTTCTCCGGCAGTTCGATGCACGATCGGCATACGCGTGCACACACGATGTGTACACACGTGTGTGCGTACACGCACACGTCGTATCGAAGTCCCGTCCTTTCATTGGAAGTCTGGTTGTGCAACCGTGACGGGGCAACGGCGAAGCAACCAGAGGGTTGAGGGTTGCACAGTAGGAGAGGTGCACCGTCGTATTTCACAGTCATTACCGTAACGTGTTACCGTGCGCGCTCGTTGCGCCACGCAATAAATCGTTGGTTACCGTTACTATGGTTGGTGCGCAAGGAGGGAACGGGTGTTCGAGGGGTGGCCGCGGGTTATTGTGGCGTCCTAAACCCCTACTGCTCGTATTAGCCCTCGAGCAAACGATGCGACGCGGTCTGTTCGTAACAGTCGTAACCTCTTTTTCCTCTCTTTCTCCTATTCTTATCTAAAACTGTTCGTTTAGAAATCGAGCCTCGATTCCCAACGATCTTGCGGAGAAGATTGACCCAAGATGTAATTCGTACTTGCGTTTCGACGCAACGCCTGTTTCTTTATATTCTCTTCTTTTTTCTAACACGGAGGTTACAAATGAAGAACACGATAAATTATACTTTTAATTCTTTTATCGTAGAACCATTTTAAAATTCAACACATTGTCAACGAATTTCATGTCAAAACGTATCTTCTCATTTCATTTTGGGATTAAATATGCGTCCTCTATCATGTTTGAACGTTTAAAAAGCGTTGATAAGGTCAGTAGCGCAAACTAATTAAGTTAAATTTCTGAATCGTTTAATCGTTACATTAATAAGAAAAGCGTGTTACAACAGTCAAAAAGTGAATAAAAGTAGACTTACCATATTTTCCCCGCGTGGTCGTCGATTTACCAAGTTTTCTCGAAAGATTCTTTATTTATTATATTTGTCATTCACTTCTACCCAAGAAGATGTTCTTCTTTACAATCACGATATACGCAACTACGATCGAGTGTTATTTTTTCCGCGAGAATGCGAGCAGTCGAATAAATACCTCCCCTGAAAAATAAATCTGTCCTGATCGAAGCATCGTATTCACGTAAAATTAACTTACGATCTTTGCCAACGTTCCCTGTTATATAATACACATCCTTGCGAGAAGGATAAAGTCTGGCGAATCCAGTCTGCTTCTCAGTTCTTCCCGCGACGTCGCGCTTTCTATCGTATTGTGCGTTTCTAAAGGGTTGTACGCCCTTGTACCACTGTACCATACACACGAATACGCATGGACACCGTTGTACATATTGCGCAACGTAGCTCTCAGCTGCGCTCGAAGCGTTCGAACCGGAGAAGGGCTGGGGTTCGAGCTAAGAATCCCAAGTATCCGAAGCTTACACGCGACACGTGCCGGTCTGTGGATTTCGCGGCATCGTCGTAGCGCGCGTGCACGCGAGCGCGCATACACACATCGGCTCGTCTGCTCGTTTGGGAGGACGAACGGAATCTCATCTTCGTACGTGTTCGGTACAAATACGTTCGGGATAGCACGAATATACGGGAGCAGTCGGAAAGCGGTCGGAAAGCGGTCGTGATCGCGTGCTATATACGACTATGCATGTCGTTTGCGCGACGTGAGCCGCTTTTGGACCAAGCATGTACATACGCGCGTTTATACGGTTACATATGGACGGGTAGGTACGTGGGTGGGTGCAGTGGGTTCTCCGCGAAACGTGCGAAATTGACAGAATCTGACCGTATAGAATTTTGTCCTCCTTTCTTGTTTTTTTCAAATTGGCACTTGTTTAAACATCGAGTGAATTTTCACATCGAAATAATCGTTAACGCATTGACCGTTGCGGAGGTTGCTAGTGACCGACATTAGATAGCGATCACGTGGATGATACTAATGATCGACAACGAAATTAATTAAAAATATTAAAATATTCGGATTATCATATTGAGATGTACAACACTAATATGGGATCGTGATCCGACAGTCGACCCGTTAAAGAAGGGTTAGTTAATGATCAAAAACAACCGTAGTTGCTTGTGGAATGCATTGAATTGTAGATAGGGTTACTAGGGAGTGTGTAAGTACGTACGGCGATAACATAACGATGCGCTGGTATTTGCTATCCATACACACACCCACGTACGTGCTCGTGGAAATATACATACTTATATATATATATAAAAAGGAATATATTATATATACACAATTCATATAAATAATAAGAAGAATTATATACATATAAATATATGTATATATATATATAAATATACAAAGGGAACTATGTAAATTAATGTTGTTCATATTTGTTGATATACGGACCGTATATAGATCGTCAATCGAACATTACTCATTTGTACGATGACGAACAACCGCCATTGATCGATACATTAAATATGCTACTGCAATACGCGGCGTTATTCGTCGGATCGGCCTCTTTAAGCTCATATCTTTTCTTACGAAGGACATGATCGCTGATATTCTCTTTCGCTATATATTTTTTGCGTCGCGTTTGGTTCAATATTGTTTCGTTTCCTGTTTGATATTGTACGGTATTACGTGTTAGCTTTATTATTATTCATCGTTGTCGCAAACAACGCGATATTGCGACACCTCTAATTACAAGGAACGATTTGACTGACAAGTCAGATTTTGTTCGTTCGCGATTGGCTGGCCTCATGTTTTCAAACGGACGAAACAATCGTATTGTCTGACTGGAAAACTCTTTTTTCAGTTCTATCAGTATTTTTAAAAAGAGATCCATACCATTACAATTGATGAGAACGTGACTGGTCGATGTTTGAAATTTCTCCATTTACATTTTGATCTTTTTCGTTACAATTAAACGTTTGATCATTGCGTCGAAGCATCGAACGTACGTACACCTCTTGCAAGGAAATACCTTTCCGTTGGCTAAATACAGCCAATTTATTGTCCACTTGTTTCGCGCGCATCCTGCACAGAAATAATATATCCGATATTGAAAAAAAAGTCCTGTTTGAGTTTGAACACTTTCATGCATCGATGAGTCACGATTTTTCTACCCAGCAGAGGAACAGTGTTGGGAAAGCGTTAGCGTGAAGCTGTCATCGAAACGAGCGCGATTTTGCCGCGAGCTTGTTTGCTGAATATTTTTTCACGATGGGAGCTGAACGAAAAAATCCCAGCTACCCTTCCCCAACGCTGAGCAACAACGAACCACCGAGCCTCTTAATTGCTCTGGTATCCGCTAAAAAAAACTCGTATACCGAAATAACCGTGATCGGAAATGAACAGAAAGAAATAAAGACAAAAAAAAAAAAGAATTATATAATGTATATATGTATACACCCTCTTCTCACGTGAATCTCTTGACCGGAAGTTACGAAAATGTTCACAGACGCATGGCTGGCAAACTCTGTGGTCCTTCGTCAAGCAAAGCGTCGTCTGCCTCTACCCCCATTCCATTAGGTATTGCTAAAAAAACACAAGATATGTCGAAAAGAGAAAACCGTCAGGCGCGCGCAACACCATCCATACATATACACATGACACCTATCGACATATTATCATCTACACGCAAGACAAGTACACGTACACACATCTTATATAAAGAAAACACTGAAAATGTGCGCGAGCATGCTGGCTCACTGCACACATATATACACATATAAGAGAAAATAGCTGCGATACAAGGAAAGAGATTAGTTGCATAAGAGCAGCGCTGCTTTCCGCAAAAAAATTTGACGTTCGAACAGACAGGAACGAAGGAAAAGTCCCTGCGAGGGATGAAACGGGTAAAACACGTAAACACCGAACCGAGAAAGGGAAAAGAGAGAAATCGATGCACGCGAGAAACGGGGCCGAGTATTTATCCGGTTTGCCCGAACATCAAGGCCCCCCTCAGCCCACATCTGACGTTCTCTCTTTTTTCTGCTCCTCCATTTCATCAACTAAAACTACTTACTACTACAACTTCTTCTTCTTCTTCTCTTTACTGGTAGAACCGTAGGTAGTTAATGTATATCTTCTCTTATACCGTCACACTTCGAAAGGAAATCATATAACAAGGAAACAGAAAAGAGTACAGAGATGAACGCACGGTCCGAATCTAGGATGCCCAACGGCGAGGCTGTTGCGCGTTCGTACGCTTGGCGTACGTGAGAAAATACCTAGTTCGTTTTTTTTTAATTGAACGTTCGTTCGATATCAACGTTTTCAGTTTTGGCGCAAGATCTCCAGCTTCTCCAGTTTTTCCAAGGTATTTCGAAACGAACTGTGGAATCGTTTGCTTCGAGAACATTTAGCAGTAAATAAAAGTTTAGCTCGTCTTATAGATACGTATGTAAATTTTGGAGAATTCCGAATTTTAGATTTAGTTTAAAATGCTAAAATTTGACAAGAGCGTCGAAGTGAAATTATTTTCTATCGAAAAACGTCAACGTATGATGATTTGCGACAGTCTCACCAGCCAGTCAATATGACAGCCGAGTATGTAGCCCCGTGGAGATAAGCAGCGATCTAGCGTAAAAGAAAAATCAAGATCGAAGTCAAGATCATTCTTGCCCCTTCTTTATTGTGCATGCGTATGTGTGGGGGAGGGAAGGTTGTGACAATGTGAGAAATGAATCCGTTCGAAGACGTACAACGCAAGTAGATAGTTGCAAGCTTCGGGGTAGACACAGGTGCAAGAAGAAAGTATAATGATAAATTGATTTATCTCAAAGAGAATTGTGCGTAGGTCGATGTTTAAATATTCCGATATCCTTTATATCTCTCTGTCTCTTTTCCTAGGTTCCTGGATCGAGATTTCATTCCTTCAAACCTAAATCGTCCTGTTCTTCCTCTCCATCGACGCATCCAAATCCTTGTCACCACAATTCCTGTCAGTCTGAAAAGAAGTTTAACGTGTTTCTCTCTTGTAGTCGTTTGATCTTTGTAGTGGTTGAAACGTAGTTACATTCTATGTAATCTCTAAGCTAAACAGTTTTAATCGAAAACACTTAGCGTAGGTCATATAGACATAAAACGATATAGGCGTTTCCGGGTGTTCAAGCTGAAGCATCCTGTCGGTATTCTATGTGTGAGAACGGCTTAACGGATCGTTTAGAGGAATCGAGTTTCTTGCGATCACAATTGTCGATTGGAATAATAATTTATTTTGATATGATTTATGGCGTATTGTTCGAACCTTGAGAAATAATTATCGCAATAAATTTGTTGAGAGAGTAATTAATTGGAAAAGCCAAGAATATTTTCGAATATTTCAATGAATGAGACCTTCCGATTCTTTTTAAATTTAAATGAACACATACTGTGGTTTGGAAGTTTTGAAATAACCATCGTACCGAACTGTTTCTACGAATTCAGAAGCAATTTATTTCGAAAATACATTTCGTGCTTTCAAACACGGTCAAACAGATTGAATTTAAAACATTAATAAAGGCACGCCACGCACGCAAACGCCTGCACAGCTGTTTTTCATTGGGAATTCTTGATTCGTTGGTATTCTACGATTTATTTCGGTTAATGTTGTTTCACGACTATATGCAGATGTAGAAACGAAGATCGCGTTACAAAAGCGGGATCTAGCGGACGACACAGAATCGACAGGATGCTGAAGTTGCGATACTGCTATCTCTTATCCAGAGCAAATTACGTATTGCTAAACGTAGAGAGTAAGGCATCCGCTAAAAGTTAGGCGAAAGTAAAGAAAACGTAAGAAAGAGAGTACCGACCCTCGTAGAAGAGATTACCGCACCGAAGCAAACCGCCCAAAAGACAGTTAACGAGGAAATTATGCTTTTGTATCGTTCTTCTGTTTATCTTCTACGCCTGTTCGATGTCCTCGATCTTCACCCTTCACCACCTTCCCGTCGAATATTGCTAATGGAACGTGAAAGCAAGGACGACATCGGGAAAAAGGCGTTAAGTCCTCTGATTAATTATTAGAACATAAACATTCGTGATAATTACCACTAGCAGAAGTTTCGTTATCGCTTTGTAACCAAATAAGATATTCAACTAGTGTTGTATCATAAAAATAAAAATTTGGAGAATGTCATAAGAGGAAACATGAAATAATGTTTGTATTTTAGCGTTAACATTTGTTTTTCTATCTTTTCTTTTTTATTTCGTTCAAAGTTACCAGATTCCTGACAAATTATCAATTCAATTTGATACCTTAATTATCGATGGTTGAATAATCATACCGAGTTACTACTTGCACTTTACAATTTCATACTGTTCATAATGCTAGAGATTTTCATCAAATGGTTAAATAAGAGAGACATCGCGCAAACAAACACGAACAGTTTTTCAGCCAGCAATTATAAAACACGCATGTCAATAATTAAGGCTTGATTTCAATTAATCCGATAAATAAAGCAGTGTAATATTTCCGTAGCATTTATTGTCGCGCTTGTCGACTAATTATACGTAGAGCCTTCGGCGACTGATTTCGAAAACAATCGCGACCCAACCAATCCCTTAATAGGACTATTGATATCGCATTAATGTCAACAAAATAGCACGCATCGACTCCTGTCTCTCGTAACCTATTTATGATGTATATACAATTCACAGCCGGTGATCCGGATTAACGATGGTAATTAACTACGACGAAAGACTCAACGAGGAACATTTATTCTACAACGCGTTGCCGCGAATCCTTTCTCGAGCCCTTGCTTTCTCGATCGTCCAGTTTCGACTTCCTTTGACGATATTTTATCCCTGAATCCGACCCATCTCCCGTTGTGCAACGTAGTATACGTTCCGCGAAAGCTGTGATTCGTGATTTCGATTTTATTGTTTTTTTTTTTTTTTTTTCGAGTCGTCGTTAATGAATGAAAAAATGAGAAACAGCACAAGAGAAAAAAAGATAACGTAAGAGAAAGCTGGGATAAAAGACTAAAATCGAACGATCCTGCGAAGGATTGCGAGCCACGATACCGACGTTCACGGCGTGAATCGCGTGAATACACGATGTATAGGAGTTTGCGTGCACGAAAAGCAAAAGATGACGAGGACCGAGCTGTCCGTCCTTGGTCTCTCGTACCGTTAATACAGTATTAAGAGGAAGCGAGGAATCACGAGGAAAGCAAATCAGGTTTTAAAACGCTCGCTTGCATGAGTTTATAGTTTCTTAATAGAGCCAGCGACACGAACTCGTACAAGAAAGTATCGGAAGAAGAGATGCGAATAAAAAGTATACGGATTGATTGGAAAGAAAGAAAGAGAACTAGTGGATATTGAGGATTTTGCGAGAAACCGACGGGAGAGACAATTCAGTCGCTGGCGTTAATTAAGCTGATGCCAAAGAGAAGATACATCTGTCCTGAGCTTATATATATGTTAACGACACGATGCTTAAACAATATTATTGATACTTTTATGCGTGGCTATAGTTCGCTCGCGTTAACATCACCGTCCTCTGTAACAAAAAAAAAAAAAAAACAAAAAAAAAAATGAAAGGAGAAAAGAAAGAGAAAGGAAGAAATCAGAAACACGAAAGAAGAAATAAAATTGTTTGTCATTGCGATTATTGCGCGAAAAATTTCGATTCTACGTTGCTTACTTTTGTTCACATTTTTCATGGATTTTTATCGTTTATCGTTTATCACCTGAAACGAGGAAAGAGAAAGGTTTTAAAAAAATTGTTAGTTAAATTTCCGCGACATGTATACGTCGATAAAAAAGAGAAAAAAAACTTGACGCGGTTAACGTTATCGAGCTATGGTCCGATTGTTGCTATTCGTAAGAATTGTTGTTATATCGCTGTGATCGCGCGTGGGTTTCTATAATACGTTGCCCGATCCGGAATCCGATCGATCGACCGCCTTTTGCACTCTCACCGAATTATTTGCGTCGACGACGAGTAAACGAAGTGCTAAAAGGCACCAGCATCCGTAAGAATACTTGAAGACACGCGTCGTTCTCGTCACTCGTAATAAGTTAGAAAATTGGGGAAACGTTCAAAACATTATACCGTCCATGATGATGATGATGATGATATTGAAATGTTTAAATATGGATAATCGCTAAATATTGACGATCGAAATAAGGCGTTTTGTGCAGTCGGTTTATTCGATTTTTGCCCCCTTAATCTTTCTATCACGTCGAATCATTGTTTGAACGCGGAGATTTCGATAATACGAAGATCTGAGTATCATATAGCAAAGAGATGAAATTTTTATACTAATTTACTCTCCCGACATATAAATCTTTTCGATCGTCGATCGGATAATATTTATCGTCGTTTACATTTTTCAAATGTATATAAAATATATTTTAATGATCGTTACGGACTAACTTTAACGGACTTTATTATTAATCTCGGACTCGAACGTATGAATTTTTATTATTACGAAAGGATATTGCGTTTTTTAAAAGTTTATTTTCTATCATTGCCGTTCTGATACACGTGTTGTTTAAACGGAAATTATCTCAGGAAGTCACTTCAAGTTTTCTTACCCATGCTTACAGATGACGTTCGACTCATTGGCCGATGAGAATTGTATATTATACATACGCGTATATATATCTTTCTTGATGTAAATTTAAAGGGGAAAAAAAAAGATAAAACGAAACGCTTCTTCTTTGAAACTCTATGCTCTAACGACGATGCGCCTTGCAAACGATGCTTGTAAAGGAATAACCGAATTTCCCAGACCATCCAGCGAGGTTCGGGCAATTTATTAAAAAACGCCAACGATAAGACGAGAAAACAAATTGATAAGTGGAAATCTGCAGTCACGAGAGTTTTGTAAACATTTCAATGGGTACTCGGTAAAACGAACAAAAAAAAAACGTAAGAAACAAAATATATAAAAAAAAAAAAAAACAATAAGATGAAAAGAAACGTAACACCTAATGTCTATCAGAGATATCGCTCTGAAGCAAAATGAGAGAACAAGTTTATTTACACGTGCGTACATATTAACGACACAATGTAATAATTCGCTGAAGCTCTATTATTATAATGATTAAGGATTATAAATAATGAATGTCTGTAATAAATAAAATCTACCACGCAAACGGATGATATTGAAAGGAAAAAAGGAACATCCATTGCATCTTGTATTAGAAGAAAAAGATCTAGAGATGTGGAACAAATGCATTGGACATGAATGTTTCAAACAAACAAAAATGAATAGAGACAAAATTAACATCTTTCTTCTAATACGAGATAATGTTTCTCAGTTCGAACTACTATGAGCTAGATAACATCTAACATAATCGATACACTTGTTTCGTGAAATAATTCAACATTCAACATTCAGCATCCCGGAATTAAACTCGGGAAAGAGTATACTCGTGCAATTGTATATTTTCGAACGAGTGCAGTTCTGATATTATGAGCCGAGTTGGAGGCAGAGAGCAACTTTGACTTGCATTTTCTAGGAGGCACTCGAAACTTACGATGCTGGATTAAGCGTCTCATCAACATAATGATATCGAATGTTACGCAATTCGTACCCTATCAATTAAAAGTAGCTTAATAATACGATTTCCATGCCATTAATTACATTACATATACCAGTTTCTCTAGTAAGCCTTAAAAAATAAAAATTCAGTAATTTTTGTTCACATGTAAATTACATACAGAGTGTAAAACTAGTAAAATTATACAAGCTCGGCTCATCCTTATATAATAAATAATATAATTCTGCTATGGACCTTCATCCAGCAACGAAACGGTAATTCCCACAAACTTAGTGTACATACGTATAACCATAACACGATACATGATAAAGTTCTATAATCGCGATATCTCGGGGAAAAGTGTGCATAATGTAAGATCGGTGATGTCTGTTGTTGGGTAGGAGCGGTCGTATACCGCGCAGTGGGGCCAAGGGTGGGCCGAGTGTCCGTGAGCCCCAGCGGGGGTTGCACCGGTAAGCTTCAACCCCAAAGTGCCAGGTTGTTCCACCAAGTTCTCGTGTTCTCGCTCGTGTTGACGGTAACCGTAATCCGTAGTACGTAGTACGTACCCAAATTCCACGTATACAAACACAGATACACGCACAAACACCTTCACCTGTACACGTTCACATTGCCAAACATCTCCATGTGGCATCGCATGGTGAATTGGTCTGTTATAGTTATCGATTCGAACCCGGTTTAAACGATAATCTTTAGTGCTTAGCATATTCCATTCTGCAATATTTTGATAAACAATACATCTCATTCTTATAATTAAAGTCCTTTTCTCTTTTTTCTCTTAGAGTATGTTAATAAATCCGCGATAGCGGCATTGTTGCTCGATCGATAGCGGTAGTTATTAAAATACAATGGGAGTCGGTTGATGGTCGAAAAACGGAAATAATTAGCCAACTGAAATTAAAACGACGTTATTTGTATGAAAATGATTTGTATGAAAATCACATTGCGAAAAATGAGAACTGTCAAACGTGCCTTTGTTTGGTAATTAATGCGCGTATGCGGAGCTTGAATTTCGTTCCAATATCCGCAGAAAATCCGCTAAATAAGACACGTCTGAGTACCTTCTTTAGAAAGATGAAGTAAATTACGGCTTGCTCCACCGCGTAAAATAGCGAATTAAAGTATCATCGAATCTTCGTATTATTTTCCTTCTATATTCTACATCAATTTCAAGCAATTTCCATCCGTCCTATGCAGGTCGTGAACTCATTCGGAACTAGTGATTCAATTAAATTGATATGTGCACGCTCGTGTTTTATACCAAATCATACTCGCCGCTTAGAAATTTATCGAAATCATTTACTACGTCGCTGAACCATAAATCCGAACAAACGTTCACTCTGCCAAAACCGCACACGATCACATACCATACACGAACTGATTATCCATTAAACACATCAACTCTTTACACGGTCCACGTTACTTGTTCTTAATTAATTGGATACGAGTCGTTGTTGCCAATTAGTTGTCTTAGGTACCCATAGTTCGAGCATTGTTTAACGATAGTGTTCTATTATATTGGATTGGTAGGATTTTTGGTACACATACTGTTATATACATTTATATATTATATAAACATATTATGTATATTCTTATGGAATGCTTAGGAGACAGAACGTCGTATTTTGTTATTATAGTTTGTGCATCCGTTTGTTCATTGTTCAGCCTGTAACCATTTCATCACCAAAGTCGACAATCCGGCTTATCGGAAAGATGTCGCGAACGTATCTGCGAATTTAAGAGAAAACAACGTTTCCGTTTTAATCATGAATCGCAACGAGACGAGGAAACATCCTGATTTCATTCGATCGTTCTTTGACGCGAATCGAACGGGAAATCACGGACACCCGGCCATTTTGTCGGTTCGGAAATATTCGGAATACAGAGAGCAAGGGAAAACGTAGAAAGGAAGCGCCGGCTCGTTTGAAATTTTTTAATGTAATTGGATTATACCGGCGAAACGGTCGGGTTCGTTGATTTACGCGGGAAAAGCTCGAGGAACGCGTGGCCGTATATCCTCGTCGCGTTTCCAGAATATTAATATCGAACCTATTAGAACAGGATGGTATCGACATCGACCAAAAGCATCTTCTCGATTCGATCTGTTCGCCATTCCTCCCCCCTGTAGTTTTTTTTCCTCTTTCGCGTTGCACCGAAGGAAAAACACATATTTCACGCGCGGACGGAATTTAATTCGCTGAAAAGTTTGTCGACTGTTTTTCAGGCCGGGGCCCGTTGGATTTGTTCAAACGATCATTGATTAAAGGTGATGAAAATAAAAAAGAACGTAATGGAATTTCGAATGTGCTCTACGTACGACGTAATGGAATGGAAATTGAACACACGCAATGAATAAAAGTGTCGATGCAGTTAATCACCGAGAATTTCAACAATTTCCGCGACACTATCGATCAGTTCGAACGTAAACGGTCGGAAGAGAATAAAAAGCGGTAAAAATTGATTTACCGCTCGATCGGGACCTAACTCATCGCGTAATTCGTTGCCTTTTAATTCCCGTCATTATCTCGTTACGTTGCCTTTTAATCATCGCTATAATTAGTATTTCAGATGGGAGTGGAACGCTCCTCGAACCGATCAGAGTATCGAAGAAGCGACTTAAGGGTAGCCGCGACGGCGAACGATTTCGCGTCGAAAGTTTGGAATTACTTTTCGTCGGCTCTTTTCAATCTCCATTTCCCTTCCTCGCTTACCGCCCTCTTCTCCTTGTCCCCATTGTTCGTAATGCATTTCTGTTTCTTCAAACGACTTCTGTTTACTCGAATCGATACAGGATTTCTAAAAACTTTATACTCTGGCTTGACTTTCTTTCCACGGATAACCCTGCGCATCCTGTAACCCGTCACACCGCTTCAGCTTCTTCGATACTTTCCAGTCGGGATAAACTATATAATGTCTATATTACATTATAAGATGAAGTTGGTCCCGCGTAACGGAATACGAATTGTTTACGGCCGTTCTTTCTTTCTTTTATTCTAGTCACGTAGCCTCGTGTGTTGATTGCTTTTCGTATTTATCGTCGCACATCGTTCCACGAATGGAAACAAACGCAGGTGTGATGAAAAGCTTGAAGTTCGAGTCGAGTAACGATATAGAAATTAGAATCGTAACGAAAACGCGACGATACGTTGTTGTATGAAGTATTCTGAAGAGATGATTGCTTTCTACGTAAGAAAGATAGCGTAACATATCTCCGCTCTTCCTATATTCTACTTTTCTACATGTGATACTCTCTTCTTTATAGTATCTAGAATAGCCCAGAAGTAATGGTAACAAACAAATTTGACTAATGTATACACATATACATAATTATATTATACTTATATATATATATATATTTAAATCCCGTATCTTGTACTGGTGTTGGATGATTGCCTAGCTCATAGTACATAGTTACTTTCCAAGATTTCCAATTTTATTATTCGTAATGAGTAAAGAAGCCTAAACTGCTGCATTAGTTTTCACTAGAACTTAGCCTAACGTCTTTAGACCTGTTCTTCTGGTTTTTTTTTTTCCTTCTTTCACTCTTCGTAACGGGAACGCAAACGCGAAAAATTTTGTGTGTACAATACGTATATATATATATATGTATATATATATATGTAGCATGGAAAAGGAAAGCTTTTCGAATCCTTCCCGAAACGATTGTAAAATCCATCAGGGAAAGGATTTCCATTCGCGAATGAGAAGGTGTGGCCTACTCTAAATTATACTCGTACATCCTGGACTCCCTCGTTCGCGTACATTTTTCGACTAACGTTATTTCCAGTCAAAAGGATGCATGCATTGAAGCTCAATGTCTGTAGTTCTAGTGAAAACTGAGAACAGTCGACGATTGAAAGAACAAAAGCTTTCCCTTGGTCGCGCGACCCATAGCCAAACGAATGTGCCAACAGTCGATGAAGACCTCCTTTCGTTTCCTTCCGGGTCCGAATCGTTGTCTTTGGAATTTCTCTTACTCGCAACCACGATACACGTTTGTATCTTCTTTTTGTTTCTTCATAAACGATCGTTTGTATCTCGCGTCCAACGTTCTTTTGTTCACCGGATACGAAGTTATTGTTCTCGCGCTCCTGTGGAAACGCTGTGGAATATCAGCTTCCATGACACGATACACGCGACAGAATTTGTCGCGAGAATTCGCTCCGTTCGTCGCCGTTGCACCGGCTATGGGTCACATTTTGTTGTCGCGTGAAATACGGCTAAATTTCGAGTCGAGTAATCTGAAAAGAGGAAGGCAGACGTCTGGGACAGGACTGTTGCCGAGATCGATGACGAAGACTACCTCGAAGATGCAGTCACCTAGGGGCGAGTAATCTACCATCTACCTAAACCTACTGTCTCTTAGAAACGTCGTCGTATATACAGTGGTTTTTTATTATTATTATTATTATTATTATTATTATTATTATTATTATTATTATTATTATTATACATTATTCATAGTATTAATTTAGCGTGACCACGACGGGGCGATCTGTCGCTAATCTTCTGTCAATTTGTGATATCCACGCTTCGACGTATGACAAAGAAGTGGATCATTGGAATACGTATATCGTGAATTCGTTGTATCAACGTGAAATATCATCCCGTGGTGGTACGAATACGTAGACAACTTAGACAAATCGAGCTGAACAGATATAAATAGCCTCTGGTTAGAAGCAGTCAGTAGTAAAAGAGATTCGTTGTCAACTTGACTTTTGTAATTTAACGTTTACAGTAATTGAACTAGTTAGTGTATAAGGTTGCCAACTAAGCGTACCATTTTTAACGAAATTAATTATCGTTCGCTAAATTAACCTCGATCGAGCTTGTCCGAGTTGCGACAAGACATATGCCAGTTTAACGCGGAACAAGGATAGTTGGCAGCCTTAGCGGTGTTTAGGCTATATTAGTCGGAATTTCGACATAAAATAGAACACGTCGACTGACCGTAAACAGTATCTTTATCCATTGAAAGAGAATTTTTAAGTGTCGTCTCAGTTTGATTAAATGGTTATAGACACAGTAGTAACGAAGAAAGGCGAGCTTGGAGGTCGTGGCGGACGTCAAAGGTTAAAAGACAAACGATTCCGACCACAGCCTCGAAATCGTCGATCCATAGTTTATAGAATAACTTTGATAGAACAGTAGATTAGTGCGTAGATAGTATGAGAGTGATATCTTTCTTTTGTGTGTCGTGTGTATATCCGCAGATTTTTAACTGTCCGTATCTTTTTAATACGTATTATACTATATTATTATCCTTTTCTATCGTACTGACCAACCCGCTGTATCTGCGAATAGTGTTTTTTTGGATACGTTTAGCAACTTGGATACCTGTTACCTCGAATCGTTGTTAATGTTTTTTGAATACCGTTGGAGTTTAATTGACTAGTGTATTAGAACGCTAATTATTTTAGTTAATATTTAGTCGAGTGAGACCACAGTTTTTTGAACGCGTACGTAGTTACTTAGAGAGTTTCGACGTTGAAGATACTCGATTTATTAAATATACTTTTTCACCACTATTTTTATGCCTATCCATACTGTTTCGAAGGTTTACAATTATTATCGGTGTATTCGTTCGTTGAATACGTGTATGTAGTTTAGGATGTGCAGATTGAACCATGTTAAAATTGTTCCCTTTGTTGATGCTTCGCGTTCTCGTCGCTGTACGAGGACATGACCAACTAACAGCCTGTTGTTAATCAACTTATTAACCATCGTCGTCGTTGTTGATCGAGCGCGTGATTCGTCCAGTGTGTTGCTTCGTCGAGGCTGTACGCTTGAACATATTTCAGGATAACGAGGGTGCTTTTTCGCTGCACGAATGATCGAGTCGCGATCACCGAATGCTTTAAATCATGTATCAATAATGGTACTTGATGCAATAATGTTGCGTTACGTTCGGATATGATAATCGCATACTAAACGCTTTTTTTGTCTTTTTTTCTTCGCTCGAAATTCGTCGTCACAAAATGATTTCTCGCGTTAAATTTAAATAACTTGACAATATAAAAATGCATTACGATTCTAAATTATTCCTAATCGTTTTAAATCGTTGAAATTTAATCGTACACCGCTTTTTCTCTCCTCTCGTCGCTTCGTGAACCATGTCATATTTATGTTTCCTTCGCTTGCATTACCAACAACGCTATCCTTAACTTTCACCGATATTTCAAGAAGATGTATTTTATCAGCAGCCTGAGATATATATTTGCCATCATCCACTCCTGTCCGAGAAAAACAAATCGGTACTTGCGCTAACGCTATCTATGCTCGCGATATATACATAAGGATGTATAGAAATATTCTGTCGAAGAGACACGTGCATTTTATTGCCCACTCTAAGAATCGTCGGGCATCGTATCGATCGACGGAAACATTTTCGTTTTCTCTGAATATCTAGCCAACGAGATAGCTCGTTTCATTTGCACTTTTCAGTTTAAGAAGGTATTCACGAATCCCACGTTCATTCTCATCCATTGTGCCCAAAACATTCGTCGATTTCGTTTTCCAATTAAATTCCACGTTATTTCGAAACCAGAGAAAACTCGAACGAACGAGAAATTATAGTTTCAATTATTCTCGAAGTTGCTCCGTTCCTTCGTCCACGTCAATTTCGTCCTATTCGAAGCATGGATCTCAAAGTAACAGCAACAGAAGTCACAAGTGCATTTCTGGAGCTGTTTGAGTCAGCGTTAAACGAATTGAAAAATTACCCGATCTGTACTGGCGGACGCGGGTTTACCTGATCTAAATCATTCTCCTATCAAGACGTCACAGTCTCCTTGCTGGCCGATATTTCATACCCCACGAGTGGATTTCGCGGTGCAAACCGTTCCCCTCCCGTTATACAGACTCTCGATCGTATCTACGTCAGCTGGAGATACACTTGAAATAGATGAACTCTTGGCCTAGATCTTTATGCGTTTGCCGTTTCGATGAAAACGATCGAATCACATGAGCGTTAAGAAGTTCGGTTCTAGATGCTCGCGTGCATTCTGCACTTGATTTTCACATTGCGTGCACAAACATTTTTGGATACCAGATACCCTGGGCGCTACCCATACCCTCTCTTTCTCTCTCTCTCTCTCTCTCTCTCACTCTCTCTCTCTGTTTTCCTTTCGTGAACTGCGAAATCCGGAATCTCCCAACCAGCTATCTTGGCACATGGGCCCCTTCTTTCTATGAAATGTCCGATAAACGTCTGCGGGCGAAGTTTCCCGGTTCATTTGTCACCAGACTCTTACAGCACTCCGATTTTCGTCCTTTACTTCTCGCGTGTCTCTGTTTTTCTTACGCTACGCTCCCTCAAAGTCCCAGCAACCTTCATTGTTCGAGCGGTTGGATCAGGTTCGATGTGCTCTTATTGCGCAGAAACGTATACGTTATTGATTGTATGATTGAGACTAAATTCCTTAGTGTCTTGTGTTAGAGAATTGCAAATGAGTGAACTATTATTTAACTTCTATTAGCGTTTTTAGCTTTTGTTTAATATGTAATTATTCCGTCCGTGGTTTGGGTCTTATTTGACAGACGAATAATTGGTTTCTTCTTAAAAAAAATAATTAATTTAATTGAAGTCAGAAATTTTCAAAGAGAATGAAATGAATGCAAAATCTGTAATTAAGCGAGCAAAAAGATATTACGAACGCAGATTAAAAATTTACGTATTAACGTCAAAGCTAAAATAATCTATGAAAGCAATCTTTTCCTAATCGAAAATGTGATAAAACATTTAAATTTTACAAAAAGCTACGTGTTACAATAATCTTCTTACGCACCAATAATCTCAATCTCACATTCGCTATAGCATTACGTGTTTCGTACTACAATCACGGTTCTACAATCAAGAGTGCATCACGTATTCCTCCGCATCGTACGCAGTTTTTTAATCCCTATTACTTAATCGGATCGCAAGAGCTTTCCCTGGATCGTATCCATGAAGCTTACCTCTTTTCCTGTATTACCAATGGTGAAATATTGTTCGTATTTGGCGGTTTCTTCGGAGTCATCCTCGCGTAATCTAGTGACAAACGCGAACCACGCAGTTCTCTGGTCATACCATTCCCATTTATAGCCGAGGATCGCGGTATGAGAAAAAGATATAAAGTCATGTAAATTGTCACGCGATAGAGACACGTGGCGAATATTCCTCTGTAACCTGGCAGTGGCTCGAAACTTCCGGCCAGAGTTCGACCGTACCCGATGGAGACAAGCCACACCATTAAGCGACGTGATACCCCATACAAATCACGTCGATCCGCGATTTATGGTCCGTTCACCCCCTTACGCTATCGCGTTATCAGTCCTGCCGGTTACCGTTCCTAAAACGAGATTCCACACTCTGGGAAAACTCTGTTTTCACGCTGTCCGAAGCTGATTCTTTCCTTCCGCGTTAACGTACCATTCGGAGAATGTTTTTCGCATATTCTCCTATCATTTTCTGGTAGCGTTCGTTCGTTGAATTTGGTATTCGTTAATTTTACTCGACTTACTTTACTTTATTATCAAGAAATAATTTAGAGATTTTCAAAATTTCTGCAAGAATTAAAGTTCTGTAGGTATTTATAAATTTACTAAATCCGTTTAATTATAATGGGAAATCTGTTTGTGTCGCGTCTCCATCGATCCTCACGAGGCTCGTAATGTTTCATTTTCTCGCAAACTGGTTAATCATTTAAGTACATATCTATACTCGGAGCCACTAACCCCAATTAACCTGGTGCTAGCTTTTGCGACATATCGTAATGTTTTGTGTTATGTAGAAACTTTCAGCTACTATCATCGATCTCTTCTTACGTTTATTCTATATTATCGATGCTTATCTCTAAATAATTTTTCATGTACTCAGTGGCTCGGGAAAGTAGATCGGGTTGTAGCTTTAAAACGATTAGAGATAAAAGACAATAAATGTGTCGTAATTTGCACGCCAATCTCGTGCAATTATGCATGCGTCTAGCAGCAAATAAGCGATTTCATATTGAATTACATTAATCGATATAATTTTTCTTTGCAACAAACAGGAAAAAGTAACATGTACTTTGCAATATGGTTCGATTTCTTACATTTTTATCTATTAAATTTCCGTTAAATCATCAGTTTCTGTTAAATCATCAGTTCATATTTTTTAATTTTTATTTTAAATATTATTCAAAAGGAAAGAATGTCAATCGCTGTACCAAAGAATATATAGATAATTCAATTGAGAAAGGAGAATATTTGAACCATACGCGCGCACATAAATACATACTGTTGACAGATCGGACATTTTCTTTCATTTCCGCCCTTTTCGAAGCTACAACCCAACCCACTTGTCCGAAACACTCTGGTATCATCCTGATTTATTTTTCGTCCTGTTTACCCAATATCGATGACAATTCAACCCTCGAATCTCCTAAAATCCACGCAAATTTCGAATCAACCAGCACCGCTAACAGTTGCCCGAACATAAATCCAAACGTGGCTACAATTCGCGTGGGTGTGTTCCTATTTTTGATGGGCCGTCTTTTCTCTGCGTTTCGTTCGTTCTTTCCGCTTTCCACGCTGCTCTTACCATACGATACGCTTCGCGACGAGTCCACCTTTTCGGACCATTTTACCAACTTTAAACCATTTACTCGTGGTTCTTTGTGTGATATTTTTTTTCATCTACCTCCTTTTTTTTCTTTGATTCCAAATGGTAAATGCCAGGGGCAGTGTAATGCTCGCGCGTAGGCGCCGTATTTATTTCGTAGAAAAGCGAGCTCGTGGAAAAAATAGCGGAGAGTGTGACGTCAGAACGTCCGCATTCATCGCCAGCACAAAACGCGTCGGTGTTTGTTTAGCCGGTTATAAAGGATCTCCGATTTTTCTGTCGGTCTTTCTTGCAATGAAAATTCTTTCTTTATTATTTTTTTTTCTTTTTTTTTCATTCGCTTTTCTTGACTTCTTTCCTCTGCCGAAACGAGTTCCACGTTATCGAACGCGTCGGAGTAATTAATGCGCGAAGGTTATCGCAATTGTTCGCGATGTGTATTCCGTGAGACCGATATGAATCCACTGCGAATGCCGTATTTGCAGTATTTGTCAATACACGATTTTATTTTGGTTATTGGTTTTTGTTAAAGATAGTTGGACTTTACAATTATTCTCTTTTAGATTGAATTATTTCGGCTCACAGAGTAAAGTTCAGATTACTACAATACATTGAAGAATTCCTGGATGGGTTGATTTTAACGTTATTGGTATAAGTTTTAAAGTATAAGATTACATAATTAGGAGTTATTTTTCATAGCAAAAATAATAGCATTACAGCGATTTGTGTAATTAGAAATAGTATTCTTCACCGAGAAATAATTTTTCTATTTTCTAAAAATGTTCGTACTATTAAAAGTATTAGAATTAAATATCCAGTTTATATTCAGACTACATTTGACTCTATTTTCAATAATCACTTTTTTAGTCAACCAAATCGATCAATTTTATTAATGTTTCGTAGAGACGAAGACTCATACTTTTCGACTTTCTTCTTACGTACTTAAACCACGCATAAATAAATCATCACCTCGTCGCTGTATCGCCAAAAAAAAAGCAGCGGAATAAACTCACCATGCCAACGATATTTTTCTCTCTTTTATCTCGTACAATCTCAGCAGCAAATTTTTTACCAAGATTATTTTTATTTATTCGTCCCCGTTTTTTGTTTTTTTTGCCTACATTCTCAGCTTTCTTCTTGTTCTTTATTAATGTCAGGAGTGCCGGCAGTGTTCTACCACGGAACCGGAAGCGAGAACGCAAGCCGCGCATATACGGAGACACCGATGCAACACGTCCAACGGACTGCACTCCGGAAGAAATGTATGAAGTCGACATTCACTTTGGACTGTGGAAAAAAAGCACGCCCTATTCCCCTCTCTGTCTGTCCGTTTGTCTTCGCGCTTCTATTTCTCTTTGTACATCTGTCTCTCCTTTCAACCTCTTCTTTTCTTTTCACCTTCTCGCAAAACATCGATCATTATCATTACAGTTTATCGTCGCCATGAAACGCAAACGTTTCGTTGATAGTTTCACAATTCCGTTCGCTAAACGTTTTTGGAGGCTGGAGCGTTTCCGTTTCACGTCATCGATCGCGATTCATACATTTCCGCCTTCGTCGATCCCGTAAGCAAGAAACGACAGCGCGGTGAGACGCGTCCAATCGACGAGACGGGGCTGCTGTCGTTACCCGTGCGGCAATCGATAGCCATAGGTTCTATTATCACGCGGCAAATATTTTACGAACCTTTGAACACGAGAGTGCGATATTCGGTTACTCGTACGATTGCGAGCACGTGGAATATTTGCAGGTAAATATCGCGTAACGCAGCACGGATGAAAGGGAAAGGGATACCTAAATACATGGTTTATAGTAGACGATGATTTTAACACGCTTTACGTGTTCGAACGTAATCGTTGTGATTCGTCCAAAACGACGAGATTAACGACGAGTTTGCGAGCATAGTAAATGTTGACTCGGGTTACAGTTGGACCAGAGTAGCAAAGGTCTGTAGCGAGGCTAAAGAACGAAAGAAAGGAGAGAACGTTTAATCCGGGGATCGCGAAAGTGTCACGACGCAGGAGGAAAACGTGCTCGCTCGATCGTCGCACAGCGTACAGAGAAGATCAACGACAAAGCAACACACACGGAAAAATCACGTTTCTGTCTTTCTTTCGGCCGTCACTTTGGCGTCACACAGATGTCTCTCTACTTCTTCTTTCATCTTTTCTTTTTTTTTTTTTTTATTTTTGAAACTCTCTCTTCTTTAATCAGCTACAGACAGTATTACATATCCCTCTCTTACTCTCTGCCGAGTGGCAGTAAACGAGAGTAGCGAGAGCGTACGATATCGCGTATAGCCTTGATGTACGGAGCAGTTGTGATCAGAGTTTTATGTTTCAGTGGATCTTACCAACGGACAGCTCACCCCCAACAACAACACGCCCTTGCTCACGCAAGCTCTTTCTGGTACGTCTAAAAGTTTACCATTCTTTTCGGCTTCGATCCTATTACCGCTTTCTTAATTTGTCTCGCATCGTTAAAGAGTCTCCAGGTTTATATTTATATGCGCATCATATACTATATGCAGACATAATATGTATTATATATTATATATATCAGAATGCACGGACAATAGGTTCGCTGGGAACGGCGCACGATTTCCGATTCTTGATAGTTTTCATTATCGAGTCACGCGATATAGCGAAAGGCAGTAATGGTAGAGGAGAGAAAGAGGAAGGTAGGGGGGGGAGAGAGAGAGAGACAAAGAATGAGCGAGAGAAAGGAAAGAAGAGAATAACAACGATATCAGCTCTGCTTCTTAGCACGAGGTCTTCGTGATTGTTAGATCGAGACGTTACGATATAGCCAAACGGAATCCGGTATTACGACGCCGCTTACAACGAGGCTTGGAACTCGTGTAATTCAATTCTCTTTCGTGATTCGATTCTCGAGCTTTAACAGAAACAAGCTTTGCATTACGTCTTAATGGCAAATTACGAGGCTGCTTCGATTTCTTCGTATACTTTGAGTAGCGAACAAGCTCGAACCAGTGAGTCATATCTACTCGCTAAGCTTCCTGTAGTTTGAACCGTGAATGTGGTTGTCCTCGATTGAGCGTTTCCTCGTTCGAGGATACTCCGTGCTCGGATTCTTTGATCGGTATATGGATATACAGCCAGTTGTCGTATAAATGCGAGGATTCCTTCGTTTTCTGGGATGATCTCGTGTATGATTGTTCGATCAGAGTATGATTTCCATTTGTTAAGAAGTTAACAAGTATTAGCAACTATCATAATTAATAAATTGAATAGCCATCCTTTGTTTGGTTCGTAAATGAAATTTGTCCAGTACAAAATAACGATATCTCGCAATAAATAATTAAGCATTCGAAATGTTTTATCAGATAGAATAAATCAGGTGCACAACATTTCCCAGGAAAGTCGTTCCTCTAAACGAGCAAGGAAAAATCCTACTGCAATTCTCTGTAGAATTCTTTACCAAGAATCCGTGCTAATTTCTCGAAAATGGTCACGGTTCAGAGCACTTTTCACGACCCATGCCAGTGAAAGGACTTTCTTCTTAGCTTGTGAATGGTGCGAGGCCGAGCGAGTGGCGAAGCAATCCAGACAGCAAGGAATTCTGAAAAGTGTCACACATGTAGGACGGCTGGATGCCGGCAGCAAATACACCGACTTCAACCCTTTTATTTTTTTATTCCTCCTCCTTCTTTCTCCCTTTTCTCTCCCACCGATCGCAGAATCTGGCCTGATCCTGTCGGTTCCTGTGCTGTTCGCAATCTCCTCTCAAATAAATCAAACTTTTGAATCGCGCTCGACCCACCCCCACCATCCCTCGCACTCCGCATCGACAAACCCAGCCACCAGTAGAAAACTTTTTAACTGGTCGCCATTGTCAAGAGTTTAAAAGCTGAATAGGGTTTTAGATTGTACATCGAGCATTTTCGGTTTGTCATACTCTGCCCCCCTCGTTCTTTTCGTCCTCGCGAGTTTCGAATTCTTCGCGTTCCTCTTCTACCCTCTGTCTGGAATCTCTTCGTCATCTTTGTCTTCGAATTATACCTAGTCCTCCGTGTCGTAGCTACGTTGCGCAATCTCGTAGTGATTCATCTTCCCTTGCTCTTTTTTTATCTTCTTTCTTCTTGGAGATCGTCGTTATTGTATTTTTTGTATATACACTTGCTCACGAAAGTAATCAAACACTTGCAGAAATCACAAAAATATTTAAACAGTCGATTATCTATTATATTAATGAGTCTAAATATTCAGTGGAATCAGTTTCGACACTAATTGTATGTATATTTAAGATGGTTATTCTTGCTATATATCAATTTTTCATTAAATATGAATACGAATTTTATGACAAATATTCCAACACTATCGTGAGCAACCGTATATGGTAGATGAATTGATTACTGAGAATCGTGGAGCGGAGAAAATAGTTTTGATTTTAGGTGTTAAAATGTACGTAGCGTTGGAAAATTAGCATTGCCATGGAGCGTGTGGTCGGTATTGAGAAAAGATACGCGCGAGACCCATTCTCTGGTCGCGTACATTAATCTCTTTCGTTGTTTCGCTCGGCCAGTTGGTACAGAAGACTCGAGACTGGAACGCAGCTTTTCGAGCTGATGCGTGGATGACAAGTTAGCAATTTATTCCCTGAAACCTCTGTACCCAGGGCATACAATTTCAGGTTATATTTTAATTTGTCAGACGTGGTAGCTGTTAATACGAAGAGGAACACGTATACAGCTGATGAATAAGCCGCGATGTCCTCGAAATCGGAACGCGTGCTAGTGGTCTCTTTTCGTTTCCCTCGTTATTTCCAGAGACTCTAGCGGATCGTTGCCCGTGTACTTCTGGCCAATTAAGTGCTGTCGAGATCGTTGTGCATTGGTGTCACTGTACTAGTTCCGTTTTGCCTTTCGAGTGGCTATTATTCTATAAATCAATTGCTGTTTGCTCGACTTTCGTTATCCCCTTTATTCTGGAATCTGAAATCCTTCCTCCTATTGTAGAACGCGAGCGCTGGTCTTTTACATTCTTTTTTTATTTCTTTATTTATTTTACTTTATCTCATTATTCTTCGTTTTTTATAGCATGTTCTATTTTGCCTTGAACTAACACCGTACTAACATGAACGCGAGAGATATAGCACATTAGATACGACGCGCAAAAAACGCGAGTCAGAAACGAAATCGTTCCTCTTGAGAAGAAAATCCGCCGCATTATGAACAGTCGAGTCACTTTAGAGCTAAAACGCACGTGCTCGACGATATTTGTTTATGTGTTGGTTGCTGTTACTGGCTCGTGCGATTGCGTTCCTTGTCCTAACGACGTGTATAGTACATTGTATCCATACTCTTCAGCTCCGATGGTTTACTGTTGTTCCATTACGCGCAAAGGTGTCTTGTAATCCGCTTATTGAGTATCTCCTTATTTGCTTTTTCCACGTTTTATATGTTTCTCGATTATTTGTCTCCGTAACTGGTGACGTTTCTGTACTATTCTCTCTCTCTTTCTCTCTCTCTGTATGTGTATCTGTTTTGTGTTGTGCCAGTGTTCACGTGTTTTATTCGATGTCTATTATGAATTTGCCCTCGTTCACTGATACAACGAGGAAATGGAAAAGTTTCCTTTATTTTTTCTTCTCCTTCTTTAAAGGGTACAAATTTATTTTTACACGTACATGTCGCTTGTTAATTGACATGTTCCTTGTACTGCGAGATATACACATGTACAGAAAAGCAAGTTGTCGTGATGTTGATTACGTGACCTTGTTGCTGATATTGTAAGGCGTGTTTGTTAGCGATGTTAAAAAGACACACTAGTTTCGATAAGCTTCCCGGTAGTAAGTATACTGATTTAAGCAACAATATAGTAATGTCGTTATTAACATTTGAAGAGCGTGAAATTTTTGGAAAAGAAGAATTGTATAGCTTTTATGAATGCTTATGTATGTGTTAATTAACGTGTTTGTTTTTCTAGCTTGCTGTTACAAAATCATCAAACATGTATAATGTATGATGTTCCAATTAGTTATTGAAACGTTAAAGAATAATTGAAATTTTCGTGTTCGAGTTAAGAATTTAATCTGTTCGATGTTTAATTTCATATAATAAGTACATATCGTTTCGATATTGGATCGGTTGAAACAATTATGTGCGCACATCTTTTATAAAATTGTATTCTATCTCGCCTCTTGGTATCTCACAAATTTCTTTTTTATCGCGCATTTCCTATATGTGTGTAAAATACGTTTCTTCCATATATGTTCAAGCTAAATACTACAAACATTACGCCCGTAGCCGCATAGTTGTTTCACCTTTGAACATCAATCAGAAACATTTCGATACTACGTTACAATGAACAAAAATAACCAAATTTACATGCAGTTCACCGCGAATCCTCTGCAAATGAGCTAGTAAATTGACAAATCCGATTAGTTTTTCAAAAGAAATCAAAGTTACAAGAACAGCTGACTTACTCTACTTTCAAATCGTTTCACATTTAATTCACATGCTATCTCATTTGACCGCATCGATTTCCCTTAAAACAGTCCCTACTCAACCAATCTACTTACTCATCTGTTGTACCAGTCTTGAACAGACTCTCTTTCGCTTGACCTTACGTTTGTACTCGCGAAGCACTTGGTTAGTGTTTCGCGCTCGACGGGGACACACCAGCAGCACAGCTAATTTCTTAGCCGATTGAGGCCGTGGCAGCGCATTGGGCAATATTGAAAAATGACGGGCACATTCGTTGCAGTGATGAACAACTACCAAGCGGCCGCAGCGCAGGCCGGATTTCCGCCGGCATCGCCGCACGCGGCCGGTGGCCACGGTGGGCCACAGGGCCGATCATTTCCTGCGGCTAATTCACCGGGCCCCATCGACATGTATAGTTCAAGCGCCGCAGCCGCAGCAGCCGCCGCAGCCGCGGACTCCGCAGTCGCCAGCTACGTCCAGGCCGCAGCTAGTCCGCAGCCCCCCACGACCGCGTTCCCTGCGATCGCCGTGTCCCGTGCCCCGCTCAACTACAGTCCCGTAAGTCCATTCTACTATCCTCCTTCGCGCAGACCTAAGGCCCCGTGAGATTATTCGTGCTGGGTTTAGTCGCAATTATATTGGAAATCGAGGTTTGAAAGGTTCTCGACGTCATGCGATATGGGTTGGTTATAACAACGAAATTGGGAATATGGAAGATTTTAAGTTCATTTTGCAGTCAATAAAGGGGAGATAGAGATGGTAGATTATGCAATAAGTAATGCAGACTCTTATAGGAATTGTATGATATACAAGAAGAGATTTAATAGGTAAATGAAAAACTGTTAGAGAAACTAAAGGAAATGTGATACTAGTTAATTAATATTAGATTGTGTTGCATCCAGTATGTGTATGTGTAAATATACTTTGAGGACTGCATTACTTCTAGAATAATCAAATAAATCGAAGAAAGTTGACTTTAGATCGTCGTGTCAATTTTAGAACGAAATTCGTGAAACGTGCGATAGTCATCAGTGGTTGACTTATACTACTTGGCACCTGGATCTGTCTATAAATAATAGTTTCTGTTATCTTCGCGGAAAATATTCGTACTGTTTTTGTTTTTTTTTATTAAAAAGTGTTCAGAATGTAATAATTGATAAATTTAACTGTACTTTATTTTTTACATTATCCGATAGTAATTCATCAATCCCAGGCATTTTCTGATTATATTAAATTACTATATTTCTTATTCTACATCCTAGATTCGATTATATTGCATCTTGGAGGAGTATCTTACTATTACATTCTATGATATTCGAAATAACAAAAGAAATTTCAGATACTAGAAAGAAATTGCCATTGTATATTGTACGCTGATAACTAGATGCGTGATATAATTAATATTCACATAAAACCTTTTATTTACCCGTTAAAAAGGGTCGGAATAGATTTTAATTAAACTTTCCGCACCGACCGAGTCGGATCGAACGAAAAAATTGTCTAGCAGCTAAACATTCTAACAAAATTATTAAATTTATTTCTTCTTTTATATATTCGGTGTACGTTAGAAAAGATATTTGAATAAAATAAAAAACAAAGAAGAGTCGAGAGATTGGAGAGTACGGTACAAGTTCCTTTCCTTTTCTTTTGTCAGAATTTGCAACTTACGTTGCTGTAGCTTCGATTGCAAATCGGTTTCGATTACTGAGCTTCTCAGTTTGCCGATATTATGTTTTTGTATTTTATTTTTTTCCCTTTTAATTCTTATCTCTCCTTTTTATCGTTTGGACGAAATTTTATAATCGAACGATGCAACCTTTCGTGATCAAGTATCACAATTGCACGTAGTTGAAACGATCTCTTTGTACCGTCTTAAATAACGTAGAAAAATAAATAAACTCCTGTCCTTAAAACCATCATATATAAACCTTCACAAAATTCTTTTCTTCGTATTTTAGGGTCCTCTAATACCAGCGGCGTTCACTAATGGCTACCATTGAGCCTTGTTAAGACCTAATAACAGGTACGTAGTCACGTTCACCCGCATTTTAAATCTTTCTATTTAGGCGGTTCATGCTACGTAATATTTAATACGTAATAGATCCTGTTAATTTAAAAAAAGTAGTTGTACGGTAATGAAATCTGTATAATATTAAAATTAAACGTTTCTGAATTGTACATAATTATTGCACAAATAGTAGATAGTTATAAGCCATGTCATCATCTTTCTTATGAAACATTAATTCAGTTAACTACATTTGAAATATTGTAATATTTCCTGTTGTTTTTCTCGAATATAGCGCATTATCGTACGAATACGGTAACGAAATACTTTCATCTTTCTGTAGCAAACGCAAACACGTTCACCAAAAATGAATATAACAGAAACCCTAGGTTTCCTTACCGGTTCACCGTAAGTTTCCACTTAGTGTGCCACATGAAATATTCATAATATTAATTCTTCTACTGTAACGAGCATACAAATAATAGGATGCTAAATGACTAAGATACTTTCGTGATTAAGTTCTTGTCTACATTATCATTTATTAATTTCAGATTAAATTTCTTACAATACAAATGAAAGATTATATCGAACTATGATTCATATATTATATTTAATAAAGTATGATACGCGAAAGGATCTTACTTTACATTTTATCTATCTCCATTCACTTTTAAGCACTCCAACAGTAACACGATCCGCTTGCGCCGATTTCACAAAGATCATGGCTTACGTATCGCAATCTCTCGCTAACAAACTACGATTTTTTTTTTTTTCGTCAGGATGGACGAGAGGGCAGAACGCAGCACGGTCGACTGACGGTACAGTGAACGATGTAAATGCCTTGGAAAAATTCACCATGATGAACGAACTTTGGACGGAACTGGATGCGTACTATCGCGAGTAATACATCGGAAAATCGCGATTTAGATAAGAAGATAATAGTTTCTACTGAGAAGGAGGCTTCCACTTTGCAACGCCGATTGATCGAACGCGAATAACCGCGACTTTCCAACGAACGGAAAAGAAAAACAACCAAAGTCGAAGGCGTGAGGAAGACACGAGGAAGCTAATAGAGATGTGAAAAAAATATAAAAAGTAAGAAGAGGGAATCGAAGGAGGAAGATGCGAAACAAAAATGCGGGAGAAATGTATAAATTTATAAATCGCGGTACACGTCCAGAAAGTTTGCGAGAAGAGCGACATGGTAAAGAAAGATAAGACAGGCAGAAAGTAAGGGAAAACGAAGGGTAGAAGCTGCGTAAAGATAGATGTGGCCGAAACTGCGTATTAATGCCCGTTCTCCGACATTAATAAAGAATAATATAATAATAATAATAATGAATTAAATTAATATTATTAATTGCTAAATAATTAAGCGACTAAGTCTAGAATATATATAAATATTATATATATAAATATATAAATATATATATAAATATATATATATATATAAATAATTGATAAATATTAGACGATAAAACGTATGGATCCTTAGCATTTAAGGCAAACGAAATAATGGCGGAAAAATACCAACTTACATACGAATATTATTATAATTACTGGTTATTATTGTATAACGTTATGGCGACTTTTTTTTCTAATTGATTAACAAGAACAAGAAGAGGATGAAAAGTCATGCACCGTGTTAGCTCGCGCGTGTACGCGTGCGCAATATACATATATACATATATATACATACACACACATATATAGATATATATATCTGTATGTGTATGTGTGTGTGTATATATATATAAATACAAATACAAATACAAATATAAATATAGATATAAATATGAATATAAATACAAATATATAAATATAAATATAAATAATAAAAATATGATTATTATACACATAACACACGTTCGCACCCGGGAAGAGAGCATCTCTGTGTTGGGCTTTCGAGTTTTTTTAGTCGCGTAGAAGCGGAGTTAATAATAAAAAAATAAAAGAGCAAAAATACAAAAGGCGTGTAAGGAATTTTTCGAGGAGCGCCAGTCGACGACACGAAGGAGCACCCGACACGGAAGTGTGAATGGTTAGTCGGGGGGAGAGAGGAGGGGGAGGGGGATTTAGGGTACGAGACAACGAGGACGCTAGGCAGGCCAAGAGTGCGCTTCGCCCTTTTTCTTTGTTTCTTGCGCGCGCGTGTCCGCCACTTCTCAGCGTGCTCTTTGCCGACTGAATGCCGGAATGGCACTTCTCGCTCGCCCCGGCGCGCGGTATCGTCCAAGCACTTTTCCCTTTTCCCGGGTGTGCAACGAGGGAGAAAAGAGGACGAATAAAGCACGGAAAGAGCAAGAGGAGGGCGAGGTTGCGTACATAGACGTAGACACGCATGTTACACGGATGACGTGTCGCTGTTTGCATTGCTTATCGTGCGATGGATAAAAGGAAAGAAGAGAAAAAGAAAGAAAGGGAGGAAAAACGCGGAGGCTGCGAAGCGAGATGGACGGATTGAAACTCGCGAGGCTCTATGCAAGTTAGACGAACAAAGAGAGAAAAAAGAAGAAATAACGAGGGAAAGAGGAAGAATGGGAGAGAATACGACCTGCTTTTAAGACGATGCGTGCTGATAAGAAAAGAAGACGTAGTCATCCAGCGCAAAGAACGATTTTCGATAGAGAAAGAGAATGAGAAAACGTTACATATACAGGGTCGCGAAATCTAGCAAGAGAACGCTAGGTCCCAGGCGTTGTATCGCGTCGAAAGTCTGGTCTCATCCAATGCCGAAACGATGATCGTTGAATTTAATCGGCCATTGTATAGCTGTCCAATCGATTACTTGCATTAACCTCGGTACATACATGCATATTACACGTACGCGAATTATCGTATCGTTAATTTACTATAACGCATGATCCTATAAAGGAGCCAGCAAGGGAAACACAAGCAATGTTCACCGACACGCATTTCACACAAGCTCACAGTAAACGTATATAAAATATCTTCTACATACACTTCTACGTACACGCTCAACCTATACATATGTTCCACATAGAGACATAGACACTCCGAACACAAATATAATATATGCTGCGACACGCGCCGGCGGCTTTTTAAAGGAATTATCCTAATACACATGCCTATATACACATACAAGAAGAAATATATATATATATACAGACAGATACCCACGCTACACCAGGAATAACTATATGAAAACCATCAAGTTACACGAAATAAGATGCATTAAAAGAAAAACAAAATATATATCTACACATATGCGTGTATTCAGTTATTATACCGTGCGTCCGTATATGTACAGAGCGTTAGTTGACGGCGAGATTGCGAATCGCCAATTTGATGCGCCATTGCGTGAGCAAAAGCGGAAGCGAAAGTAATGCGTGCAATAAGAATGATATTTGGACACGAAGCGAGATTGTGCGTCTCTATATAGCCCGGATGCGTGTGAGAAAGAGTGGGAGAGAACATGACGATACGTGTGTGCGAGAGCGAGAGAAAGAAAGCCATTAAATCTTTAAGATTTACAAACACGGTCACCTGAAAATGTCATTTTGTGAATTAAAGGATGTTAAAAAAATGGAAGGAAATTGGAAAGTTCATGCGGAATGGCGTAAACGCGAGAAATCGTTAAATTGCGGAACGTAGCCTTACTCGCGAAATAACTGAACACCAAAAAATTCTTGCGTTCTTTCGCGCTTCAAAGTATTTCCCTAATTAGACGGACAAAGGGCCCGAATGGGAATACTCCATTCGATTATTCGTAATTGGTCTAGGTTAAATGCGTGTAATATCGTTCGGGAAACAGGGAGGTGTCATTACATTCGTTTTGTTTTTTAGCGCACGTATGTTTTATAAAATTGAACTCTGCCCTCGAGGAAAGTTCGATTTAGAGGCTCGAAGGGTATGGCGACGCTCCAACCTCCCTGCTTCTGAAGGGGACAAATAAAAATGAAAAAATAAAACAAAGAAACCGTCGACGTGCAAAAACTCATTCCGCGGACTGTATAATTCGGATTTTGTTGATATCACTGATCAAAAACTGTTTTCATACGATACCGTTAATCACTATTATTGAATTTGTCAATATTGAATTAAACGAGCGATAAATTAATTATAATTATTACAAAAACAATGGATATACGTGCGACAATTCTAGGTACGGTTATTATTGTATTCAATAACAGGGTAAAACAAAGAACAAAAATAAGAAGCATCGAAGAAGAAGGATGACTTTCAATTGAGACGCGTGTCACGTCGAACGGCGGCCATTTTGTTTTCCTGTGCGCGGGTATGCATGCGCACGATGAAAAAAATGCTTAAAAAAGGAAAGAAAGGATGAAGAGGAACGAATGAATAAACGAGTCAATTCTTAAGAACGTTAGCAATACTTCGTCATGACCACAAAGGATAAAAATGGCAAATAATGAACGAGAAAAAAAAAAGAGAAACTAATAATAATAATAATATACACGACTAATCTATATCGCGGATAAACTTACATGAATTCTTAAGTTCGTGACGCGTACACGCGTGACGGGTGATCCTCGCTCGTTCTCAACAAAAGAAAGTGGAATATGAGAAAGCGGAACGTGAATGAATCGCTACTTCTGAACAAGGAAAACTGTACTGTGAAACGAACTGCGGTCGCCTGTATTTTCGACGCTACAAAGCCGACTTCTTGCAAGCGAAACAAAATGGTAGCTGCTTCGTTACGCCCCAGGACTCACGATAAACGCCTGTTAAAGAGGTAAAGGTATACGCATCGGGCCAAAATTGTTATTATCCAGGCAACTAATAATTCGAAATATGAAAAAAGTTAAACTGTAAAAGAAAACACGTACACACGCAATATGAAAAGAGAGATTGGTATTTTATCGGTAGACCGTACACTATATGTTGGACGATGCTGTTTTCAAACGAGTGCAAGAGACGAGTACGCAAAAACGAGCGTTTCTTCGACAATGTTCTATTCCTAATTTTTTCGTTTCGATTCTGACAATGTTTCTTTTTCAAGGTTGTGCGAAATTACGGGAGTTTTGCGAATGAAACTTGACATAATCAAGCGAAAAGAAAGCAAAGAGGAACGCTCCATGCTCATAGCTTCGCAGGCATCTTCTGTTGCCTTTATTCTTTTGTTACGTTCATTGGATCCGGTGGGAGAAAAATGAGTTAAGTGAGCGTTAAATAGACGCGTCGAGCGCTTCGTGTATCGCTAATTGTTCAAATAGACGAAGAGTTGGACATTGCGCGGAGTAGAAGAGTGGAGAGAAAGAAAAGAAGAGAAATACATGAGAACATAAGCACCAGCTCAAAGAACGTAAAATATAACAAGATTCGTCGTATGTAGGTTTAAGGCACGCTGACGCGCGAGATCGCAGAGGATGGGCAGCAAAATAAGGAAATGTAGAAAGCATATACACATACAAATGAAGAAATAGAAGAAGAGAAAACAGTCATAATTAAGTGTACAAGTTATAACTTTTCGCAGTTAAGGTGAATGGTGTGCCGAAAGAATCTTGGGTTCCTGATCATTTATTACGTTTAACGTTTTAAACTGTATAATTAACGTTCATCGTTCTTTTTGGATTCGAATGGAAGCAATTTTGTTGAAGCGTGATTAACGAAGTAATGTGATAGTTATTATTATTTTCGAGCGATGTGTAAGTATCTTAGAATTAATTTTAAACTTATTTATTTAAACTGTTTCGTCGTTCTTTCACGAGCGAATCGAGGATGTTGCGGCAGGAACCTAGGCGACTTTCAACGAGAATCCTCTGGAAAAGAGAATTATATATAAATATATAAATATATATATATACATATTCGAAAGAGATCTACGATCAATTATTAATTAGACAAAACAAACTAAAATGCGATCAATATACAAGCGAGTTAATACAAAAAGAATGAAAAGAAAAGAAAGGAGAAGATAAAGGTGTCGTGAGACATACAATAGGGAAGACGAGTCATAGGAGAAGATAAAAATGAAACAAGAGGAAACAAAATATATATGTGAGTACAGTCCACGCGTTTATATTTATAAATATGAAATACATTAATATTGAAATATTACGTCTATATCTACATCTAGTATATATATAAATATATATATAAATATAAATATATATATATATAAATATAAATATAAAAACGATTAAGAAAGACAAGAAATATATTATGACTATATATATATAAATATATATAATAACTGATTAAGGTGACAAGCAGACAAAATAAAAAAATATGAGGATTATGGGAGATAAACAGATATATTGAAACATTGTTTTATGCATTTGTACATATATATAGTTATTGATGTTTTAAAAGCTAATATACTATTGTACTGAACAATTTTTCGATGATCATCATCGATGATCGTGAAAGGAGAGTCGAGCGGGGGTACAACCGGGGTAGACGAGGGTAGAACGAGGATTGGGAAGACTAGACGCGAAGAAAGATGAGGGGAAAGAAAGAAAGAGAATAAAGAAAAAAACGGCAAGGAAATGCGAGGGAGGCGAGCTCGTTGTTCGATACAGTCCAGTCTTCTCTCGCTTTGCAATACTCTTCCGATTTTTTACACGAGGGAGTTTATTTTTCCTGGCGAATTTTTGTCGAGGATTGAGCATGGGAAGAAAAGTGTACGGAAATGATAATGATATAGACAATTCAGAAGACTTCGCTTGTTCATCGACCGAGCTCGATCACTCATCGCGCGATTAACACGCTCACACCGACACTTCCACATTGTACACGTATGATACACACACACATACAAATACTGACACGTATATATATATATATATATATATATATATATATATAAATATAAATATAAATATAAATATAAGTATAAATATAAATATAAATATAAATATACACGCGTATAAATAATAAGTAATAATTACGATAATCGAAAAATATATATTATATACATATATATAAATAAAATACACACAGCGTGAGCTAAGGACAGGAGAAAGGAAATGGAGGTCACAATTGTAAAGAGAGTGCGAAGAAGATGTTAATCAAGTGAGTAATCGATTATTGCCATTCCGTGATTGAGCCGTGAAATTGAAATTAAAAGTACACGACTGACAAATCTTCGTGCGATAGGTACGCGCGATGTGTACAATGATATGAAAATGAGTGCAATGAAATATAATAAAACACTTTATAATACTTAAGTCTTAGCGGTACTTAAGTGCAAGTAGCGATTATAAGTAATGTTTCCATTGTACATTTTATCGTTACAGAATTATCGTTATTGTAAAAATTATTTTTTACAGGAAGCATGAAAAGGCGAACAAAACTATTCTGTTCCATTTGTTTCACACGTTGAAAGGATTGTTTGTTATACTTTCGTCTTTTGTTGATTAAATCGTTTTCAACTTCGACCACCTCGCGGTAGACGGAGTTAAATATAATTGCGAAGTCGTTCGACTGTACGATATTTCGTAGATAATACAGCAATATCGAGTAATAATTTAATGAAGATGCCACTGCGAGCAAATTCAACATAATCAAGCGTATTTAACCCGTTTGCAATTAATGGAAGTATAATGTATGAAGGTGATTATACAACCATAGGGAAGATAGTATGCAGACTTGAACAAGCATCAGTTCACTAATGTTCACGTAGAGTTCAATCTGTTTGCGCTTAACCCAATAGTGATAGTTGCTCGCGCATAAACGATCGTTCGTCATTCTGAAATAATGTTTCACGTTCAGTCTGTATTAGTGATAACGATATAACAGTTCCATATTTGGAACAGACGAATAGAGTGGCCCAAATGATTCAGATGTTAGATTTTACGAACACTCTTTTTAATTATATCACATTCTAATCCGTACAATTGTTCTATATGCAAATACAAACACATATACACAGACAGATGCATAGATACTTTCAATCACGAGTTTTCTTACAATACAACGAGAACAATACTCTTCGAAACAATTATACACTCTGCGATTATCAACATAATGGAAACACGCATTATATACGTTAATTAATCTCGTCCAAACAATAAATTACACACATTGATCGATACACTGATATACTTACACCTGACAAAACAAAGGCAAACGATTAAGATAATGGAAAAGAAAAGTTTCACTTCGCCTCACGGATTCGTCGATATCGATCCTTCGATCACTTTCTACGCACCCTCTATTTCTTGACTGCTGATGTTTCCTAGAACGGCTAGTTTAGCGTACATTTCGCTGTGCGACACGAATCTGCGAATTTCTGTTTTTGGTTTTCTCAACTGAAAGCTGACAGGCGACAGATGACATACGAAGCGTTTTACCTTATACGGAAATACGGAGGAAACGCGGACACGATGCCACGATATTTCGAAGAAAACAACCTCCGTCGCTCTGCGTGCGATGTGACTGTGGTTTGAGAGAAAGAGGGGGAGAGAGTGAGGGAGAGTTTGTGAGCCAAAAAAAAAAAGAAAAAAAATAACTGTGCGAAAGGGAGAAAGAAAAAGGGTGAATGAAACGAACTCGCAGAAGTCCGTAGATAGATAGACAATTTTCGAAACAACGTTTTCGTGCGTACGAGAAAGATCGTTGCTGCGACCTGACACGAAAAGTTGGAGCGTTTCTCTGCTGACTGACTGCCTCGTACTGAACTTGCCCGTAGTAAATACAGTTTCGATTTCGATTTCTAAGCCTGTTCGAGTCGCGTTTGCTAACTGGCGGACAGAGAGAAACGCTCTAAGCGGGTACACGATTCGATTAGTCGAATTTCAAGTCAGTTGTAATATAATCGATTGATAGGGATCGTGATGCCTGAATCAGTGTTCTTTTTTAAGTGAAACGTCGCAGCCAAAGACGTAGGCTAAAGGATCCTACTTAGGAATTATTTTTATTCGCGCATTACGGGAACATGCGGGCCGAAAGAGCTCGTTCGTTTATTATTATTATTATTAATATTATTTTTTCCTTGTTTTTTTTTTCTGTTGACTTATTACTATTGTATTTTAATAACGATTAATTACTACCGTTCGATCGCTATTAACAACGTTATTATCGGATAGTATTATTCTAACGCGTCCCACTATCATTTTCTATTTATCAGGATGCAGTAATCCGCTGTGTTATGAGTACAGTTATCATTGTCTTTGAGCCGATCATTTCGTTCACTTCAAGTTTCTACCGAGGAGAAACGCGGCTCGAAGAAATCGTCGTCCGTCTCGATTACCAATCAGAATTATTCTGTTCCATGTGTCGTCTGTTCGATATGAACGAGTGCTCGCATTTTAAAAAAAAAAGAAAGAAAGCTTCCTTGCAAAATCGAGAAGAAATGTCAATCTGATTCGTGTTACAATTCACTTTTAGCCAGACGTCCAGGGGATTTTTTCGAGTCGCAGATTAACGTGAAACGTGAACATAACCCCATACGATATATATATATATATATAATATATAATGTAATATATATAATATATATAATATATAATATGTAACATATATTATTATATATAATATATATTTAATTACATATTATATATATATACATAACATCATATATATTATATATATTATATATATGCGCACGGAAAGCATACAATATTATGAATAAGTATATATAATCATGTAATTACACGTGCACACGTTCGGATGAGCAGTTATACGTAATCTGTTAATATTCTTCCTGCGTGCAGAACAAGGATATAACAGCCACGAGCTTCAATGAAGTTTTGCTAACCATCGTACAAAACAAGAATACCAGTTCTTTTTTTTCATTCGATACTCATTATTATCAATATGTATCATTTTTGTTTCTTCGTATAAAATTATTCAGCCGGTTTTATGCTTTAATCGTTGAGATAAGATTGAGCGATCAAAAATATAATATTTGATCGATATCCAATTTTCATGTGTTCTAAAAAGCATTAGTTAGGGTGTGAAAATTTTGACGATATTGTATTGCCGTTATTAACGAAAGGATAATCTGAAGAAATATTTAAGGGACGTTCAAATTCGATGAATACACTTTTCCATGGGCCAACCGAATCGATTATAGAGCGAGTATTTTCAGTGTTGCTAAATTTTGTAATATTACTTGACCACACCGACTCGCGTTAGTTTCCGAAACAGTTGTACGCTGTTCTCTGTACTATCTTGACGTTTTTCGTTTGTTTTATCATGTCACTGTTCCAGTTTTACCGCGAACGATTGCTACCTGTTTGTGCAACTCGTAAAAGAAAACACGATAAAGGCCATTATATAACTTTCCGTTTCTCTCGCTCCTCGGATCGATTCTCTTACCCATCGTAACGGGTGTGTTCGAATCAGTCAAGCAAAAGTTGTTATACTTTAGATGCTCGTTCTTAGAACGATCATACGAATCGATAGATAACGCGACAATTATCTTCGAAATTGTGAATATTCGAGATCTCCGTAGCAGTTGTAGGCGGAAAAGTAAATATTTCGTTCAAGTTAGCTTCGAAGCATATATATTTATTGCTTGTTTTTCAATTTACATATCGTATTGATCTATAAGATCTAAAAATTGTTTCGTGCTTTAACGCTGTATCATGACTGCAATCATCAATTTTCGAAAAATTGCTAAATTCTTCCCTCCTTTCTCGCTTCTTTTGGCTGCCATCGATCGATCGTTTTACGATAACTATATTTTCATACCATAAATTGTGTCATTATTTCTTTGATTAATTTTCTTCGCGGATACAAAACCACCACGTAAACGTTCTCGAACACACCGGCACACGAGCACAATAATTTCATTCGTCTCTTCCGTAAGATAAAAAAGAAGAAGATATTTAAATGAACAAAAAAGAACAAGTCTGAGAAACAATTTTTCATCGATTTTTTTCAATCGAAATGTTAAATAAAAGAACTGCATCGTGATCGTTGTGTGCATGTGTGAGAAGTGAAAAAGAGTCCACGAATTTCAACACACTCGCTTTGATCCCGTTCATCGTTGTCCTTAGTTTTGTGATATTGTATTTTCGTTGTCGCGTGAAACAACCGAGGAATACCGAGTGTTTTCTGTGTACACGGCATGTTATGAATTACAGGGAGAGTCTTAGAGTCTCGTCATTCACATTGTCGAATTAGGGAACCATCTAAGTAATTTCTGTTTAAAACGCGTAGTAAGAGAACGGTGCGAAGGTTTTTAAAAATATTTTTTACGACGCCTCGTGAGAAATACAAAGCAAAGGCAGATTGATGAATAGCATGAAAGAACGAAACGGAAGCTCGGCGGTATGGTACAGCTTGCAATGAGAAAATTTGCAATATAACAAGCAATAAATAAATCACTTTTAATTCCATGTATATTAAACAATTATGTGGATGCTTAATGAGATTTATTGAATTAAAACAAGCATAAAGAAAAAAGAAAAAAAAAAAAATAATAAAGCCAAGGACTAAGACGAAATACTGATTTTACATATTCTTACTAATCGTAAACGATTACAATACGTATAGCGACATACTAAATTATACGATTATGTATCGATTAAAAAGAACAGGTTAAATGAAAATGGTAAATAAATAATTATTAAACTAAAAAGAAAAAAAAACAGTACGGTTGCGGGCGGGAATCGCCACGAAGACGGTAATGTCTAATCTATATAAGTACGTAAAAAGTTTCAATTTTACACTACCGATAATAATGACATAACGGTAAGGTTCTATATAAGATATAATGATGATTTATAATAATTATAACATTGTACAGAATATTTATGAAAGGCGCGCTGCTGGCGAAAGAGCCGCGCGTTTTTTTGTGTGTTCGTAGTTCGCGAACGCAAAAAAAAAAAAGAAAAATAAAAATAAAAGAAACGAAGGAGGAATAGAGATAAACGGTGAATAAAAGTGAAACAATACGAACAAACAAATGAGACACGTTTATCTTTTCTTGTAATCAATAAAAATTGTTGGAATTATGCGTGGCTTAAAGTCGTCAGTAAATTTTCAGGCATCCATAACAAATGTGAAGGAACAACGCGCGACTCTCTATCCAAAAGCGGCTAGACTATAATGGATGTTTTGTAAGATAAAGCAAAACGATCACGGATTATATTGAGATCGAAATGTATAATCGATTACGTATTCGGGATAGCTCGAATTTACTTGACGACGCCTTTCTCGATGGAGGAATAAAAAAAATGTAAGAAAAGAGATAAAAAAAATTTAAAAGAATGAAGAAAAGAAGAAGTACGAAAATTGCTCTTTTCTACCGCGAATATATTCGAGCACAGCAACATGGTGTGCTGTCAAAAGGTGAAAATTATGGTCCTTCAAATTTAAACGGAAAAGAGTAACAAGAAGACGCAAAAAAATAAAAAATAAAAAAACAAAAGCGAAATAAAATAGAGAACAAAAGATAGAAAGTGAGAGAATTTATCCGCCGTAGATGTGTGGCGTAAGAAAGGGCCGATAATCTAATTCATTGTGTATGTATACAGACAGAAAATAAATATAATATTGCGATTATAAATATTAAACTAATAAAGAATAACAATATTGTACCCCTCTGTACATATAAATATATATTATAATACGATGATTATTACTATATGATTTATTATAAATATATATACATAAATATAAATATATCTCATGAATTCACATTATTATGTTTATTATTGTTTACTTATTATTATTAAAATTATTATCATTGCGATGATAACGAGAAGGATGATGATGATGATGATTATTATTATTATTATTATTATTATGATAATATTATTAATATTTAAGAAAAGGTTCACAACGTGCCGTGTGTATGTGGGAATAAAATATATAATATAATGGACATTGTTCAATTCAATCCAATGTCTTGTCGTTTTTCTCTTTCCTTGTTTTTAGTCTCATATCATATCCTTATCACTTTAGATAATCTTCCTTTCTAAATTCTATAAAGATATTTATATTTCTTGAACATCAGTTAAAAGATTTAATATATTAAATTCGTCGATTATAAGTTTATTGTGCTTCTTTTCCTAATTAAATTTAAAAAATTAATTCTTGAACAATATACAACAATAGTACCGTTATTTTATTACTAGATTTTACGATAAAAGGCTTATTTACAATGAAATAAAATAAGTAATAATATACATATGTATATACATATATCTTTCGCGCCATATAGTTTACATTCTAGTCGAGTACGAAACTATCGATAAGTCGATCAGAAAATATGGCGCCAGCCATGGTAGATTTCGTTATCAGTGTCTCAAGTGATGTGTCAAACGTGACATGAGTTTTCTTTCAAATTCCGTATGATAGTTTAATTAATACCGTTGTACATTATCAAGAACGAAATGGGTATTTTCTTTGCAAAGAAAAAGCCACCGAGCCGTGTTACCGAACAGGACAAGGCCATTTTAGTACGTTGTTTCACACGTTTTTCTAACCTCAACCATTTTTACTTCAGGCATATATTGACCGATTTCTAACATTTTTACAGCAACTGAAACAAACTAGGGATAAAATCAAGCAATATCAGCGAAGAATCGAGCAAAGTCTCGAAAAAGAACGGTTACTCGCAAAAAAACTTATACAAAATAAACAAAAAGAGTAGGTATTAAATTCCTGTCTACATATTGTAATTTTAAAATATCCTTAACACATTTGATAAGCGTTATAAAATCTTTTTAGACGTGCTTTACTTCTTCTGCGGAAAAAGAAATTCCAAGAACAAATATTATCAAAGACTGACGGACAGCTAGAGAACCTTGAGCATATGGTACATGATTTAGAATTTGCACAAGTAGAATTGAAGGTTGTAAATGGCCTAAAAGTGGGTAATACTGCATTGAAGAAACTACATGATTTATTATCCATTGATGAAATTGAAAAAGTTATGGACGAGACTAAGGAAGGAATTGAAAAACAAAGGGAGATAAATGAAATATTGTGTGGAGAACTTACAGAGAATGATGAGAGTGAAGTTGAAGCGGAGCTCAATACTTTGTTAGCAGCAGAAATTGAAGAAAAGGCACCAGAAATACCAGAGGATGTAACATTACCAGAAGTACCAGAGGATATAACATTACCAGAAGTACCAGAGGAATTACCAGAAAAGAAGATAGGTAAATACATTGTATAATATACAAATAAATACCAATACTGTAAGACACAAATAAATACTATCGCGTTAGATTTATTCTTCTATTAGAAAAAAAACATTTAATCCATTCATTTACCTTCTTTATATTTTGCAGAGCGTACGAAAGAAAGAACGAAAGAAGCTGTTGCTCTGGAAGCATGAACAGGTGATAAATATCATTAGTAAAGTTTCTATTTTATTGGCACTTAACGCAGGGGTCTCTGTATATATGTACAGTACATTATATGTAAGGCTCAGCGTGAATAATTCTCATCCAAAGGGCGTAATTGAAAGAATGGAAGTTACGTTTTATTAACAAAGTTGTTTAAGTGCTGAAGACTGTTATTATAAAGTGCGTATACATATATGGTTTTGACGCTGTGAATACATAATCCAGGCAAATGTACATTACTCTTTCATATATTACATATACCATGTAAGTTTCACAATAATTATATTTGTACTACCTTACATGTACAAATATCTTTTTATCTTATTATTGGCCTTTCTTATATATAGTTATATAAGAATATGCAGAAGTTTAAAATCTTTTAATAAATGTGGTCTTATTTACAACATGTTTCAGTAGATCTTATTCTGCAATAAATTATACAAATTTATAAAGATGATTCAACAAAAAATTGTACATAAATCATAAAACCTTTCTCCAAAATGAAAATTATTCTGGATTTAAACGGAATGAAGTATATTACGTATCTTCAACGTTTCACCCTTCTAGATATTGTTTTTGAATAGGAAAACACATATATAATGCAGTTAGTAATGCTCGTTATTGATATCAATCTTATTATTGACCATACATGTCCTGAAATCTATATCTTTTCGTTACTCCTATTTTTTTTGTTTGTTTATTTTCGTGGAAAATATTCATATAATATATAATAATAATCATATATAATAGGATGATAATAATAATTTATCTTTTATTAATCTAGAGCATTTAAATTTTTCCCGCAATGTAAAATTGCACAGTCATATGAATAGAAGGTTACACATGATCAACCAGCTTAAATTATTCAGGAACTGATAAGATAAACCAACCACCGAGACGTTGTCAAATACCTAGTATCTTCTTTACGCTTATTCTATATGCCCTTAGCTCCAGTTACAGCGCAGATAAAAATATATTCACTTCTATTAATGATATTAATACAATTAATGGAATTTATGATTTCACATGAAATATTTCGTTTCCATTTATCTGAATTGAGAAAACATAGCGCGACACTTGGTGCCATTGTGCTACGCGTCGTAACGTAATATAATTTGATCTTTTTTTTTTTGGAGAGGAGGGAAAAATGCAATTGCGCTTATATGGGACTCGGCAAGATGTTAACGCCTCTACCCACTAAAAACCTCATTCTCTCCTTCATGGGTACTGAGTAACCAACCCGGCACTACCCCACGGCATTAAAAATATTTGATCTGTGCTTCACTTTAATTTACATAATTAGACAAACACATCGGCTATCGAGCAGGTCACCTATGCGACTGCTATAAAAACTTTTTGTTTTGTTAATGATCCTTTTTCGAAGTTAACAGTGCAATACTTTTAAATGCGTGAAATCAGACACTTAATCATTTCGTCATCGATCCAAATACTAATGAAGTTGTAGAAATAACGTAAATCATTGGGAAATCACTTTATCCCATACAGCTATCGTATAATTATATTCATAAATTTACAAGTCAGTTTTATAGGACGGAATGGTTTGTAGTTCTTTAATGATTATCTGTCTCTACTGATTTGCAAATATATAGCAGATATGTAGGGCTTTTATTCGTTATTTTAATGTCTGTTTATGTCCATGACTAATGTTTTAATATGCGAAATATCTTGCATCATGAGATTATTTGTAACAATCAGAAAAACGAATTTAGCTTGTTATTTAGATTTTAACTGATTTATTCTCCACCTGTCTTTTTACATATAGTGAAATAAACATTTGTTTTTACTGTGCCCGACTGCAACATTGACGCTTTGGAAGTTTCCACAATTCTATAATCCGCGATAACACGACTTTCCTAATACCTTCCTCCCAAATTAATTTGCCGCTTTCTATTGTCAATGTACGGTACATTCTAACGCGAAGTAAGCTGAATTATTCAATGGAACCAAATGTCAGCTGTTCATTTTCCATATTTACTTATGTAATTTCGCAGTGTCATAACTTTCCAACTTTCCGCGCTCGATGAAAACTACATGTACGTGCATATCGTAACATTATACTCAACATACAATAGTACATCCAAAACGTCAAAAAAAAGTTATCCACAAAGAACTGTCCTCACTAGGTAATATATCTTTTATTTTGTGTAGATAATATATCTTTTAAGTTTAATATTTTTTCTAATCTAATATTTTAAATTATTTTCTAGTCTTTATGTTTAGTTACAAAATCGAGCCACAAATCCATCGTTTATTTTACCGGTGACCACCTACGTTTTCATAATATTTGCATCTCGTGTCTTGTACCGAACAACGTCAACGTCCAACGACTTTGTTAGATTCAACGAAGGTTGTTTGTGCGGCAGAAAACGTCGTTTGAATAGACGATGTCTGATGTATTTAACTTAGTCTGTCGAATCCAGATAAGACCAGCTTACAGCGCCAATAACAACGTTCGAATTGTTTTAACAAATCTCATGGCGCCTACGAAATCGTTTAGTGACTACGAAACGATTAACACAATTTCAATGGTCAGGGACAGAATCCTGACAGTCTATCCATCAAGTTATAATTACTAATAATCAATTATCATTGATTAATCGTGTTGCTCACCCACAATCGTACAAATGAAAGTGCATTCGCGCCTAACGATTGCGGTATCAATTACGACGCTAATTGTCTTCGAAAATTGTCTCTCTTTACGGTTACTTGCAACTCTATAGAATTTTTATCGAGGGAGCTTTAAACGACCATTAATTGACATACAGCAAACGTAATTTGCACTGTATACTCTTTTTCATCAAATGTTTAATTTTTCAAAATATTACATTTGTCGAAGGAATGATGTAAATTTATTCCTTATTTACACGACAGATTAATTGTATAAAATTTTCTATACTCTTTTTAGCTGCTTTCCATCATTACACCTTGATACCAAAGAACAAATTGAAAAAATATTAGTTGAAGAAAATGGTGAAAGGATGAGAGTTAAATGTTAAATCGCATCGAAAGATTATCATAAAAATTCAAAATCAATTCCAAAAACAGATATTTCATGTTAAATATATTCCATTTGGACCGAGTCTATGATGCAAGATCGTAAACTTTACGCGAATTGTAAAATCGTTGGGAAACTGACGCGTTCGCTGAATGCCGGTAAGATCGGGAAATGACGAATAAAACGGCGATCCCTCGAACAACTGTTTCTAGAAGATCTGTCAAATTATTGACAATACGCGTACAGGCTGCGCAATTCTAGTAGTAAATTACAGGAAGTATCACAGCCTCCTTATATTTAAAATGACGCCTGCATGGATCAACGATTCCCTATTTAAAACCAGATGACCTTCGCGAAATGAGAGAGACGAAGAGAAAGGAAGAACGGCTGAGGAACGGGATCCGCTGACTAACCTCCGGCCATGAAACCTTAGTTTTATTTCTTTCTCTTTTCCCCGAGTCCCAACATATCATTTTCTTTATCTGCAAGTGTGTCGTAGATCCGGGCATTTCAGTAAGTTCAACAATTTGTAATCGATTAATAGACGAATTAAGCGACGTCAGTTGTTGTATGATATGACGCAAGAAGGACGTTATGTTAGAACGTGATTTTCTTTTTATCGTGAATTATGTTACTTGGAATGCAGAATTACCCATCTTTAACTTTAACCCTGTTATGTGCTTTGACTCATTTTATATACAGTCACGTCTTTTTATTGTCCAAAAAGTTGTTCCGCTCAAGAAGGATACGAACGAATTACTAATATATGTTATTCTCCATTTCAACTTTTTATATTAAATATATCTTTTAAATGTTAAGTCTCTTTACTTACAGAAACGAGAGAAAAGTTAGAAGATAAGAATTCAAGAATAGTAGTAGGGTAAACTTTATCTGAATTTTTAGGTTCGAACATAATTGGTAAAAAGCGGAGGATCACGATTGATTATAAGATATGTAAGATTCAGACGATTTATCTTTTATCTCGGTCTATAGGAAGCCCTACATTCGATATTTTTTACCAATTGACTGTTACTTCTCTTACCACAGTGCAATATCTAGAATGCCTGTCCCAATGATTTCATCGTCCAAAAACTCATCGTCCAAGAATACTTGCGAATGTCAATCTTGCTACTTAGCATCGATTCTCTTCTATTAGCAATAGCGTTACTGTACCAAACAGTACAAGGTATAATTTTGCGGAAAACAAGTTAGACGCAATTTCGACGAGCATTTCGTCTAGATAACAAGAAGTTTAACCGCGTAATTTACTACTTTAAATATAGCATCCACTGATTCTTTATTTGTCAGGAGGCAAACAAAGTTATTTCCTTGACTCAGGTAGATATGCAAACTACGATCAACAACGAAATAAGTCCATGTTTGTTTATTCTCCGTCTTTTATCAGACAAGCATCGTTGTAGTAAATATATTAAATAAATTTACTATTTCTGAAATTATTTAAATTAATTTAAACATAGAAAATATTGCGACGGTATAAACTTGTTATGCATCGGATTTTTCTCTATCTACATAAGTTTAATGAACGATTTCATCTCACGATAAACGACTTGCATGGGTGGCAAGGATTTTCGACAAGAATGATTGCATAGAATATTTCGCAGACTCTCGCAGAGAGAGAGAGAGAGAGAGAGAGAGAGAGAGAGAAATAAATATATCTTATCTTATTGGGAATAATGTAGATAAAACATTGAGACGACAGTTTATCTGCGACGCATATATATACGTGACGTCTTACAGGTAATGTTTCCAGGCTACGTCTCGAGTCTTGAACTTAATGTTTTCATCAAAGCCTGACCTCCTTTAAATACTTCTTATCTTGTAATTACACATCTTGCTATCGAAAAGTTAAAGTTCTGGATATTAACAGGCTGTTTCATCAGATGTCACATGTTTAACTTGTAAAATTTTTTAGTGTTCGGCTAAAGAAAATTATTACGATAAAATCGATAGAAGGATGCTTGAAACGATTTTACAGCTTCCCCATTTCCATTTTCTAATCCTTCGAAATCTAACGATTCAAGTTTATTTTTATTTTTTATTGCATTAAACTATTGAAATTGTGTTTAAGGTCAATATTTCCTAGTTCTGTTGAAGTTTTCATCGAGAGCTTGTACTGCATTATTTTCAAATAATCGTGCCGATACGTAAAATACAGCCTTCCACTTCATCTTTCTCTCTCCCTCTCTCTCTCTCTCTCTCTCTCTCTCTCTCTCTCGCCATCTACGTACTTCTTCTTCTTTGCGATTTTTACTACAAACAGAAACAACGAATCGTCCTGTAATAACAGTAACAACGCACCAATCAGCTTAAATTACCCGCTGCATCGATTTGCATACATTGATTCAACTTCGTCAGTGTTCCTCCGCTGAATTTACATTGAATCGCTCCTAAACCTATCCCCTTGATTTCAAGTGCAAGATACCTCTCTTATACAATATGTAGCAGTACCACGTGCAAATATGCCTCGTCGAAGGCTGCGGAAGTGCGATGAGATAAATAAAAGTTTTAGTTTATTTGAACAACATGATATATGGGATTTTTGCATAACAATGGAATCTGGCTTTACAACGCTATCTCGAATTATTGGAAGACTTTGTTCACTATCGAAGAGAGTTAATAATTTTCACGCACGAAATAAAACGCAAAGGATGGGTTTCAAATATATACTGATTAATGATAAACTAATAATCTGGGGGATACCAAACGGTTCTCATCTGGATAACCTTCTGGTTTCATCGATTCTATGTTAAACAATCGATAAAGTTTCGTCGGCGGTAATTTTCTAGAAATTTGATTTTATGTCTCACGAAATCTTTCAATGATATTTATGTCATAGTATAGATAAACAGATATATATTTTATATATGTACTTTATGACGAGTTACTTATGTATTTACTAATACATAGCTTCGTCTTTGAACATTTAAAATCAAGTTATAAAATATCCTTTATACATCTACGAAAGAGATATCTGAATATTCCATTTGGAATAATCAAGTAAATGAAACCTAAGATATCGTCTCCAATGCGTGCAGTAGATTATACCTTAGCGATCATCGCATACATAATTTTCTTTTTAAAAAGAAATCACATTGTTGAGGTGTTTTATAAAAATAGTTTTAGAATGGAAATGGGTGTTTAGTGATATTAAGCGATACGTAGAAACTTGGAAGAGTTTAAACAATTTCATCGAAGACGGTTCCAAAGAGAAAGTACCGTTTTACAGTGCTATCTAAAGGAGTGGTCGTCGAGGAGAGCCACTATTAAACCAAGTGAAAAAAAGGAGGTAAAAGATATCAGTCGAGGGGAAAATGCTTTAATTGGGCAGAAGAACAATAGCATAAGGCGTTGTACCGACAGGACAAAGTGAGTCATGCCTACATACAAGGTGAGACAAGTGAATTCTTAATATTATAGCGACTAACTTTATATATTCCTTCATCACCTTTTTACTAGCAAGACCATCTCCAAAATTCTAGTTACTACATGCATTTAATCGATTTTGGTAATTAATTAAGAACAAATAATAATTACCGTTTACGAATAATAATTTAATTTCCGTTTCGAAAAAACCGTTTCAACGTCCGCAATAAGATAGTCAGATATTACAATGTGCGTGTAAATGCTGAATTTATATTGCCCAAGAACGTTGTACCTTATTTGAAACACCGGAAACGATATTTTCATAGGTGGTAACATGCCGATGAATATCGTTCACTGTACCTATTTAAATTATAATTTTTCAAGAACCCGGTGCTAACATTACCACTTAGGTAGTACATTGAACTTTCTTAAACCTGTGGTAGAAGTTTCAACAGTACTACGGTATAACAGTAGTATAGTAAAAACGGCGACAATTATGGCCTTGTTTGCCTCTTAAAGACGCGAATTTTAATGACACACGCGACAACGCGTTTATTACGCGTTTCTAATAATACCTAACAATCTTTTGCGACATTAATGAGTCAAAAATTCATTGCATTAAGTTACAGAGTTGGATGACTCATCGTACACCTGGGAGTGTATGAAGAACACGGGTGAGATTTTACAAATAGAACGAGACACGAAACATTCGTCTCGTCTTGAGAACGTTAATTGTACCGTTGCGCTGCTTGGAACGAGACTGGGAGACGCGTTCACAATGCTGAACAACTGGTCGTTTCCAAGCATTTCCCGATCTCACGCTGTTTAAGATATATACATTTCGTTCTTTATCATTTTTTATTTTTTTTCCTTTTTTCTGTATTTTTTTTTTTTTCTCGTTGCCCGAGAAACACTCGGCATCTTTCGTCTCAATTAAATGGCACGGGTCAATTGAGAAGCGGTAGTAGATGATAAATTGAAATTAATGTCTGTGTTCTTGGATCATGCTTCGGCGCTACTTCGATATTGCACACAAACAAAAAAAATACATCGGACTAACCGTGAAGTCAATTCTTTATCTTCACAACTTTGTTTGCAGCTTTAGATAATGTTTCCAGCTCTGGTGCCATTCGCCAGATAGTACTGGTTAAAAATTATTGCCAATAAAATCTTAGATGATTCATACCTGCAAATATTTGTATGCGATGCATGCAATGTTTGAAAAGGTAGAAAAATATGTAAAGCGGTGTTACAATAAAATCGAAGCTGACGTTTTGAGTTGCGATGAAATTATCATATTCAGTTTGTTAGATGAACAAGATTGTTTCCTACTTATTTAAGATCGTATCTCATTTGGTAAGTTTCTCATTATCATTGTTAGTTAGAATAATAAGGACTCCTGGAACTCTGTGGAATATTCCATTGATTCAACGTGGAACTTAAGCTTGATCGGATGTAGATCGAGAAATTTTTATGTGGTCAAGGTATCTTCCATAACGGTTACTTGTGTAATTAATTATAATATAAATATAAATAATTAAAGTTCAGAGTATCGAATTCCTGAAAAGTTCCGCTATTAAATGTACAAAGTCAGAATGTTCTTCGGTCTGAGTAAGCATAAGCAATTCCAGACGAGCATAGTTAGACACGTACTATAAGCGTTCCTAGGCGTAACTTCACTCAAGATATCATTTAATGGAGCGTTTATCTTATTTAGACTGTAAATCTATTTGCGATCAAATAATAATAAAAAGGGAATAACTTACATTTCCGGAGAACACCGGACAAAACACGTTACGATAAGTTTCAGAATTTATAAACGAAAACTTTTATAAATTAATTAAGACTTCGTCATTAAAACAGTTTACACGTATGAAACAGTCGATTATAGTCTATGATACTCTATAATCTCGAGTGATTCTTGAGCTCAAAAACATCAGTCGACGCTGTTACTCGATAGTTTAATTCATGATCTCGTTTTATTCCAAGTACATTAAAATTATGTTATCACTTGAAAAAACATTTATACAGTTGAACGTATCCTACTATAGTCGAAATTAAATGCAAAAATAAGCGTCAGAAATGTTTTTGAGATAAGTATTCACTAATGTTGAACAAATATTTTTCCCATCTAAATGTTAATATCGCTTTGACATACCTCGTAGTATATCAACCCACCATTGAACTTTTAACAAACCATGTACTCAGTTTCTTCATTATCATAACACGGTTGCATAATTACAGCAAAAGCCACTGCTACGTGATTCACATAAAATACAACAACTGCAAACCGAAGATATCTAAGGAAGTTTGAAGTGTACACGAAGGATATCGCGACGTTCAAGAACCGGGTTCCCCACGCAGCGTGAAAGCAACGCAACCTTACGTCTGCGCTCACATCAATGACACGCGCTATACTCGTAGCCGAGTCAAGCGGTAAAACTGGCAGCCGTAGGTTAGAATAGCGTACAGAAGCGGGAATCACGCCAGTCTGCGGCGAGTTCTCCGTGTGGCAGCTGCGCTCTCTTGGTGTCGTTACGCCGGGGGTTGTTCGCGCGCTCGATCGCACGTATCGCTACGAATCGATCTCCAGATGCACAGAAGAGCAGTGAAAGCTTACCAATTAAAAATACGAGATTCAGTGAGTAAAGTTCTATTTGTGAGAGACACAGTGAAAAACGAGAATCGTCAAAACGCAGCAGCACGATCGCCATATTCAGTCCAGAGGTAGGTGCCAGAGATTGTTTGCCTTTGCTCGCGACCCTGAAAATCAGTATCAATGACACAAAGCAGATTTCAAATCCTCTGAATGTTTCGTTTTTTATTAATCGATTCGTTTAAATGCGAATCGCGTTTTTTTCATACGATTTTACATGATACTTCGTAGCGCTTTTATTTGTTTACGTACGGAGTTTGGTATTTCTTTCGACTTCATTGGTTCTGCCTCATAAAAGGCATCTCTAGCATATAATATGCTACGTTGGGCAAAAAATTATTTTAATTTTACAAAGTTTTCCATCTTTTGTAAATTTGTATTCTCGCGCCGAGAAAAAACAAACTCGATGCAAAGCTAACGTTTCGATTGTTTGCGTACAAAATCCGGGATTTCATTCAAATTCTTCAATTTCATTCATTGTAATTAGATATATAGTATAATATGGAATATATATAGATATTGGATATATAGAATGCATTTATAAAAGAATTGCATTTCAAAGAAGATCATAATTTTTTGTACAAAAATATTTGAAAATATATGAGAATATTTATAATTCATGGATAATTGAAATAGAGATATCATTGAAATAAACTTGTCTGAAAACTTCTCTGCTTCGATCACTTGGACATGAAGATTCATTTTTAAGAAACTTATTAAAAGAGAATATCGAGAATATCGAGAAGTTCGCGAAATCTTATCGCTTCGAAACGAAGTTCCCTTTAGATGAAGCGACCTGAAACGCTTTATCGGTGTCTATTAAAAACGCTTTCTAAAATGGTAAAGCTATTTATACGCTCTAGTAATCGTTTCCTGGACGACGAGACAGATTCCTGGGACCGAGAAAATTTATATCGTCATCGTGGTACAATGAATTGGTGTATAGGAAATACCGGTAACTGTCATTTGGCTGATACAAACACGGATTGTCGATCATAAACAGAAATTAAGGACATCACTGACGTGAATTACCACGGTGAACAGGAACGTACGAAAGTGGTCAGGCAGGATTTATAGATAGGTATGCCTGATACATATACTCGATGTATCAAGGATCGAATACTAGCAAATTCTAGCGAATTCTAGCAAATTATTCAAGTATACGTTGTCGTCAATTATTAAACATGCCGCTATCTGTGCAGTAATTACATGACAATCAAAAATGGAATATATCAATCTTCCAATGAACGATGTATAACAAGTGAGAAATATGCTAATTTTGAAGGCGTGAATCGATATACGTCGAACGGATAACGTGATTGGTCAGAGCTATGGGAATACTATAATTGCGAATCGTTAATGAACCTTATAAACTGTGTTTGATTTATACGTCGCATAGTTTTTTCTTCACGACAGAATGCATAAATACCGATCTCTTCCACGGCAATTATATACGAAAATTAGCAATATAATAACTAATTCACTTGATCGAATGCACGTGAACTATTGTTGCGCTTTTCGAACACGTGACTGTAATCGGGAATATTCCGTCATGAGCATGACGCATCTTCCAAGATTTTATTGAGAATATTAACAAAAAAGAGAGAGAGAGAGAGAGAAGGAAAAAGTGGGATATTGACAGTTTTCATTAAAGTTTCAAATTACGTCACTAATGAAATTTGAAGTTATATTTATGATTCCAGCAGCTTCAAGCAATTATCTAACTTCCTTCCTGAGAAACGAAGAAAATTAAAAATTTTCATTGTTTCTGCAGTTTATAATAAGTTTAGTAATAGCGATTATATTTCACTTCTTTATACACTTTTTTGATATTGTTTTCTCCGTATACAATGTATCTTGTCATGATGTGATAATATTGTTGAAGCGGAAGTCCTGAAGTTTATTAGTTTTGTGTTCAGGGAAATCACGGTAGAATTTGTTTACTTTAAATATTGGTTCATGAAAATTTTAATTAACGTAACGCTATTTCTTCGTTTGCTGATATGAAGCTGATATCGTAAACGAGGTTTCAATTACCGAAAGAATTATTATTAATTACGTTTTATCGTTACATTTATATAATCCGCTTTATCATTTGTGTTTAAGTCCCTTTTCAGGCTTGTTATGTTTACGAATTGAAATGTGAAAGTCAGTGGTGTGTTTATCTATTCGCCTTAGCGTACTTACAATGAGTAACTTTGATATTCGGACACCACAAAAGTTTTTTTTTTGTTGCACTATAATTTTTTTCATAATGGGAAAAAAACGTATATAAATTTTATTTACATAACATCCAAAACTTGTTAAATAATTCGTATTCAATGAAACAATGTCTAATTTTAACGTTACTTGAATATTCGAACACTTTAAGATATAAGTAACTTTTTTCTTAATTTTTATGTTTTATAAGTGGTTCAATACCTTGTAGAGTAACCTCCTTGACTAATAACTTCCTTCAAACGTTGGGGCATATTACAAATTATTTTTTTCAGATATTCCGTATTAATGTCATTCCATTCTTTCTTTTATCGTCATTTCAACACTTCTTTTGACGTTATTGCAGTTTTTCTAATTCGTCTTTCTAGTTCGTCTCATAGGTTTTTAATTAGGTTTCAAATTTGGTGACTGAAGTGGAGGGTGTAACAATTTTAGTCAGTTATACAACAAATATTCCTGTACAATACGGGCCTTATGTTTAGGGTCATTTTCTTGGTACTTAAAAATATCAACAATTTTCATTTTTATTGAACTTTTGCGTAAATTATTCTTTTTACATGTTTCAATATATATATTTTTGTCCCTAATGCTATCAATAAAATCTAATTCAAACGTTGCAATACATTCCCACACAAGCATGCTTTCACCACTGTGATTTACAGTGGGTTTCATATTTTTAGATTTACATTCTTTATTCTTTTTTCGTCATACCACACTTTGCTCATCTGAACCAAAAATATTAAATTTACTTTCATCGCTAAAAATTACGTCATTTCACCACGTAACTTCTTTTAAAACAAATTATCGTGCACAATTTAATCGTTTCTTTCTATTTGCTGCCTTTATAAATGGCTTCTTTCGAGCAACTCTTCCGTTGTGACCGCCTTTTTTCAGTGCTCCGCGTATGGTTTGAGGATGTACCTTCTTCTCAGTCTCTATCAAAAATGCATCAATTAATTCTGGAGCACTTAATGAGGGATTTTCCTATATTTTTCTCATTATTATTGTAGTATCGAAAAAGCGGAGTATACGCTTGGTCTATACATTTAGGTTAGAGTTTAAGGTATAAACTAAGAGTCTTAGAGTGCTGGGGAAGAGAGAAAGAGAGAGAAAGAGAGAGAGTGAGAGTGTATGCTTTGGTGACGTGAAAGCTAAACAAGTAAAGGAGTGGGAGAAGAGTGCGAGGGTTGAGGGTCAGCATTTTTTGACCTGGGAAGGAGCAGCTGTGAGCCGAGTGTTAGAATAAAACGTTCGGAGATATTGTAGTCAGTTTTTGTATTGGGCATTGCCTGTTAAAATAGAATTAAACTTTTAAATTGAACATCCTTCCTTATCCTTACTCTAGAAGACCATACATTTAAGATACTACATTATCCTTTGGTCACTGATATCCAACTTCCTTGGCTGTCTTTTTTATGGTATAGATTCTATACGATCTTCTTGTTTAAATCTTTTAATTATATCTCCTACTGTGCTCTTACTTGAATTAAACATGGCTGCAATTTTTCTATACGATTTTCTATTAGCATTATGAAAAATTACGAGTTGGCGTATATCACGTCGCGAGATATCACGTCAATGGGAGTCGTAAATTTCCGCTACGATTATAATAATCGACATCACGAGTTGATCGATCCCCTGATTTCCATTAAGATAATAGGGGTGATTGTTTTGATATAACACCGTGTTAACAGGTTATAAAATATATATATTTCCAACAATTTTGTATACAATATGGCTAATACGTCATGTAAGATACAGAGCGATAGACGGATGCGAACCGAGGAAGAGACTTTGATTGTCGAAAGAGTTGTCACGACTTGTTGACTATTCTAAGGATGTAGAATAAGCAAAGAAGTAAGATTTGTTAAGGATCCTCTTGCTAGGAAAAGGAGGATAATAGACATTGTTTCGGATAGGTTAATAAGAAGGTTGGTGGATTAGGAAGGGTCTTAACTGCCCTCCAGAGAAAGTTGTGAACGGAAGAACCGAACGTGAGGAAAACCAACTTTCCGGTATCTTCCCTTAGTGGATAGTATATGTAGGGAACAAAGACGCTTAGACTGACCGTCCTGAACTATAGAAATGACAAGATTTATGGTGGGTCTCTCCGGCTATTGAGGGTATGCAGTGAGAATGCATAGACATCTGGCTGCCATCTTGTCCGTGGTGTATGGCCTGGGTTAGGTAGACAGTCAGCCAACCTAACAACTGGTATTATTTTTGTCTGGCATTATATGTGAATTTCAGGAATATCCATGCTACGAGGCTTGATATGGTATTTATATATGGACTAGCCTGTTTGTAAACAATGATAGCCTTGGTATTCCGGAGTACAAACTATCACGAATGTTGCTGCACATCTGTGTCCGAATATTAAAGTAACGTTAAAATCGGACCTTTCATTTAAGATATATTATTGACCCTATGTTACAAGTTATGGAAATAAAATTTATACTATTGTTAACTAGACCTTAGTATCGTCTTAATATTATATCTGATCATGCATGGTTTCTTCTGTTGTAAAAAAAGTTATAGTGGGACAAAATTAAAATCTTGTGGTGTCCGAACATTAAAGTTACTTACTGTATATTTTAGAAATGTACGAGATATACTGTTAGATGTACAGGTACTGTAAGTATTAACAGTTAATCCAACATTCTTTGTCAGAAATGATCATAAACTAAAGCTTAAATTAGTTCTGTTATTAAAATATATATATATAATTCCTATTTTCTCGATAACCAGTACTATCGTTATGAGGCAAACTCGATAGTTTTGAATATTGATAACGCAAAAAAATACTTCATTTTCAAAGGAGAAAGAGATAAAGATGAAGAGAAAAAAATATTTGTACTAGAATAGAGATTATTCTACACTTGGTATGTTTAAGAATTTCAATACTTCATTATTCAATAAATAAGTGAGTGTTATTGCGGATTTATCGTGAAACACGTGATAAGTGCAAAATATGATCCTGTTGTCAACGACTAATCACGCAGCATGCTTCGAAGTGCGAAGTTGCAAGAGGAAATTAGACTGGGTATGGTAATTTAATTATGTCGACAAATAACGTGTCGATAAGTCCAAGGCGAACCGTAAATCACAATTTGTTACTGCTCATTAGTACTCACAACTTTGAATAATACATAGTTTTAATAATAGTTTCTATATATCAGTATATAGTTAAGATATTTATGAAGTGAAAAAAATGTCATAAATTCATTGTTTCTATACAAAAAATATCGTAAAACGATTTTTAATTAAATTTGGAATTGAGAATCTCAAAATGGAAAATCAGTTTGCAGAAGTAAGAATTACTCATACTTGACGTAGCGTCGCCATTCATTATTTCACAATTTCGATATCATTACACGGGATCAACAAGTATAACGAGTTATTAATAAAACACGCGTTTAACCACGCGCTTTGATTCAAAATGAGATCCAAGTACCACGTGCTGAAAAACGTGTTCATCTCGAGCCATTAGCAGACACTTTCACTGAACTTCTTCCTAGTGTGTGCTCCACTTTTCATTTATGCTCGTGTAAAATTTACTTATATATATATACTTTTCAGTATTCCGAAACAACTCTATGAACACAGGTTCTCGCGCAATTATTCATAGCCACCGTTTAATCTAATTTCATGATTTTGTAAGTCAATAATAGCATTTCATTTGAATAAGTGACAATAAAGATTTGCAAAGCAAATATTTCTTACACGTAAGTTTTTACGCTCTATAGAAAAATGTACTGGAAATGCTTATAACTATTATCTACCTATAGCACGAAATATGGTAGAATTAGATTTTTGTGGTAAAAGTTTGGATCAATTAGAAATTTAATGATATTTGGATTGATGTTATGCTCGCTATTTTGTGAATGAAATGGTGAAATGAATGATGTTTTCTGATTCAAATCACAAATGACAGTCGATTATGTAGTCGCAATAGCAGTTGCAATTAGAAGAATCTATTTTCGTGAGAAGATATTCATGACTAATTTTAGAATTGTTCGTAAATAGGATATTACTTTGTCTTTTCCCGTTTACGGTAATTGTTCTTGTGAAATCATATCCGGCGGCTTTAAAAAAGCCAACTCACTGGCGTGTAATTTGGTAAATAAAATAAGTAGAAAAGATGATAATGAACCGATGGTAAAGCGGCATCGAATTTAATAACTAGAACGACCCATGTTCCTTTGAAAATTGACACTTTTATTTGTACGAACAAACTCAGCTTATGAACCTCTTACACTTGGTTTCGGTCTATAAACTCAAGGTTAGGAATACATGTAGATCGCCATACCGTATATAACGTTAGTGGAATATTCTACGCCATTTCAGACATACTAACACATTCGTAAATAATTATTACACAGTCACGTATTATAAATTATAGAAAAACAAAATCTTATCTCATATTGAATTTGAAACGAAAGCAAGGGATTTTTATGCCCTGTCTTCGATGAACATTGTTACTAACAGGAATAATTAGTTTCAATGTAACTAATTAGCAGTTGCATTTAAATACGAAAAACCTCAATTAATATATGAGAACATACTCTGGCTATTCAGAATATTCACAAATATTGACGGAATTAAAAGTTCCGAAGGGATATTTGTTGTTTATCCAGATTCCGAATTTTTCGGTTCATTTCACAGGATTCAGGTAGAATTTGCCGAAAGATTACCTGGTTACAATTTGCGTCCATATCTTTAATTTACTCAAGGAACCAGAAATTTTACTTTTACTTTTTACTCCTTTCTTTTCCCCTGCATTCTGTTTTCATTTCCCCGCGAAGATGCCCATTTGCATTGCGTTCATGAATTTTGAGATAGCATATATGTGTCGTCTTTTGACATAAGACAGAGAGCGAGTACTTTACCTCTGAATAATCGATTTGGATAATGTCCTTATATTTCTCGACTTATTGTACCGGCGATAGGAACGAAGAAATTCGATTGAAATCGCGGAGAACGCCTCTGCATGACGCATTAGCATATTGAATACCGCCGATTAAATAAAACTTTTTAGAAAGAGTTGCAAATATCGAAAGATGACACATGAGAATGTTATTTTACATAATAGAAAATAAAGGAATGATGTTATGCAGTAGAACAGAAGTGATGCAATTTCCAATCAAAGTATGAGCTATTCGTCCGTGAACGTGCACGTGAAATAATTGAGGAATCATTCTCTGAAGTGACATCACCACCCGATAAAATTTCTGTTAATTTGACAACATTAACGTAAAATGAATCAGCCACGTAATAAATACGTTATCTTCTAAGACTTCGTCCATTTTGACGATTAGATCAAGTCTAAAGTCTTCCTATTCTTGAAACACTAGGTTTGCTGAACTATAACACACATAGACAATTATAATTTTTCATTTTCTTACTAATTATAAGAACAAAAAATATAAGATCTATAATTTTGATGTTTTTCATAATTCTAGTATTAGTGTAATGTGTTGTTATCATATTGTGCGATTATTAATTATCAAGGAATAATGTATATGATACGAGGAAATGTCTGAATTTACAAAAATCAGTTGTTCTTGTAACAGAGCAAATGCCAAGGTAGACAAAGCATCGTTAGCACGGATCACATTTAAGCGCGATATCAGCTAAGTCATATTTGCCTTTCGTTTCGTCTTCGCCTTTCCTCTTCGTCATTCTTCTTTATCTTTTGTTTTCTTTTTTAATTTAGGTTCACTTCTCCCTCGATTCTCCCTTCTCAAGCGTCGCAATCTCGTGAGAGTTACGATTTTGACGTAAGTTTTCGTGTTGCGTCTATTAACCGACGATAACTCTCACGATATCAATGCCGCTAATTTATTTACTGGTTACATACGATGTCTGTGTGTATGCATCATCTTTTCTTTCCTTTCGTTTTACCATTCGTGCTCTCATGTCATTTGTTTGAGATTGTGAATCATTTATTGAATCTGACCACCGACTGGTCAAGATCCTCTTTTGTCATTTTGTGATTATACCATACGTGATCGTTCTTAAACCGATATTGTATGGTATAACTGGTGACCCTGTGATTTTTGTTTTCGTTTTCTTTATATTTAATTGAAGGTTTCTTGTAGACAACGCTCCAAGTGCAAAAATTGAAAAATGTTGCCTTTTTAACATATAATTTCCTACATGTCAATAGGAATACCGTAGTATAGAATTTAATAATAATGTTACAACTAATTTTACGCTAATAGTGTTAAAGGGTAACGCCACTCTTACGTCCAACATTTCCTCCGTATAAAACAATGTAAATGGCATTAAGTGATAGACATGCTCCAACATATACATACTAAATATCATTAATTCTATAACAATTTTTACACGAAACATCGTAAAATATACTTTTGTAATAAAAACAAAAAGAACATCCTGAGAAAATTCATCTTTTGTTTTGGTACAAGTTATTTAAGAACAAACAGGGTTGATATTTACACTGTTTGCAAAAATCTTCACAAATACAATTCTTTTTTCCACGAATTTTGACCGTATTAGTGCAAGAGTTAGAAAATTTCGTGGTGCATTTTGTAATAATCAAAACAAATCGAATGTTGAAAATAATATTATTTTCTAAACAATTTGATATTTGGTATTTACAGTGTTGTCTACAAGAAGTCTTCAATTATCGATCTTTTTCTCTTTTCGCTGCGTATTTTATTATCAACGTACTTTCAAGGTACTTCCATAGTTGGAAGCGTCACGTGCTTAGGTACCCATGACCCCTGTCGCCAGCATTCAGACGATATTCTAATGTATGACTATTTGCTGCGAACCGCGTGACGCAGGTCAGAGTTCAAAGAATTCCTCTGCATTCATTGCGTGACAATGGAAATCGATACTGGAGTAATTGAAAAAGTGTTCGCACGATTATCTATCAGTCTGCCTTTTACAATACCACGAGGCTATTGCAACTTTTGCGCTGTGTAACGTGTAACGTTTTTCATCACGATGAATCAATTTATTAAAAGAAATTTATACGAAGTACAAGGAACGCGATAAATCACGTAGGACTCGTTTGTATGTGAAATTGTGAGATTATTTAAATAAGATGATTCTGCAACGTTCCGTGGTTACATCGGTTTTATGAAACTCGTATCAATATTTAGGAGAACATCGTGACTTTATTCGGCTTCGTGTTTAATGAAATATTAGCTGGTTTTAGAGATGATGATTTCACCAACCTTGGAATTACGTTTTGTTCGGTCTTGTGAAAGAATGAAGAGTGTTATAATAAATCTAATCTGACATTTCATTGGAATAATCGACAGTTTTATCGGTAATTTTAAGGCTTTCGTGGAAGTAATTTAATTCAGAGTAAGAAACCATAGTTGGTGACCACGAATACATTAACGTGTCTTTTTGAATTTTTTTATTAAGATTTTAACACTGCCAATAAGTGGTTGTAACACAAAATAATTGAGTAGGAAGTATACCACAAAGAGTACAAAACGAAGATATTCAAAGATATATGAAACAGGAAAAAAATCACTATATTGCCACTCATATGAACGTTTCGATAAAACAACAGAATAATTGCGTGAGTTCTTATCTAGTGACGTCGATGAAGTGTAATTATAAAATATACAAGACTAACGTAGGGTGCGGAAGAGACTACCAGAGGATTAGTGTTCTATCGATTATACTATCAGTCAGGTTTTCATTAAATAGAAAATACGAAGCATGTATTCTAGTCGCGCAGTTTGTTTCTCTACAATCGTCGAACGATCAAAACGAGTGAAGAATAGGAAATATAACAGAAAATTATAGAGAAAGTATATTATTGATTATAACGTATCTCGAACTTTTAGCACATCTATAAGTTGACGTTATGTTTGGAAAATAATCCATGTTTTTATCTGGTTTTATACATAATTTCATTTTCTTAGTATCAGATTTTTGTAACCATACGAAAGCCTACTAAATGTGACTACCACTGGCGAATATTCTTTTTTTCTAAAATTATTAGATGTTCGAGTTATGAACAGATATAAACAGTTACATGGAATTGAAAACTTTCTGCAGTTAATATGCACGATATTAATGAATATCTAGAAAACAGGAAGAGCAGCCATTTCGGTGCATTAAATGGCCCATTAGCTTATGAGCTAAGCGGCCTCAGAGTCCATCGTTTGCTTTTCTTTCATTAAGCGTTGCTCGTGGCGCAAGGTGTAAAATTGGGTTAAGGTTAAGCCATGTAAATGGCCGTGTAACCATGTAACAGTTGCAGCCTCGTTGACGCAACGATCGGCAGAAATCGCCCGGACGAAAACGCGAGTCTATGCAGAGAAACCTGACGGTATACGTATAATTTATAACAGGGAACCGCGTATATTAAATGTAGAGTAGCGTTAAAACGTCACGTGCGGTATAGTATAGTACGCGATAACGGGTTATTCCCGAAACGCTAGAAAGTATACACACAGATCGATGTTCCGTTCAGGAAGTCTGTATCGCATGAAACCGTACCTGGTGCGAAATTCGATACAAAAACCGCTACCAGAGGCTAATTTTTCTTCGTCCTTATTTTCAACAACCAACTAATCGTATGTGCACGTAACCATTTATTCAACATCGCAGCGCGTCAACTTAAAACCTTAGTAGCAAGCACTGTGAATGCGAATTACAAGTGTTTTTATTGAAAGCAGAAACAGAATGGGTGCTTATTTGACGATCACGAAGAACGATCGAGTAAACATCTTGTGCTGATTCGATTAACTGTGCTTGGTCCGTTTTCGAGAATATTGATTCTGACCAGTGTTCTGAATAGTTTTCCATCTAAAGAAGAATGACTTACGGAAAGCAGATTTTAATGGACTTGGCGGAGATATAACATGTGTATTTATGTGAACCGTGCACTAATCGATGGTGCAACACTGTTTCCCGATGTAACAGCACCAGGTATTTGTTGTCTGTATTTATCTATTAAATGTCGCGAATCCCGATTTTACATGTTTCACTTTGCTGATACATTACGTCACCTATCTCTCGTATTTCGTTCGATTTGACGCCGGTATAGTTGCATTTTAATCTTCGTTCCGCGTGATAAAATAAAAGCAAAAACGGCAAGGTATTAGTTAAGCAGGAGACCGATTAAGTTTTTACCGATTGTACACAGCGATATCGCACAGGTAAACATGTTGTTGTAAAGTAAATGTATGAAAAACGGAAACGTCGATGCTGATTCGGTTCTTAGGCTACTGCATTTCTCTCACGTTTCTCATGTTCACGTTTTCTGCGTAGCACGTGTATTTATTATTGCATGCGACATCGCTGTTCTAATAGCGAAAACCATGCAACCTTGATCCATTTTATCAGGAACAGTGAACATTTAAAATGTAGGCGATCTTCGAACATAAATAATACTTGTTCGACCGATGGTTCATTTTCAGCTCAGTGTGAAAAAAGGATGACAAAGTTAAAGCAATATGGCTGAAATGTAAATTGGATATTTTATGTGTGAATGAGTTCGCCATTTATCGTGCCACTGTACCATTTAATACTTTAAATATGTTGAAGATACGATAAAAGTATGTAGTATAGTTGTGAAATATGGTATAGTACACTGTCATGCTAATAAGGAAACAGGGATTTCTTTTAAAGAAATTATTTCATATTTTGCAGCAGAGTTTCGCTTTCTATTCTAATCAAATATGAAATTTTTAATTCATAAACATATAAGCGTCACATTTTTATAAAAATTACAGTTTTATTGCAATTTTCCACGCAAGCGTTCGAAATTCTTCTCAGACTGTTCCATACTGTCGCTGTCGTTATTCTAAAAGTACTTCATTCATTTCAATCTATTGCAGTTGGTTATATACTGTGCAATTACTTAAGGTTTTATATTGCATCGCTGCCGTCGTATTATCGGGCTATTGTTTTGCTATCAAGCAAATGGCTGGCAAGAACAAGAGTTATTAATTTAATATCATAACGTATCCTAATCAGTTACTAACGTTTTTTAATTGCTATTACCGTGTCTACTGTCTGTTTATCGCGTGCACATTGTTTATGATTCTTTTAACATCCTATAACAATATTTATACACACGCATACATATACATTTTGTAACAATATTACTTATTGCAATATTATAATATTATTCTTTGTGTGGCATCATAGAAGCATATTTTTGTTTTTAAGGGGGTCTTCTAGTCTAGAAATTTGAAAAAATCGATTTTTTTCATATTTTCAAAGCTTAAACCTTTAAGAATATATCCTTAAAAGGATTTTTCAAAATTTAAATTATTTTTGGAGATATAGCTGTCTTAGTGACGCGTCGGCTGGTGTAAATGGCAAAGAGCTGCACGTGAAGATACATTACAGGAATTCGATCACGAAAATCCTCCTCTGTGTGACGACGTATTGAAAATTATAAAGCCGATTTACGAGAGTTTATCGTTAGAGGTGTTACCGATTCCATGTTTAGATTCAAAAACCCAAAATAATAACGAATCTCTGAATTCATTGATTTGGACTCTTGCACCAAACATATACATGCCGGAACACACATTATTGAAACTTCTATAGCAGTTTGCATTTTTAATGAAGTCTTCCTTCCCATTTTAAAAATGATGATTCTTATGGGAGCTTATGCATTCGCCGTTAAACGTGACAATACCGGGTGTTACGCCGCGTGGGACAATGCGCACGCTGTCCTTCGCTTTGGGGCCGCCTAAGGCCCACCTACCTTCATTCCGACCCTCAATAAACCTAGGAACCCATCCTAAACCCAAACTTCTACCTTTTCTCTAAGGGAAAAAGTTGTTTACCCTTAGTACCCTTAGTCCTCCTTGGAACAACCCTTAGGTTTATTACGCGTTCCTGCAAATTCTGGAGAAAGCAGGTATTTACCCATGGGGAAAGTTGGGTTTATCCCCGAGCAATGGCACCCATGAGCCAGGTGTATAGGAGACTTCCTTCTCCTATTTTCATTCATTAACCTGAGTTATAATCCACAAAGCATTACCCTCACTTTCCTAACGAAAAATGTGAACAACGAATCCGCGTTCTTAGTTCAAACGGACACCCCCACACCGAGTTTTCCTCCGTAATCACACGAAAACGAGTCAGTTTTTCTTTTTCAAAGAAAAAGTCAAGGTTTCAAAATCAGTTTTTTCTTTTTGTTTCGGATTACTAGTAGGGTTGCAATCGTGACAAACTTCGCGCGCCATTTTTTTGACAGCACACCACTTCATCAGCCTGTAACTATTTGAATTTTTAATCTTTTCTCTTTTTTTCGTATATTCTTTAAACGTTAATAAATATCTTGTAAAAAAATGGATAGTAAAAATATTGTTTGTTTTTTTTTTTTTATTAAACCTAGAAAAATACCTAAAATTCATGCCTCTGGATTAGAAGACCCCCTTAAAGTGCCTCGTACACTATGCAATTTGGGGTTAAACGATGATTAAAAGTAATCAATGATACACAGATCTATCGAAACGAAATTTAATTATTCGAGATTAAATTAATCGATAATGACGCGTATCCGTTTTGGAAATTCTCGATAGTACATATAAATATGATTTCGATTGGATGTACATATCATAAATCAGTTAAGTAATCAGATATTTGCACGTATGTAACTGCTTATAATTGATGTCTTTGATTACCATTTCCTTTTTCCATTGTCATCATATCGTTGCGATAATTCTATCATCTGGGGAAGAGGCTTATATATTTTCCTCGTATTTCAAATTAATTAGAAATCAGATTTGATTTTACGAATATCATCCTTTCTTATCTCAATTCATGGAATTACGTAATATTTCTTCGCCAAGTTATTCACTGTATAGCGGACCATTTATCTTATATAGAATACCTAATATGAATTATTCGTAACGTTTTAATGTTTCGGTATTGCATAGCTTCACGATTACTTCTGAGGAAACGACGTAATTTATTGCAAAATGTACATGGCTTACAATTCAGAGATTATCCACGTGGTTATTCACCCATGACTCAATATTCTGAAAATCGCTAATAAAACTACAAACCCGATCTGAATACGTTTCTGAAGTGCCAAAAATATCGCTGAGTCATTTGTATGCTTTTGAATTTGATGAAGCGTGAATTTATAATACATATGATAAATTATAAACATTTTTTATATTTCATTGAAGCGATTAATTTTCAAAAAAAAAAAAACAGAGAGAAAATAATAACATTAATATAAAAATATCGAAATGTATTTTAAATTAAAACAAGATTCTGACCGACGCGTTCTGTAAAATACCATCGATAATCCTTCCTAATCGAACCACTCCTACTTGAGTCATAGTGTCTTATCTGTTTCCATAAGAAGAGAATTCCTATATCAAAAATCATCGACAGGTATGCAGAGTAGAGAAAATGACGGCTGAGTTACGTTATGTGGAGGAAAAATGGAGGTAGAACGTGACAGAGGCTTGTCTGTTTGTTATGGCCCGATTCTACCGTTGAGAAAATTCACACGTACGCCAGACGTCTATCATGAACACTCATTGTTCGTGCTGAAATTAAGTGATGCCCCATACGCAATTTTAGGATACAGATTTCCTTTGTAGCATGTATTTTCCGCTTTCAGAATAGAATGGTATGAAACGGTACTGGCGATATCGTCTCATAAAATATTCACAAAGTAACTACAATTAGAATCGGTAGAAGCTTATCGATGTCCTAGGAACTTACTGCAAATATAAGTGAGATAAACTGTACATAAACGAGATATATTGCTGTCCATATGTCGTTCAATTATAAATCAAGAAGTGTTTGTTAATGATTGTTAAAAAAATGCCTTTTTTTTTGTTTCCGATTACTTCCAGTTCTTGTTCAGCCTTCATTTAGAAACACGTCCTGGATTTTCATAATTACGCAAGAGAAACTTCCATGATATTGTAAATAGCGGAACAAACCAGATTACTGGATGTGCTCTATTTTTAGGTGCCGATTTAATTCTATCTCTCTGTGTGTATGTGTAACTGTTCAACTAAATTCATTTATTCTTGTGTCAGTGTTCTACGTCAAAATACTTTGAATTACACGTTATATAAGTCATACCATAATTAGTTGAGCTATAGGAGTATCAATTTTTCTAATTGATTTTAGATACTATAATTGTAGTGCAAATTTGTCTTTTTTCTTTCATAAAGAAAAGAAGGAAAGGAAAAGAATACAATTTTTATTAAAGAAATTACTATCAAATTCTATTCGCAATTATCTTCTCTTTTTGTAAAGATCGTAACTTGTAAAAAATATACTCCCTTCGTGGCCAAACTTACGTCCTTGGCCATTATTTCGTGCACCTATGCAAATGAAAATCAATTTCACGTGTGCAATAATAGTCATGCTCTCGTCTCGGAGTAATCACGTGCAAAGTGATGAAAAAATCACGCGACGGCACATTGAACAAACGAGGGAAGAGAATGATTTTATAAAGTATCGCACGTGTATTTAGACAAATTTATTTATGACAAATGAGCGATAAGTTTAAAAAATATCATCCCTTATCTTTATGATTTCTGCCCCGTTATCAGATGTAATCCTCAGGTATAAAGACGTAACTCTGTATGCCGCAGATAGGCATAACTCCGTATTTTAGTCGACCGGGAAGTGTGGCACATATCAAAGTACGAATTTGCTCGTGTGTCTAAGTGCCATTTTAGGATATGGACGAAATCAATGGTAAATTCTTTGGAACGAACTTGGAATTATCATAATCTTTTATTCATATCAAAGTGTGTTTACGATATCGAGTGTTCTCATATCAAACATACAAAAAAATCTATCCAATTTTCAAAGTATCGCAATTGTGACTTAGCATGATTTAAATATTAAGTAACAATAGTTAAACGTAAGATAATAATTTGAATATTTGATTGTTCTAAGAAATTACGACTTTTTTCCTTTTTTCTGCAGTTCTTCGTACGACGTTTCCCTGCTTCTATTTGTGTTCATTCGTCTTTCGGGAATTCCATTATCGAGATACCTTTACGCTCTTAATTTCTTGCGAAAACTATTTCAAGGAGATAAGTTATATAATTTAAATAATAATACGTTGCTGATCGTCGGTATTTAGTTATAGTTAGGATTTGAATATCAAAAGAGAATAATTTGTAATCACGCTACATTCATTAATATTCATATTCTTCTGCTATTTGTAATTCCGCATCAGGTTTTCCTCTTTTTCTTCTTCTTTCCAGTTTGCGGTGTTTGTGATCTCATTGAAATTTGTAATTTCTTGGTATCGCGCCGGTGCAACGATAACGCGAAATGCTGCTTTTCGTACTGTTTTCGCCGATAAGAAATTTGCAAACATTTATTATCGTTTGCTTTACGAAACAAATGCATATCTTCCAAAAAGTCTATCGTAAAAATATACTGGAGTTTTCAACCAATTCGTATTATAAAAGTTTTCAAAGTGCAAAGGTTAACATCGATATTTCCTCGAATAGTTTATGAACTATATTTTTCCTTATAGGCGATTAGGCGGACAAATTTCTCATATCATAGGAAAGAACACGCGTGATTCTCGATAAAGAATATCGTTCGCATTTTATAGTCAGTGAAATAGATGCGTTAATATTCGATGGGTTTTTATTTCTAAAATAGCATACGGCGCGGCGGGACAGGGAAGTAACAAATATCGATCGTGCGATTGCCGATGTCCAAGATGGCCTACCTTTGCGGTATATTCATTCTCGTGCAGCCTACTTTTCTCTCTCTTTTTTTCTCGCAACCAAAGGATATTTATAGATTTTTACTTCACGCGAGCATATTTCTTTAACACTCAAAACAAACTCGCCGCCGATCGATTTATATTTCATCATGTTTGCACACTTTTCGCACGTTAAATACATTCAGCATCACCCAACTTTGAAACTTTGATATTTGCTCCATTACCATGCATAATTAGCTACCGATTTCTTTTGTATAGAACAATCATAAGAAAGGTAAAAACCATCAAGATAAAAGTAGGATATATTTATATAAGATTCAAAGAGGATTTTGAAACCAGGGAAAGCGTGTAAGATTTAGAGTACGTCTCGATTACGAGATGTCAGCTTCAGCGGGAATAACGTCGTTGAGATTTTTCATGCAACAGGGCGTAATAAACCTTTTCGTGGCAAAAACAAACTTTCGTTGGAACGGGTTATCTTTTCTCCAGAACCCTTATTTATCGTTGTACTTGATTTTATTGTGCGTCACTTACCACACTTTTATTGTAAGTCATTGTCGCTAGACAAACAATTGCTTTGTTCCACTAACCCACTTCTACAAATAAGTTTCCTATCTTTTACCTGTCGCTAACGATCCTATTCCTCATTTATATTCATTGACTTCCATTTTAATATTCAAATAGCCATTATCGCGATATTATTGTTTAGGGACTTCCACACATATTTTATTGACGAAGAAAACGCGTTTTTCTTCTCTATATCTTAAATTGTGGTTGAATTTTACTTTGTAATTTGAATTCCATCTAAGATTTCGTTTAAGTTGATGAAATTTCGGTTGCGCTTCTTCTAATTTTCTACGAAACGTGAAGTGTGAAAAAGGCAAGGTTTTATGTTCAATCTGAAATTCATTAAAATTCGTTTGTTATATATATGTTTCATATGTATGTATTTAACAATTAAAAGTGTAAAAAGTGAAAAGTAAATGGACGTATGTCCCCTTATATTACATCATGTTTGCTCCAAGTATACTCGACATCATGCGTGATCTGAAACGAAGTTCAGAAGCAGAGTCGTGTCCACTGTGTCATCGCGCATCGCGCGAATCAATATCGTACAGTTGGAAATAAAGTACGTGGCAATATCCTCACCATAGTTATATATAGCGCCATTTTCTAAAATTGATCGTACGTACATATGTCAATCTAATCAAGTCACGGAAGTGGAATATTATCTAAAAATAAACTTTACTTCGCTATATATCTACGTAGAGGTTTGTCTCCCAGTAAAGATCAAAAGGTTTTCTACTATAAAGAAATTTTCTAACAATAGATACACACTTTTCATACCTCGATAAATTTAGTTTCGAATCCATTCATAAAGTCCAAAGAGATATATAAATCAGAGAAACTATATCTAAACCGACAATTTCGTCTGAAATGCCAAACGTTAGTTTCTTCATACATACGCTATCGTTGTTTATGTCATTGTCCAATGATTTAGTGTCCACAAATTAAATCCTGTGCGTCACCCAAAGACGCGAACCTATTTTCAAAATGCCAGTGAACTCTGTGAGATTTCCCGAACATTTAAATTAATATTTTTGAAATTTGTTCTACATTCAAATCTTAATTTTCAAATTCAAATTCAAATTGTTACGAATATGAAATTCAAGTTAGAAAGAATTGTTCCATTACTAACTGATGGAAGCAAAAATTCAATCGATTAAACGATCTTTCTTCCGAACGGATTCTGAAATCGCTATCATCTAACAATGAAACAACGATCTCCAGAAAAACCAAGATTTTTCCCGACAAATTTTTTCTTTAACGCGGTGGGCGATCGAACGATATACGACAGTAAGGAAATCTGTCTGAAACTTTGCAGAAAGTTGCAAAACTGATCTCTGTTTGCGATTTCAGCAATGTCCTTGGAGGATTCGCGGCGTTCGCAGCGTCCCTACAGGTACGGAATGGTTCTCCTTTGCGTTGGAGCACTGATAAACTGGTTAGGCCTCGCGGAGAACTACGTCGAACCGGTACGATATGTCGGTGTTGCTTGCATAATCGCAGGCGCTCTTCTCATATGTGCCGCAATGTGTTGTTGGCTGCACGCACCGCCAAGTAGGGCAACCATGCACACACGACACACAAATCATCCAATCACAGCACAGGTAAGTCTTCATTTTTTAATCCATGAAAGCGATAATCATTTTATCTTTTATCGAAATTGTCAAACACATCAGGGAATACGAATTTGTCATGAGTGGAGATCGCGAATAAGTATCGTATTGGTATATTTTGAAGAAATTAATCAGACGTTGATTTGATTGATTGATTTTGATTGATCGATTTTATGACTGACTTATCTTTTTCATGTAATTGTTGTTATAAAAAATACAAAACTAAGTGATATATCGTATATTATAAAGTGCAATTCTAATAACAGTTCGAATCATACGTCTTCAATTAGCTAGTCGAAAGATGAAATTAAAACTTCTGCGAGCAACAAGGTTACAAGAAAACTTGAGATCGATATTTTACTTCTACGTTTGACCACATCTTTGTATTTCGAGCAACTTAACAACTAGTCACGTGCATATAGTTAACATATACATATAGTGAATTAGAACAAACACTCGATTAAACAGATAATATTTCTGAACTTTAGCCGCAGCGACAGTTCACTTAACATTGCCGACATTTATGTATTCGTATTCTAAGTTCGAGAAACCTATCTGAATCCTTTCTCCCGGAATGACTTAAGATAGAACAACAGTTATAACTCTATTGACTGAAAGAGCAATTGAATCTAATTTCGATTCTATTTCACGTGTCAAAGTCCTTACTTTCTCCGTGAACGGTTCAATTTACCACCGGCAAACTTTTGTTCGAGTTTAAGAATTTCGAAACTTACTTGATTGAGACCTCCGAAAATTGCAGCGTTTTGCAGATCGATCCGGGTCAACTTCCTATTATAGACGGCGAACCGGTCGTCTGTAGCACAAGTAATAGTACACAAGGGAACCATAATCACCAGCGTTTGTAAATAGGCTACGAGATAAAAATAATATAGTTGGATCAAAATTGTTGCAGTGGCTTTCCCTCGCCTCATAAATCGCTCGCTAGCTCCTAAAATCGACATAGTTAACACACGCTATGTAGCGTTTCGTCAAGAGTGAAAATTTATGCACAACGTTCAAGGTTCGATAGGAGAATGTTCGGTAAACGAAATTAATTTTCGTAGTTCTTTTTGTTCCATAATTCATTATACATATAGTTAGAGTATACGAATATAGTACACAGTACCGCTTATAATTATTCGAGGATTTATCGAGTATTAAAAAATCGCACCTGGCTTCAAGATCAATAGATCAAAATCAATATTAGCAATCAATCGAGCAAAATCAATACTACTAATAGATCGATCAATGGTAATATCAATAACAAATCAGGTTATTATTTAGAAGCTAAGTATATTTGATACAAAACCGATTTCCATGCAAACGGAACCGTATTAAAGAAATTGTATTCCTTTTTTGTGGACGAATATCTCACTTTACAGTACTACTTTGCGACGTGTCCTGTATGAAAGTATTAAAAAATCACTTTTTTTCTTTTCACATTAAAGCGATCGATGTGTCTTTATGACACGTAGTATGCTGCCGTAAGAAGCATACAATAAGAAATCAAATTTCTAATTCATATGGCCATCGAACTAAAAATTCTTATCCCTCGAACAATTATAAGCAGTATCCTAGATGCGATCGCACTACTTTCACAGGTATTATGTAAATTTTGGGAACCAGACGATCAGAATCCTCTGATTATCATTGGACGAAGTCTTTTGTCGCACGTTTTCTTTTATCTCCTCGCGACTCTGTCATATCTTTGTTTGCAACGTTCTCTTTTGTCCTACACGGCCCATTGTGTCTACGCTTTCATTTCACTCGAATTTTGGTCATGCAAAAATTGTTCTTTCAAAAGCTGTTTCTCTTACTTTTTTGCCTCTCCTTCACATTTTTTGCATTCCATCTCTAAAACGATATGTGGGCGTAGTATAGTCGTGTGACTTAGAATAGCAGCTGTTCCTCTTTTCGTTCACGCAGGGAAACAATAGAAATGCAAAGGTCTGTCTGTGGCTCGATGCATAAAGGAGGTCGCTGGTAGTTACAGTGCACTTATCTACTACTGTAAGGATATTCACCCGGAAGCACGTATCTATATTTATCGGTGGCCATCCTTCGATTATTCTGCCGTGTCCCAGCTGCAGTCCACACATTTGAAATAGTTGTCAATTTTCTGTTATGCAACCTTTTTCTTAGAGTAATTGACATTTTAAAATCAACCTGTTATTAATAAAATAGAACGCGAAGAACGTAGAATGATAAAAAATACATGAAAACTATTCATGTTTTGCAAATAATATCTCATTGTTATTAAGTAAAATGGAAATATAGCGATGCATTGATACTTTGATTTATACTTCCAGATTATCACCTATTTCCATTACTAATGTTCTCATCCTGAATCATTAATTTTTAATTATTAATCTTACTAGCGAAATGAATTGATCTGACAAAGATCATGAATACGATTATAAGATATTTATTCATACGTATATCTAACAATAAGTATAACAAGAAACTTAATCCTAAAGCGCATTATTTATTGCCGTGCAATATTTACGACAGATACACTGATAATTTCCCCTGGAAAGTATATATTCGAAAGGAAACTTCTTGGTGTTCCTTCAAGTATGAAATTCAGTCATAGAATCTTAGTGGCATAAACAGATCAAAATGAATTAAATAAGTAACTAGGGAATTCTCAAATACCAACTTTTATAATTGGCATCAAGTAAAAAATTCTAAACAACAAAATCGTGGGATATTTTTACAAATGGCTTTTACACCAGCTAGATTATTTCCAAACGAAGAAACGCGATCATTTACCGATCTATAGAACAATCACGAACGAAATCGTGAGCCGCTCGAGTCAATAGGGACCGAACGACCGGTGCCGGCATTGCAAAATCTCTAATTTGCGATTTGTATCTAATGAAAAAAGTCGCCAGTTTCGTCGAAGAAAAAATCGGCTCCGTTCTCAGTCATTCACCCAGCGATTCAAGCCGACAAAACGATTATGCAATTTTCCGCGAAGCTTTCTTTATAGCCTCGAATAACCGCGCTATTTTCATCCTGTTCTGTATCCGGCGTACGTAACTCTGCGGTAAACGCGCGCCCTTTCGTGACTTAGATCCGGCCAGCTATAAAGTTTCTAAAGAGTGTCGAGGCAAACACGTAGGTGGATATCTATAGACCAGTCGCGATATATATAGAAGAATAACCATTTTGGGGTTAATATCCTTGCGGTTGATCGTATAATACTGTCGTAAAATATTAATGAGATAAGAATCGATTCGTACGAATCGGATCGAGGGGTTCACTTTCGAAAGGCACACGTTGATCATTCATGGCTCGAAGTATAGAACTCTATCGAATTACTATCGCTTTGTACTTAAATATATATATTTGTATATGTAAATATTATTTTATGTTGTTGTATGTAATATTATTTTATAATTCTATCAAACGCTGATTCGAGTGATAAATTGTTTATCACGCAGATCGACGATCCTATTCACGTAATCTCCATCGAGGAACCATCTAGTGGATCCAGACAAAAACCACCAGATTACGAGGCGGTCACAGACGCGCCACCTAGCTACGACGATGCTATCAAGTTGAATCCTAGTCACCTATTTAGGCCGAACAATAGCAACACATTGTCGTTACCAACTGTACACAACATGGTTCCTAGAACCGTGGAGATTGTTTCTAGGGACCCGACGCCGTCGCCGCCGCCGCCTTACGCGAGGTAAAATACAATTACGCTTCCACTGCTTTCTCTTCAATGAAACGTTCGATTATTTAGTTGATAGATTCTCAGTAAAGTATAAAAAGAACAGATGTTTGACGTATTGTGTCGTTCGTAAGTCGTTCGTGAGAACTAGTTAGCCTGGCCGCGTTGTGAAACGTAGAGTGGGGACGGAACGAAGTCAGGGAATTCCATACATCTGGGAGGAACTATGATACAATTTCACATTGCGGTTTATTACAGGTGATGCTACGAATCGTTCTATAAAACTTGGTTACGTCATGATATACTACGAATATGGTATTAGTTACGTCAGAACTCTGTTCATGTAAACTTTTCTGCGAATAATTCACTGGTTTTTCCGCTATTTAGATAAGATTTTTTCATTCAAATAATAAATTTAAACGACAAGAGATTGTTTAATTAAGCATTAAATGTTCCAATAAATGTTCTATTATATCTGTAATGTACGAGATTCGATCGAATTTCTGAGAATTCGATGAATTTCTATTGAGAAATTTTATTGAAAGAAATAAATCTTTTATTGATAAGTATGTGTACAGATTTTTGTCGCGATTATACAATTATATTGATGATTTCTCCTTATTTTAGGTGAAACATTTGGCAATACCGCTCATGATCGCGACGAGAGAGGCTTGCGACATGTTAGAGTTCCTGCGTACTACAATACATCTACCAACCGACCAAGTACAAAAGTGCAAAGATGGTACGAACCATTCAGCCGTTTGTTATAGCTGTTACAGCACCGTCAAGGATGGAAGAGCCTCGTTTAAGTAAACCTCTTTTAAGTAGACTAAAGATATTTGTGTTCAAAGAATCAAACGTACAGTTCTCCAAACGGGACTCCGCTTTTGTCACTGAATGAACGCAACGACACGATCGAAGCTAGGATCGAGAGTAGAGTCTTATTACGTTGGTCGTTACGTTTGATCGATGGATTCCACGAGTCTGAAACGGATGGTGAATTTCATTACAAGAATTTGAGAAATTCGAAGAAGAGAGAGCTGAAGAGAGTCAAAGGGAATGTAAACATTGTGCCTTCTGCAAAGCGCCTAGAGAGACACAAGCCTAAATGTTTGCACAAGATACTCATGACTTAATACATAGTTCCAGAGCTGTCGAAACTTCAAGTGAACTTGCCAATAAACCCGTATAAGTATGATTAGCGATCTCGTCTGGCTAATTTAGAGTGAATCTAAAATAGCAAATACGAATTGCCGATAATTCAATACACTTCGTGCGTTTGTACATTGTTATACCTGTACACAGTCTATAAACTGTACCCATTGTCATTAAAAAGAATAGCATTTGCTATGTTCGAAGAACTTAAGAGACCTGTACGTGACCTTAAGAGACCGTGAAAGACGTGGAGGGATCGGAGAGGGAAGCCCTAAAATGTGTCGGAACTAGAGATGTTCTGAATTTCATTGCTTAGACAATCGCATGGCTTTTTAGAGGAAATACGTTTGCTTGCCATATAATTTCGATGATTGTCATTTTTACACGATGTACATACCATATGCGAAACTCATTCACACGTCCATTTTATTGTGATATATACGATTATGCAGGTATTATACGATACGTTACTATGTCAAGTTCGACGTTGCTTTGTGAAACAAGACTCTTTTTTTTATAACGAAAATGCAAATATAATGATAGACAACTTTTAAACGTGAGTTTCTTCTCTACACCTCTTCCTTGTAGCGTTTCCTATAAGAATCGAAACCATAGACTTCTAATAGGGCTACGATCGATATGAATAAAACTTAAGAGGTCTTCTTAGTACGACGAGTTAACAAAATCGATCGTTTTATTTTTAATTATAATATGACATCTCGAAATTATGTCCATAAAGTGTTAAAGTTTAATTCTCAATATTGGCAGAGATCTACGCTTTCGAAGAAAACGGAATGAGTGTACCGAAATCGCGGTAAAACCAGAAAGTGAGTAATTCCTCATGTTGAAATAAATCGAATATACAGATCTTCTACGTGCTATAACATCGTATTTCACATTCCACATCATGTATCCTACAACCAATAGTTCAATTACCATACCCAATATCTTAAAAGTTACGTACCAAGCACAACGATCTCTGTCCCACTCTATCTTTCCACATTACTCACATACTCTGACTAAATGAGATTCGAGCATCGGACTGGCATGACTGAGGCATGACGAATTTTGTTTGTGAAAAGTGGAAAGCGAAGATTTAAAGCAGCGAACTTTGTGTTTGTAAGACTTGTCTATGAAGAATAAGCCAAGATTCATCGATAAATACCCTTTATTCAATCGGAGTAACATTTATACTTATTTAAAGCATGTCATTGAACTTATATATTCGTACAACTTTATCAACGGCAACAATAATAATCGTAATAATGACGAGAACGTAACGATAATAATGGTAATAATAGTAATAATAGCAATAATGTCGTCGAAATGGTAACTCTTGGGAAGAACGAGCTCGTAGCGATCGTGAACGTGTTGCTCGTCTGCCTTCCCACTGCCTGTATGCGGTTCGTGTTGAGCAAAAAAATAGATCTAATCACAGTGACAATGGTAAGTATAATCGTAATAATAATGACAATGACAAGAATAATGATAACGTCGAAGATTAATCGTAATCGTCGGCCGACTATCGCTATATTTTTTTAATTTATTATTACTCTCACTACACGGTGTTTGGTTAAAGTATATACTTCTTCTCACGGTATCTTTCATCCCATCTGTCCACGAAATAGACGAATAATTGATTTTCCTATATTCTACTTCCCAAATTCTCCCCCCTCTCTCTCTCTCTCTTACTTTTATGTACACTGTCTCGTTCTACTGTGACGAAATTATTTCAGTCTGTAAAGTAATAAGCGCTGCACGGAAAATATCTTCGCCTATCTCGGTCATCTCGCGTTTCTTTCCATCCTTTGTTTTAAACTAGTACTCGAGTAATACAACGTGTTACTTGGTAAACGTCGAAGATAATTTTACGCGAACGTCGTCATCGACTTTTTTCCTCGTTCGTCTCGTATACGTATCGATGCCAGAGAAATAAACCAGAAACGCTGCGTTTGCCGGTTCGACGACGTGTATTGTCAGAGATTTGCTCTTCTTCATCGAGCCTTCGACCGTTAAGCACCCAAGAGGCAGAAGATATTCGTCGTACCGCGATACGCGTAGGAACGTATCGATATTTACACGTTTGGTTCCTCGCATGCGTTGCGATCCATTAAAAACGCCAACTTACAACGTAGAGAGACGTAAATGTGTCAACAAAAATAATAACAATTCACATAGACGCGAAGGTACTATGTACGCGTATCTGTTTATCCTAATAAGTTTCTCCAACGAAAGGAACAAACACAGAACGTTTCGAAACTATTGCACAAAAGAACGAGTATCTTTCGTCCCGACTCGATTGGTCGACGATTCACGACGAGCACGAGGATCGAGGATCGTCCTCGCTTTTCATGGAGCTCGTCGATCCTCGACGCGCCCTTAAACGCCTGGAAATTTGATAAGTACACCGTATTTGCGATTGACATCTTGACAATTAACAACCAGGCTGTGTGTACATGCACCGTTATTACAAGATCGAGGTTTCACGCGCAGAATCTTCTCTCATCGATCATCTCACGCACAATTAGCCAAGTGGATCAGCAATACTCGCCGAACTCTCATTATAATATTCGTAATCTCTTTCTGTCGACTATGTACACACTATGGACAAAGTGTTTCGCCGTTTCGTAGACTCGTTGATAATATAAATGCGTCGGTATACTCATCGCTAATATCCTATATCAGACAGTAGTAAGAGTAGTGGTAGCAATAATAATAATGATGATTGGGTTAGTCCTAGAAACAATCTCGGTGGTTGTAACAGTGACGATAGTAGTAATAATAATATCTAGCTGTAAGTACGCAGTAGTAATTTATAAGTAGCTGTCGGTTCTTTTCTTTTTTTTTTTTTCCATTTTTCCATTTTAGCAGAAGCAGCATCGATAGCGGTTCCACATTCTCGTTTACTTTTTAAACGTTTAATGGCTTAACGGGTAGTAACAGTTATGCACTGGTAAGAGCAATACGTTTGTTCGATATACATTTAAGCTAATCATTTATGTTTTTCGCACTTGTGCTCCTTGTGTCTTCCATCGACTCCATCTTTATCTTTACATGACTTAAGAGTGATAACGACATTAACGTTTCCTTCGAATAATATGTATATGTATATATATATGTATATATATATATATATATATAAATGCTTTCTCTGCCGCCTATTTACAATCACGATGCCTACGAGTCCTCGCGGTCCTCGGCCTTACGATATTCTTACGTCCTACAATTTCATTATATACAAAAGATATCGCTATGAGCAACGTCAGTCCGTACGGTTCTGCGGGATCACACTGGGTGATTATCAAATGATACCTTAGATACCGTTTTTCTTTATAACATTTACTACTCTCAAGTCTATACAGTCGTCATCGGCTTGTGTCGAACATTTACCGTCTTTAAGTCGACAGTCGAAAGCACCGTTTTCCTTTGGTACACGAGCAGATCACCCGATAATTGGTAAAAAGTCCTCTCGATTACTCATTCTCAGCATGGAGAGTCGTAACACAATTTATTATAGGATCAAGAAAGTTTTTCTCGTTGCTCGTTTACCGACACACAATTTTCATCGCACAGAATAGTCTTTCCGTTGTGGTAAACCACGCGAACCTCTATGTCTCTGTTATGATCGCATTTTTTCCCTTATCGTCACAACGAGAACGAAATTACCGCATGAAACGCGTTCGTGTCACGTTGTATCCGATCGTCGAGCTTTAAGGATGGTCTCAGATGGGTGTCGGTAGGACCGTGAAATCCTGCAGCGCGGTCTTCACCGTCTCGTATATCGGCCTGTTTGCCTCGTCCGCGCAATAACCATCGGCGGTGCACAATGTCTGCAGCTTCGTCAGGTAACTGTCGAAGTTCTCGTGGCCCATCTTCTCCTGCGGTCCGCCCGGGGCGTTCGGTATTCGCACGTGTTCCAACAGCGTTATCATGTTATCGCGTAGCGATTGATAGTACTCGGTCAGGTTGTTGCTTCGCTGAGTAATCGCCGTTGTTTCCTGCGAAAAAACGAATCTTTTTTCTACAAAACATTCAGGTTAATAAATATACACTTGATCACTTTCGTAACAATAATAAAAAGAAAGGAAAATTTAAGTATTGGTAACGAGATCGATGCTATCTACTAGAAATTTCAGAATTGAGAATTTTCAATTTCGACCGTCGGAGGAAAAGGGAATCTCTCTGATCAGCGCAAATCTACGTTAACAACGAATGATACCCGAAGTGTCTAGTTTAAAATTTCCACGAATTTTAATTCTATACTATTTTACTCAATCATAGTAGATTTAATATTGAAATATACGATACTCGAATGCAGTGTATCTCGATAAAATAACATTATAAATAGAAATTTTAGTGCAAATTGGATCGCATTCTATGTAACTGGCAGACGGAAGCTTCTCTAACATTTCTATCAGCGCACGGTAATAATCGATTACCGACTGAGTACAAGCGTACTGACCTTTTCACCTTGCTTCAGTTGGTTCTCCATGGCGGTGATATCGGAGCGCAAGCGCAACACCTGCGATTCGACCCGAGCGTTTTCTCTCTGGAGCTCTGTGATCTCGGCTTCCAGTGTGTAGAGATCCTCGCTCTGGCCACTGGCGGTACCGCTACCACTCGTGTTACCCTGACCCGTACCCACCGCACCCCCGTGAGCCGGACCACTGGTGTCCACTCCTGAAGATAGGACATACACGGTCCATTTTAACAGCCTGTCTATCTCCCTCTTTCTTTCTTTCTTTTTCTTATACTTTTATTTCGCTTTTCCCGATTTCCAACAGCTTTCACCCTGATTCTCGAGACACTGGTTCGACTGATTTTTTCTGCTAATGTCACTGGGCGCCATAAGTAATAAAACAGCCATTGATATTCGATATAAAGCGAATATTTTCATAGTGAATATTTTACTTTCTTATAGTTAACTTATAGTTTTATAGCCAGCGGTGTATATCGACGTCGATAGTCTCGAGAACGTAGGTTTACTTGGAGAAAACTATCGGAAGCCAAGAAGGTCGATAAAGTCCGATCAACCCAAGATCTTGACCGAAACTCTCAAAAAGAGCTCTGTCCACACGAGTTTCGTACAAAAGCGACTTGATATTACAGAGAAAAAATGTTACTAGTTACATACGTAGTTCTTGACAGGTGTGCGGGATTCATATACAATAAAATGTGAGAATGTGGCGAGAGCGTATATGTAAGTAGCGCCAGGAAAGCTTCGGACAGCGATTTGGGTTGGTCTGTGGTCGGGTTACATTGTTTTACTTTTTTCTTTTTTTGGTATCTTTTTTCTTTTTTTTTTTTTTTGGAAAACAAGTGCATCATCACATCGCAGGTTCGTCTTATCGCGCGACAATGATCGCTTGCTAGGCGGTATAAGTCTAGAAAGTATCCCAAGTCGCTGCATGAGGATTTGTCTGAAATATGGGAATCGGTACGGTTTCTTCTGCGAGTGGTTCGTGCTGAAGTGATGGAGAAAAGAGCTCGTCTAGTTCGCAAACGCGACGACTTGTTCTTTCGTTGAAACGAGTGACGCGTTTAACACATTAACAGACGCACGAACCTGACAGGAGTGCCGCAGGAAAACAGAATGATCGGGGACGATGTTAAGGTGATCAAGGGGTAGCGTGAGGTGCCATCATACCAGATAGAAGAAAAAAATAGGAGACACCGAGTGCTGGCTTTTTAATTTTCCAACGTTATCGTAACTTGCAGTTATACGATAAAAGAATTGAAAATTATTTAATCGAAAATATAACAGGTACTTTTCTGTTTCTTTATGTTGCTGCCAACACTCGGACGTCATCTCGTAAAAAGTAAAATTACTGGTGTGTGGATCTTGTATGTAACACCGAAAACACATAGAAAACAAATGGCGAGTACGTCAGTCCCTTACCTTCAAAAGTAAATGTTCTCCTCAAAGCTCAATGACAGGAAAGGAGCTGATCGTGATCCCAGAATAAATCAGAATATATTATTTTTCATTATTATGACATACGGTTGCTTTTTTTTTTTTGGTCTTTACATTTTCGCTTCTTTTTTTCTAATTGTTTTTGTTCTTGCACATAGTAATGTGGGAGATAGGATTTCACGGGGGCCAAATTCGTAATTGGAAGAAGCAAAGTGACACAGTGGAAGTTGAGGTGTCCAGTTCAGGTGTTTCTCTCTTTCTTTTCTTTTTTTTTCCTGTTGTCGTTGGTCAACAAATTCCGTGCGTCTCTGTTTTCTCGTGGAAGAATATAAAAAAGAACAGAACCAAAAGAAAAAATATATCGAAAACACCTGAATAACAATATCACGGAGAAAAAGGGTGGCGAGAACGAAAACGTAAAATTTAAGTAGAAACGACCAAAAAAGTAACTGAATATACAGGTAGACAGAAGTGGGCGGGAAAAAGGACGGAGGTTACTCTTGTTGGTATGACAGCACATCATTGCGTGAAGAGTAGAGTATAGCTTAGCATAGGATCAAGTATAAGGTCATATATGCACAAGTTTACAAATAAACGTCCAGAATTTTGTCACAATTTTTTGCCCTCGACTCGTCCAAAGTTACTGATTCCATATATTATTCCGAATATTTTTCCAAATATCATCTAATATGAAAGTCAATAAAAAGAAAAGGAAAAGAAATTATATTGGACGAGTACGGCGCGAGAAAAGAATAAAAAGGCAAACTCGTAATAATCATGCCTACTCTACAATTTTTTGCTTCTACTCACTGTAGTAGGCAATCACATGTCGCAATATTAGCTCGACGTGAATGAGATATCTCAAATTTACAGCGAACATTTCAATTCGTAATATGTATCAATTGTCGACGACTCGTTCACGAAGAGCCAACCAATCTGCTTTCCTTTTCTTTTTTCTTTTTGCTTTTTATTCTTCGATTAATAACGACACGCATCGATAATCGAAGACATGAACGACATCTGAGGCAGCTTGATCCTCACCGGTGATTCCTTTGCTGTACATGGTCGACATGTCTTCGAACTTTGGCTTCTTTACCGCGTGACCGGCTATCGGACAACCGGACAGAGATCTGTGAGTGGAGAACGAGCCGTTTATATGACCGATTCCGTCACAGCCCGGCGTGGGACAGTTCACACCCTCGAACTTCATCGCTGTCGCCGCGGCCACCGCTGCTTTGTGCTGCTCCACCGTACCTCCCGATTCTAATACACGCATTTTGTTCCTGTTTGCAATGGGGCAGCCCGATGCGCTGCAACAAGTCGTTGTTATCGCAATTAAGGACACGTCGTTTCATAGAAAACACCCTCTTATTGAAAATAAGGAAGATAAGAAATGCCAATTTTTCTTTTCCTTTTTGGTGGCAGAAGAAGGAAATTAGTTTGAGACGTTATACTAACCATCGAACAAAAATGTAACTTGGACAAAGTATTGGTTAAAAGTAATTCGTTCGAATTCGATCTGCTATGTTAATCTTAGTCAAACTGCCTAGTTTCTGTTAACTGGTTAAATTGAAATAAAATTTATTAGAAATATTCTGTTAGAATCAATATTTTTGCAAATACTTTATAATAGGAACGAAGCTATCTGGAGCCTGGCATTTTCTTAAAATTACCAGTACTATCTCAATCGCTCCATTTTGAAAGAAGTTTCTTTTTAAAATTCAGTAAGTCATAATTAAAATATTTGATCGTGCACAAAAATCGCGAGGAAATCTTACCTGCGATGCGACAAGAATTTGCCAGTGGCATGGCCAGAGCCGTCGCAACCGGGGATGGGACATCTGTAGCACGAAATGCCAACACCACCATTACCAACACCATATAATCCATCCACAGAGAAATAGAGAGAGTGAGCATGAAACGAGCGGAAACCGCTGGTTATTAGTCAGCGTCTTCGTCTTTGCGTTAGGAAGCGAATAGGGTTTAAGGGACACCGCGTTGAAAGGGATGGGGACGACCTTTTCGGTCTGGTAGCGGATCTTAGCACGTGCAATGCGGTCAGCAAGATATCCACGTAGCTGCGTGTAACGTGCGAACATGGTGAAAACGCAAATTGGGATCGTGATTATGTATAACACAAGTTGCAGAGTTCGCAAGAGACTGGAAGCTCACTCAATTAAACCCATTCTATCTTTCTCGCTAATCTTTATCAAATTTATGGAAGCGAATTGCACTGATTCAGTGTTAGTTTCAGAGCATTCGTGATTACTTGCAATGATTTTCATAGAAAACGATTTAACATGGAAATTTGAAAATTTTAGTTTAAAGTTTTAGATAGCGAAGGATTGGTTCGATTTTGAAGCGTTGGAGGATTGGTAGAATGTCAATGATACAAACCTCAGTGGTTCCGAATCCTGTCCATCTCGGGGCTTGCTTTTCGGTTTGTTAGCCCTTGGACAACCGGACAAACTTCTGTGAGATGAATAGTTGCCGGTCACGTGTCCCGAACCGTCGCATCCTGGTGTGGGACATTTGAGCTCTTGAGAATGCGCTTGGATCTGGGAACGATCGGCTCGCGGACAACCGGACAAGCTGTAAAGGAAACAAAAATTTCTGCTCTTTTAAACTCGGTCTACATATACCATGACGATTTTGCGCTACTTCCACTTCGTTAGAGAATATTTTAACAATCTTGTTTTATTCGATATATATCAGGTAGAATGAATAAGCAGCGCAGGAATCGCCATGGTCAGGATCACGAACGCACACCTCAGAAACATCCAACGATGGCTTCAGCAACACATCGCATGCAATTTACGCGACGTTGCCAAGAAGTCTCGAGTACTTACGTTCAGGTACCGGATATGATACTCGGATACTATCGAACGATTTAAAAGAAGATCTCGATGAGATTACAAAGTATCGTTCGACAAATTCGTTAGTTCTATTGCGTTATGATTTTCTATTGTTATTTATTATTCGTCAAAGAAACAAGACAATTCTGCTCACCGAGATCATCCACACGGACTGCTTACATATTAATAATCGTTTTATAAAAGAAGCGATTCAATCTTGGACAACTTGCCTTGCGTCCGGTTCGAACGAAGACATTGAACAGGAAGGTTTATGGCTCGTGTCGTGAAATGACACGTTTCCATTCTCTCTCGAAACGTGACTTTGAATGATATCGTATTGATTCCAACAGGTTCTTTTCCCTCGGATCTATTGGGTGAATGGTGGACTCGCAGTCGAAACGGGCAATCAACGATTCATAATTATATACACATATGATAGCATGCAAATGGCAACGCCGTGTTCCAGTTGGATCACTCATGAGGTGTCGCTCGTATCGATCGATCGCGTTTTAAGTTCATGTCAATACAAGGTTGGCCTTACTCTAGGAACACTGAAAAGGAGAGCAGGGAGCACACTCACACCTGACCCCAGTGAAACTCGTCAATTGCCAATTGTCTTTCTCTGTGTTTATAATTAAACGATTATAATTAAACAACCGTGCAACACGCTTCCGGATACGGTGCACCTTTGTGACTGTTACAATTATCGTTATATTTTATTTTCTCTCACTTTTTTCTATTCCTTACGGTTCTGCTCTGACATGGTCATTGGCAACAGTTCGCTACGAAGCTGCCCACTCGAGGCTGGCGAAGCGGTTTTTAAACGGGCGGGTTCGGTGATCGTATAATATATATTTATATATATATATATATATTTAGATGCGTATATGAAAATGAATATTAATTACAGTTAGAGCTCAAGACAAACTGGTGGAAGCATCGTATCTTTGCACGAGCACGAAGCTGCTCTTCACCGGCGATCGTCTTAATGATTTTGCCATCCCTTTTCGTAGGGGTCGGGTCGAAACAGGGAGCAAGTGGTGCTTCATTCAACATGAAACTCATCTACACACTTTGGTTATAGTATATCGTACGATAAGGCAAATGGGGTGTGGAGGAATTACGTACGTGAAAAAGGTACGCAAAGAGAAACTATATTGGGGAAGAAGAAAGGATATATAAAGAGAAGAAAGACCGTGGAATGAAAATAAAAAGAAATAAAACGATTTGTAAAAGTAGCTATTCATATCAAACTGGTGTTCACACGTATAATATGGTAACAGCAATATCGAGTAAGGAGTACAAGACCGGTTTAGCAAGGAAGTTAGGGGTGAAGGAATGTTCTAGATAAAAATGATATAGTGTCACAAAACACTTAAGAAGCCACTACGCCACGGACCACCAATATGCATTGATGCAAAAAACCCATCCATGTAATTTTCGCATTTTCGTGAGAAATCGCTTTCAATGTTTGAATGTGTTTTAAGGATGTCGATGTGTGTGACTTTACGCGTGTGTTCTATAGGATGCCAAGTACTTTAACAGGAATCGAACTACTATCAAGGAATTTTTACGTTGGATCGATTCGATGAGGAGAACCAGGGGAATAATCGTGTAGCAAGGTTCCTATATGTATGAATATGTGTGTATTTATGTGTGTGTATGATATGTGGAGCGTGCGTGCGTGCGTGCTGCATCGCTATATCAATATATAAATTATACATAATCGGATGACGTCGTCGAATGTAAAATGTCAGTGTCAATGTCAATGCTGCCTTGCCTTCTGTGGGTAGCGTAGTTTCCCGAGACATGACCCATGCCATCACAGGACGACGTGGGGCACTGTATCAGCTCCTTGCCATCGCGACCACGAGGGGCGGGCCGAGGCACGAAATTCAACGAGTGCCGCCTCATATTCATACTGCACCGAACAACATCAACACTATAAGACACTCCCAACGCGATCGCTCGTCTCTCGTATGCCTGCACCTAATAACTCTTTCATACGCGTTCACTCACTACGTCGTACAATGGATGCCAGCGCATAGTCCCATGTCGAATCGTAAATGGAGAATATGTTCGAGCAACTCAATGGAAAAATGGAAAATATCATGATTGTCTAGATCGACACAGTTTTTTTTTTTTTAAATAAAGATATCGTCACTTTTACCACTTTTCCTCCGAACCCTCGCTTATTATCGTTAGATCCAATCAAAATTTTACATATATAACAACGAATATAATGAACGATAGGAGATTTTTAATCTCGAAAGCTCAGTTGGAATAGCACTGCTCCGGACATCCAGGGTACGAGCGTGGCTGGAACGCAATCGCTGCGTCGCGTCGTTACAGAGCTGGGATAGCAACCGGAAAGTTTTATTGCGCTCCGCAACTTTTCCTTCTCGGCGAGGGCGAGAGGGAGGTTTGCCGTGCACGGACAGCGGGTGTCATAGCGACATATGAGAGAGAGAAAAAATATCCCGAAAAGTTCGGCATCCGGTCGGTGGAGAAAGGACGAGGCGCAGCAGCAGCAGGAGCAGGAGGCGGAAGGAATATATGCGGATCAGAACACGAGAGAGCGGTTTGCTTCTGCTTTTTTCTCTCGTCTCCTCGTAGTTTCGTAGATGAACGAACTACCGCTGGGCTATGAGAAGCCTCGAAAACCTCGATGGCCCTTGAGTAGCCGCGATATTGCCGGCCAACCGAGCCGACGGATGCGGACTTGAGTGCAATTCACCGGTACACCCCGGATGTTCTGCCTTGTGTATTTTCCCAGGCTCCGTCTAACCACCAACCTTCTCTGTCTTCGTACAAACCACCTTCATAAGTCGCGTTTCCGTTATTCGTTCGTTCTTCTATTACGAGTTCTATTACGAATCGAAGATTGTCTATGGGGAGGAGTGAAGTAATTGCTCTCGAAAGCATGTCTTAGAATGATACGAACTTAATTTTTTATTGTTTCGTACGATTTGATGCGTTTTGAAGGGATGACGAGTCTCTGACAAGATTACGATTCGTAAGATGATACGATTAGGACATCATGAGAATTGTATCGTAAGTATTAGTAAAGTCGAAAATTCGAGAACGAATGGCGCTTCTTTGTTTCCTGGTTTATCGTTATAAAAATGAATCTACTGCGGATGTTAAATTCCTAGTGCACTTTAAATTTATGTGATATATCAAAATTGCCGTATTAATCGTTAAAACTAATAAAATATCTTTTACAAAACTGCAGTTTCCAAAGTGTTCTATACGCGGAACCGTTGAAAAAAAGGTAACTACATATAATCATGTTTAGAAGAACTACTTTTTATTAGAAAAAGAATCTATAAATTGTACGAGTTCGCAAATTCAAAGCACTCTAAGTGCCTACATATCCAAACCTTAGACGACTGTTCTAGAACGCTTAATTTAAGTATGATTTCTCCAACTTTTCCGCGATCTAACCCTTAATATATAAACGCGAACATTCTGGAAGAATTTGGGTAACGTTGTCGAACGGACGCGCGGAATTCCAGGGCTTGGGCGGAGATTAGAAAAGAGAGGAAACCATTGTTGCCCGAGGTATCCGAGGTGCATTTCAAGGGTCTAACCTCGATGGGACGACGCAGGTCTCGCCCCATAATCCAGTGCGGTGGCAACTGATTATACCCCACCTCCTCTTTCGACCTTATTCACCCTTGGCGGCTCCCCTTCCAGCAGCCTCTCGTTCCACCTCCTCTCCTTATGCGCCGAACCGCGCCTTCTCCACCGTACCGCCGAGCTTTACGTCAATTAGAATAAGGTTGGCACTTTCGGTACGAAGAGTAATTACTTTAATTAACAAAATGGAGGTAGGTATGCGCGATCTCCGCCTCCCTCTGCGCCGTTAGTGGCCGCCACCGCCACCAACCGATTTCGCCTCCTGTGCCTTTTCAGCCGCGAATATACGTATACATTCGCGAGAGAGATTCGCGCGACCCTTTCCGCAAGGCAAGTACCAAAATGTGCGATGCTCGCATGCACGTTTATTAGACGCGTGGACGTTTCTCCGGTTCATTGGACAACGTGGGTACCACCAGAATGGGACGGTCGTGGTCTGATCTTGTACCGTCCCACTCTACCGAATGAGATCAATTTTTACAACGATCGGGGCTACAGAGCTTCTCCGAGTAATTCATTTTAACTTAGTATAGATTTATATAAATCTATGTTTATGTTTAGTATAATTTAGATAGATTTATAAGATTGCACAGTATCTAGTTTACTGAAGCTCTTACTTTGAGAATAATAGTAATAAAGGAATCGATCATCAATTTTCTTTAGAAGTCAAATCAATGATAAGAAAGATCAGGAATCTTCAGAAGTAAAAATTAAAAATCTTGATTTGAAATTTAATTAAAATAACAGAGAAAACGTTAAAACACTATTTAATAATAATATTTCGATATTGAATAATCTCGGTGCCTCTAAGGATGGTAGTATCGAGTTTCCGATGAACCAGAAACATCTTCTCGCGAGCGCGGTATTATTTTGGAAGGAAAGTACATAGATCGTCGAGTTCCTTACCTATCGTCTTTACCCGTAGGTTTATCGAGAGGTCCGACTGTGTGCTGCGGAGGTGGCATACTATAGCAGGGTGTCGGGGTGTAGCCAGCTGGGATTTGGTAACCGGAAGTTACGGGACCTCCAGGATAAGTTCCACCACAATTGTAGCCTGCGGTGGGGTAAGGGGTGTACGTGTTCCCAGGATATTCCGGTTGAACGCCTGTCATTCCGTATCCGGGGTGCGGGCTCATCGGTCCATAACCTGAAAGTGACAAATATTTATAATGTAATCTTGTCGAATGAAAGATTCATTATTACAACAGAATGCTGTATAGAAAATGTTTTATAAATATAAATATGAAATTTAAAAGATTAAAAAATTCCTATTACATCCTAGTGTCGTTTAATAACAAAAGTTTTGAATGAAATAAAAAGTTCCAGTTTAAACAAAGTTAATATTCAATTCGTTCTCCATATATTTACCATTCTTTATTCACTTTTCGGTATAGAGGTATATTTTAGAACTTGGAAATATTTATAAAGCTACGCGGATACTTGTCAAACTTGCAGTTCGGATATATACATATATCAAACTAACAGCGTTCGGTGAAAACGTACAATAAAGAAATACGGTGCGGTCTAAAAACTGGAGCAACGCAGGTACATGAACACGTGCGCGAATGCTCCGCTTAAGCGAAGAAGACGCGTGGCGAATTTCAATTTTATGAAAATCCCCGCCTCGTTCCTACGTAATTTCTTGACTGGCAACGAGATGCAATAATGAAGTAAATAAAGAAGTTACACTTTCGACGTGAAAATAAAAGAACCACGGTACAAAAATAAAGGTAAAAGAAAACGAGAAAATACGAAAAAGAAAAAGAAGGGGATGAAGCAATGGAAAGCGGCAGGACAAAGGTTCGGTGGCGCAAAGGTCGAAACCGTCCGTTAAGGTCGACGCGTTGCTTGATTAACCGTTGTAAAATCTACGCGTTTATTTACCGGCAAGAATTCATTTCGTCTGCAGTGCAAATAGCCGACGGACGAAGAGCGTCGGTGTACGGGCAACGTGGACGACGCGCGAACACGACGACGCCGAACGAACGAATGAACTCGACATGCCGGCTGTGTGCTCGAATATTTCAATTTCAATAACTACTCCCCAGCGTCAGAGTCCGCACAATATTGGCCGCGCCGGACTTTTGCCGGCTACGTGTACGCGAAATATTGATAATTAACAATGGTCGTGTACCGCCACAGGGAGGTGGTCCGGTAGGAAGGGTGCCGGTTTGGTGCACATCCACGCCGGCGAAAGAGGATGAGAGAAAGAGGAAAGGGGCGGGTATACACAGCAAGAGCAGGAGAAACGACGACAGGGACGAGGGAAATGGGCTGCTGTAGGTTTGGAATGCCAAGGCACAGAGAGACCGAGGAAAATGAGAGTCGGGGCCATAGGTGCCTATTATGGCAGTCATGTACTGTTCTGGCGAATTTTTATTCGACGGTTGTAACCGCGTATCGCTCTCTCGTTCGGTTCCTCTCCCGTCCGACCCCCGAGGGCGTCGAGCTCTTTGTTCTTTTCCCTTGTCCATGCATTTCCTCGCTCGTCCGTTACATGTAGTCAAGCTGACGCGTCGCGTATGTTTCAAGTATATGTGCTTGTCGAAATTTAGAATACCCAAGACTTTGTTGGATCTATGTACGTGTTGGTGTTATGTTATCTACCCGTTCCAGGTAATTCGTTTCCGTGTCTCTAGTCAGCGCGTGTAACAGTTTCCGTTGCTATGCGATGAAAGATGACGGGTTTCGAAACACGAGTCTCGTTGGATTTTCTTTGCATTCGATCGCACCACAGTTAGAGTTTTCACCGCACGACGCCGAGTAGTGAAGGTTTGACATTTTTTAATATTATTCGTTTTCGGTAGCGGATGTTTCAAAAATTAATAGTTAAAGAATGTAATGATTTATTACACAATAGTCGGAAGTTATCAGATTTCATCTTTAAAATTTCAAAAAACATACAAATCTAAAAAGATAGAAAAAAGGAAGCACCTATTATTTTGTACTTTCGTTAAAAATTATCATTTTCAATGTTTAAATCGTCAATAATTATAAGAACGACCAACAATTACAGATAAAATAGAGATGAGGAATACAATAGAGTCAGGGGTCATAAAGCGTTTCCAAATGATCGATGACGAACTATCTGGCAAGTTAAGTGATAAACAGTGATAGCTCACCAGTGGGATCGCGGTAAGCGTCCATGTAGTGGGAACCCCCGCTGTCTGGGGTGCTTTCCCGACTGTACGCCGTGACGTGCACACCGGGTGGCGGGAAGCCTGGCACAGGCCTGATTCCAGGACCCCCACTGAAATTGACCGGCTCGTTTGCCGTCGAGAAGTCCACGGGCTCAGTTTGCTCCTCGATTGGTCTGGGTGCTGGGAAACCAGGTCCAACGGGAACCGCCACAGCTTCTCCGTGGCCGGTTGGATATTGGGGACTTGGCGCGCCGCTATAATCAGATGAAGATGATGTACGATTTAATATCTCACCCTCTCGTTGTATTCTGTTTGCGTTAGAAGAAAAATATTCGTCGAATTAAAATAATTCCAATCTTGTTCCGCGTGTATTAAAATGAATGGCCAAATTTGATTTGCAAAGGTTGATTAAAAAGAATGTTCTTTACGTAAGAGAAGTAGTAGATCAAATGATAATTACCTATGAAGCCTGTTGACACTGAGATCAAGCGTTTGTCCTTGAGGACTGGGCACCTGAGGACTTGCAGTCAAATGTGGGCTCGCTGCAGCCTGGGGACTGCCACCTACTGTTTGACCACCGCCATATTGAGGGCTGAGACTGTTGGAACCATACGGTGGAGCCTGTAACGATTATCATCATGTTTTTTTTTTTTAAATTTGTGCAGTTCTATGTTGGTTTCTTGAAAACTTGTATGTAGATATTTACCTGTGGACTCGTCGAAGTGACACTGGAGGTTGACAAGTCCATTACCGAACCACCTGGGGAGGTTGGAGGGCCACCAGGTTTCTGCATTTGCTGAACTTGCGCCACTGTGACACATTTCACTGTAAGTATAATATCATTATGAAAAATTGTATGATTGTAAACATTTTTAGGTTTCCAACTAAAAGGATCCTATGATTCACACGTTCGACATTTCTATAAATTACGAGATCCAAATTATACATCACTTCAGACTGCAAATTTATCATTATTCAGAAAGAAATTTAGCAAAATTAAACATACGTTTACGTTAATTTGCATTCAAGCAAAAATGGCTCATGTTCTTACACGTGGAACTTTAGTATAATTGTAAATTATAATAACAAAGAAATTCACCATCTTCGGTCTTCATCATGCCAGCAGCCGTGGCAGCAGCCATCGCCATCTGATGTTGCTGCGCAGCAGCCGCAGCCTCCTGATGATACACTCTTTCTTGCTCCTCAGGTGTCATTCCAGTCTGTCCCAGATAATACATATTCGTCCTGGAATGCAACTGTTGCTGCTGCTGTTGCTGCTGCTGCTGTTGTTGTTGTTGCTGCTGCTGCTGCTGTGACTGAATCGGTGCGCAACTTTGTGTATCATATCTTTCGTAAGCGGACGTGGTGCCAGGGTCGTACGGTCGATGATTCGCAGCACTGGCTACTGCGTTCTCATATCCCCTCGCGGTTGCGATCTCGTTGGAATAAGTGACAACTGGTCGCGCTATATTGCTCGCTCCAGGATGCATGTAGGCTCTCGCATGCTCTGCCGATCTGTGATGATAAAGTTCCTCGCTGGTGGTGGCCGCAGCAGCAGCTGCCGCCGCTGCGGCCATCATGGCTGATGGCTCGTACGGAGATCTCTGGGACATCTGATGACTCATCCTCGTATCCTCGACCATTGGCATGGGATATGCGACCGTGGGCTGCATAGGGAGCACGTGATGCGTCGGATGCTGAGTAGGATGATGTATCGTCGCGCCGATAGATCCTCTAGACCCCATGGCGTCCATCGAGGACATCGACGAAGAGTTGGAATCCTGATTCATGTACGAATCGTACGTTGGCCGTACCGTGGGTGGTGGAGGTGGTGGCGGTGAATTCACTCGACAGGAAGCAGTTTCTTCCGTCTTTGGTACCAGTAAGTCGGTCGTGTTTTGACCTCTGGATGGCAGGGTGTTGCAGCAACTGCCACTCGGCGTCATATTCTCGGTTTTAGGGACCACCTTGGTCGTACGGGATGAGGGATTCTCCTCCGGTGTTTTCGGAGGTTTCACGTTGATACCCGTGCTTTTCGTTGTCGTGTAGTAGTCATAGGTCAGACTGCTTAGCACCGGTTTCGTGTCCTGCGCCGTGGACCCGTACTGGGAGTAGCTCTTGCTATCCATCGACGGCGGCAACAGGTTCGTACTGATGTATTCTGGAGGAATTCCGGACACTGTCGCGAAAACGAAATGGTTATCGCATATTTTTTATCGTCATTAATATCGCGGTGAAACTAGATTGGTATCTTTACTTGGTTATGCTTGCTTTTCAATCGAAGAAGAGATTGAGAAACTTTCAAACAAAAAATGTTTGTGAGCAACACGCTTCTGTGAGTCTAAGTATTCTGTATCTATGCATTTTCTTGAAATAGATAAAATATTTAACTTGTGAATATGAAAGTCCAGTCTGTCGTAACCGAGTCGTTCAGAAGCCATGCTGATCAACTTTGCAAATTAAAATGCACAGAGCAATGACGATTACTCGACAATAGCCACTGGCAAAAAACGACGTGGCTTATGTGTACCCTCGAATGTTCGATTTGGTACAAGTTCACGCGAGAGCTATCGAGAAACGATCGGAGGATTAGTTTCGCGGTAGTCTTGGAGCTTATAAGCCCCGATCCGATTTCACGGAGCGGCTCCATCCGTGGATTTTCTCTTGGGGCGAATTCCAGGCACGTTGGAGTGCCGCTGTGCCGCCTTACCTTGAGCCTTGTGTCGTGCCTCGCGTGCAGCCTGCTTATTGGCCGCGGCAATGGGACATCCGGATAGGCTCCTGTGCGTGTTCCGATTCGAGCTGACATGGCCACGGCCGTTGCAACCAGGCGTCGGGCATTTCAAAATAGTCTCATGCATCGCCAGAACTGTAGAGAACCCAGAGACACGTGACGTGGTTATAGAACGCTGCTATTCTCGCTCCACATCTTTTCTTATTACGTTTCGATTAAGTTATCGCTAGACCATACATACGTATACACGCACACTAAGATACGATCGGTAGCATCGAGCTATTATGGATTTAAGCTCGGTTCTTTCTTATGCGTTGAGTATAATTATCATCTTTGTCGGCAACACGATTCGTTTCTTTCTGACACATTTCGATCGCGTTGGTTTAGCTTCGATCAATGTTACACACGTAGTCAGAGATGTTGTGTATAGTATACAGAGAAAAATTAGAGGAGAAAACAGAAAGTAAAGGAAGAGAAACAAAGAAAAAGAGACAGGTGGGGTACATAACGTCACGGGATGAAATATACACATCAAATGTGTAATAGTACAATCAAGTATACCGAGCGGGTAGAGAGAAACTCAAGTAAAGACATAATCGAGTGACAAAATTATAAGACAACAACTTGCGATTCTTGTGTACCTCGATAGATTATTTGTCGTGTGTTTTGTGTTATATTGGGAATAATGTTGGTCTCTCGTATAACAGATATCGTGTACATGATGCGAGTATTTTAAAGAATCACACAAAAATTAAATTACTCAAATATTTGACATTTATCGATCTTGCTATGAAAATGAACTATGAATATTTAGTGAATATTTAATGAATATTTAAAAATTTCAATGTTTCAATAACGAAATTTATCTAAATTTAAATTTGAAATTAATAAAAGATGATAAACATTTCGTGAGAGATGACTACAACTTTGTTGATCCACGATGAATCAATGATCTTTCACCGTTTCGATCACTTTACAGGGTGAAAGTTGTCGTGTGTTCTACGGGATCGGTCGACAAGCATAGTTTGTCTGATATAGGGAACCGTGTCACAAGAGTGTGTAGTCGCCGTTTTAATTATACTCAATCGCACAAGACCCTCCGTTCGGATCCGGCGTGCTTGCACACGCATACCGGCTAGTCTTGCACCGTCCGTGTCTCGAGTTCTCCAGATGTTCGTAGGTACGGCCAACATAACCAAGTTCAAGTGTGGTGATAAATTCTCTACTATAATTAAACTACAAACAGAACGGTAAAAATTAAAACGGAAGTGAAACGCAATAAATAAAGCTCTCTACCCCGCAAACGAAAAGCACAAAGAATATAAATAGACAGACACATAGACACATATAGTCGGGCACGGTTAAACGAGCCCGTACTCTTTCGTCGATTCGTTCGATGCACGAAGTTGAAGAAGTCCAGTTTTCATTCTTTTTCTCCATTTTTTCTTCCAATTGTTATTAATAAATGTCAACATATCGCGTGTAGAGTTTTTACTTTGATCGAATGAATTTTTCGTAAGCGTAAACGAAAATCAGTATCGATTCGCGAAACTTGCACCGAGATTCGATCGCGTAGGTTTAAAGATCCTGAGCCCGATTTAAAAGAAACTACTGCTGGAAAATAATTATAGCCGTTCACGATCGTTCTCTCGCCACTCCCCTGCTCCGTTGTCGCGTGAAAAAGGCAGTCTCGCAAAAAGAAGATGCATCTATGTAACTACGATAAGAAGTAAGAGTAATGGTGCCGGTCTGTGACTACTTACTCTCAGGCGTTAGTTTATCCTTCCGTGGACAACCGGATAGGCTGAAATCACAGCAGTGAATTATGAAGCAAGATCGTAACGCACAGGTTTTAGTGGATTGTAAAAGTATGAGGGAAATAACTCTGTAAGGAAGATTTTTACTGGCTGCGCAGTGACTGCCAAAAGTTTTCAGCAACTTTATTCTTTTTAATACTCCGAGTGCCGTAACTTTGTCAAGAAACCAAAGTTCTAACTTGATCAAATTTTCGAGTATTTTATGTGGAATCTTATCCAGGAGCACCTAACACAAAGATGACCATATCCTATTTCATATTCAATGACGATCGGATAACACGACGAACAGGTCTGCTAGTGTCAATCCTATTTCACTTGGTCTTCCTGTCGTAACGTGGAGGTGTCTAATTGACCAGGGCAAAGTGCAGAGCACAGGTTAATTACCGATAATTGCTTACCTGCGGTGGTGAGAATAGAGTCCGGTCACGTGACCCTGCCCGGTGCAGCCTGGGGTCGGGCACTTGTTGCCCTCTGTAACAAATCAAACCATAGCGAATGGTCAGGTTTCATATGGTTTGTCAGCATCGCGCAGCAAATGCATTGTATTAACGTATTTTGTGAAAATTAATTGTACGAATGGTGAAGAGTAAAATATCGATTATAATAGTGGAATTATTTACACGTAATAACTTTGAGCCAGGATTAACGATCGATGGTCAAAATGTAGTGTATGATTAGGGGATAAGGATTCAAATGACCAATTTAGAAATAAAACGGTATAAACTTTATATAAGGTAGAGCGTAATTTTCTTTATTACGTGACAGATTTTCATTAAAGAAGTATTTTTTAAAAAATTATATATATCTTGGAATAGAAACATACGTTAAAATATTTCTATTATATGGAGTATTTTTCTATATTGTCTTTTTTAATTTTCCATATTTTCTCCGAATCAACAAGACCAGTATTTTTCCTATACGGCCCCACATGTATTTCACAACTGGAGATCGTTAACACAATCAGCATCTCTGTAAACGAGTAAAATGTCGATCCTATTGATAAGAAACGATCGAGTTTGCGGTCTAAAAACCTCGAGCGATTGTTCCGACGTGATTGTCGCTCCGCTGTTGCTCGGCTGTCAACGATAGAACGTGTCAGTTCCGATGCACTCGTCCATTTCGAATCGAGCATATTGTGCTCTTTAATTAATATCGGTTACGCGCTGCGTAATTGTAATATCGAGCAAACTGAAACTCCGTGTATCGTGCATCGATCCATCGTTTTCTTGCTGAATTTAATGACCGTAACAAGTATGTTTGATTGCGGGCAAATTACGTACTTGAACCGTATGGAATGTCGAGTGAAATGATAGTCGAAGCGTGACAGTGCGATCCGATACGCGGTAAAGTACCGTTACTGTGGTTCGTTTTTGTAACGCCCGAACATTGGATTCGCTGTTCGAACGTTCACTTTCGCTTTGGCAATTGGACCAACCCCGGGCATCGATATTTTAACAGGAAAACACCGGTATGTTGACAAGACGCAGTCTTTTTGTAACAGGGAAAATGAAACGCTCTCCCTTGACACCGGTTTCACGATAATTCTTATTGTGGACTGACTGTGAATGCATGTTATTTGCTATTTGTTGATGAAACAAGCGTTCCACTTTAATTTTACTATAGTATATTGTATAGATTGATGTTTTTTTTTTTAATCACGTAACGTACGATAAGAACATAAATTAATCATTTGAAAGAAAGGTATATTATATTACATTTACATAGTCCAAATGTAGCTTAAATATATATAAATGTAATACCTAAAATTGTCAATAACAATCAGGAATAAAATTCTTGGTAAATTCATCGGGATAAAAATGCATAGAACAGTAAAAAACCTGACGATTGGCGATATTCTTCGGGTGTATTTACGATGGCAGAATTCAATGAAAATTAACCATCGGATAGATGACAAGTATGTCCGACATCGTGCTGTACTTTCAGTCGACACACCGTGACAGTTACAGAATACGTTTTATTTCCTCGTTTGCCAATACCTATGTATATTTTATATTCCTTGCTCAGAGCATTGAACCTACAGGCAAATAAAGCTTCCTTAATTACGTTCGTTCCAAGTTGAACGAGAGTATATAGAAACGTTGCAGAAATATTTTTAAAAATATACCGAAAATACAAAAGAATATTTCTGAAGATATTAATAGACAAGTTTAATTAATATCAAGCAATGTTTCTTTAATGTTAAAGTGTTTTTTAGTAATTTAAGATAGTTTAAAGTAAAGATGGCGCTTTAAGGTTTCAACGGAAAACTTTAAATGAAAACGGATAGGCTGTGGCTAACTGTGATACCATAGATCACGTCGCGCAAGTTACGCATTTGCGAATAACCACCGGGATTTCTCTGTCCGCATCTAAGTCTTGGGGATTAGCGCTACGTGTACATTCGACCCAAACTTGTCCATGAAACAAGGAACAAGCGAGCTCGCATTATCACTATTTTTCGCGGAACGAAAGCGTCAATTTTTCACATAACAGTTTTGGATGATAAATCTACTATCGAACTATGTGTACAAATTAATTAAAACTCCAATTTTGTATTAACCAGTGATTAATAAAATCAATAGATAATAAAAATACTGGCAGGAGTATAGTTGTAATCACGCGCGAATTCTTTTACAAAATTAATTCATCACCGAACGATTCATTATTGTTCGGCAATAGCACGTCACTGGTGAAATTAATGTTCAGAAACTCTGAGAATTTTTTCCTTCGTATTTTCCCCTCTTGATTCTCGCTATTCTTACCGCTGTCACGAAATTGCATCGGGGGCATGCTCAAGCAACCTGTACCATCTGTCGTGTACTGGCTGTAACTTAATGGCTGGTATGGTGCACGTCACGTATAATCGTGTTCGTGTTCTCAGGGTGACCTCGCGTGACCAGACAATTACAGGTTTCCAGTACGCTGTATGTAGCCCAGAAGTACCAATCGCTTAGGATGAGACCGTCTACTTCGGCCCTTTCGCTTCCAGCGCGATGTTGATTTTAACAACTATCGCTGAATAATTCTTTTTTATGGCAGCTAAGATCAGATTAGTCCATGCGTTACGGTGGTTTAACTCGCGATAAAAAAAACTATAATCGTAATAATTATATAGCGCGTGGGTAATAGGTTCTTCCTAGTTAACACTCGATCAACACTGAAACTTTCATAGAGTTTACCAGCCACTAAACATTGCAATTTAGAGTCTATAATAATACACGTCGAAGATTGTGTCATTCGTGATTAGCGAACTTTCTTTCCGTGTACTGTTGTTCCTGCACGGTTAACCTTTATGCGATCAGATAAATTTATTGGAATAGCTTATATAATATCATAGATATTGTTTATCGAAATTTTATTCATAAAATTGGAACAGTAATCTGATAATCGATGTAGATGTTGCGGTAAAGTTATTTTTAACCTTCAACGTGTATTATTAATTAGTAACTAATTATATTAAAAAACCGAAAATTCAATCACATAACAACTCTGATACTGTGTTATTTACGATTATTAAAAAATGCATCAAAAGATTATCTCATTAATGTTAACACTATTTACAATTACTACCTCACAAACGACCGAGACCGCCGATACAAAGTTTACGTGATTCGTAAGATACTCGTCCATTTCATAGACGAGTTTACCAACATCACAATCTTTATCTTACGTGTATTAACTCATTTAGTCTTAAGCTAAGGTCAACTCTACGTTTCTTAACCCGAGAAGCTTCCTTCATATCGTAGGTGCGTCCGTCACGTGTGTTAGAGGGTTCGAAAAGGGATTCAGAAGGAAACAACCGTAAGGGAGGCCAGCTTTAGGTTAGTTGTAGGGGGTTCCTATGGAGTGAGTACACTTTTATAAACTTTGTCGTGTACTAATCCTCCTTCAGCTCGGATCCCCCCAGCCACCTACAGCCGACCCACGAAACAGCCACCATGACGCCGAGAAACTTCATCAAGCCGTCATTTCGCCTTCGAAAAAGAGAGGGACCGAATCGATCCCTGCTTAGATGATAGCCTGGTCCACCTTCCTGGAAAATTAGATCACGATACGTGATGTCATTAGCGACATACTTTATTCGCAAAACCGAAGGAACAGGGGAACTAAATACGGCAATAGTTCGTCATGTCGAGAGATTCCAGGATAATGGATATTAATGAAAGGAAAAGTGCGTAAATTTCGCTTTTGAATCGCGAATATGACTGCCTTTCTAGCGTTCTATGGTTGGAACAGCGGGAACAATGAAAATGAAAAATGTCTGCCACTATGGAAATGATACGTGTTTTTAATGATTCGTACTCTTGTATGAATACCGTATGGGTTAGAAAGAAATATTTGACGTTTTCGAGATATAAAAATATTACTAATGCCAAATAATCCTGTATTTGTTGACATTTCGATGTAAATTAAACAGATAGATGACGTTTGTAATTCATAAATATTTAATTTTTCCTTTCATTTCGAATAAATTAAAGTTGAATTGTTTGTACTCGGCACCGGCACTCGTGTTTCGATCAGCAAAATTAATCATAGCGATCAAATATATCGTCAGTAATTCACATGCTAACTTAATCTATTCATATTACCTAAAAAAATGTATACATTTGTATATCTTATATATGTATATAATGCGTACATTATACCAGCCCCGTTTTTTTTTTTTTTTTTTTTGTACATTATTACATCTGTACGTTTTTTAAAATGACTTTTCTAAATCATCTTTAAATACTGTTTCTTATTTTGCTAGAAACTGTTAGCGAATTACTTAGAACAGCAGCACTTCGATACTTAGAAAACACTTATTGCTAATAAAGAAATAACGAACAATCCCCTAGATCGGTGAAGGAAGAACGAACGGGATTCCGTGCTTTTTAATTAGTAGCAGGCTAAAAAGCGGCTAAGGGTGGCGGTTGGCCGCCGCCGGCGGGATTAATAAATTAGCCGTAAGGTTTTAAAGCGGCTGGTCGGTGCCTAAGCTCCGGTAGAAAAGAAAGAAATGGACGAAGAACGAAACAGAGATAGAGAAGAAAAGAACGAAGGGGCAGATAATGGTTCCGGTCAACAAAATGAATACCGGCACGCGCTGTTCTTTCCGGATCTCTGAATAGACTTGTAACGAGTCGGTCAGCCAGACCTCTCTTCTTTTTTCCTCTTTCTCCACGTTTTCCACTATGGGATCCAGTGGCGGGATGGACGAGAGGGTCAGAGAGAAAAGAGGAAAGAGCGGATCCAAAGGGTGAGAACGAGGATGAGTAGCGGGCAGCGAGGGTGAGGCCGTGGCCGAGTGTGTAATTGTGTTATTTTGTTGCCATTTCACGTGAGGGTCACCACGGGAGGTCCAGAGGTGTACATAAACACCAGGATTGTTTTATTCATTCGGCCCACTGCACGACGCGTGCCGAATTCTTTCCTTTCCCCCCTTTCCTCTCGTTTCATGTTCTTGTTTCTCGTCGCTCTGTCCTTCTCTCTCCACAATCGTGCACGCACCGTGCTGAAATCCTAGATACCATCGTGGGTAAAAATTGCGGTTAAACGCGGGAACCGCGTATTCATAATCAATCGATGGACAGATTTAAATGACCACGCAGGGCAGGAGTGAATAAATAGGCGCGTATTTATTTTAATCGACCGATACTGGGGAGCCCTTCCAGGCTTCTTTTAATCATTAAAGAAAGGTGTTAATATAAGGAAAGTATCTTCGTGCTTTTCAATTAATAAGTTTAATATATCCTTATATGCACGAAGATAAATGTATCACGAGACAAAATAGGAACGATGTTCCTCGTAATAGTTATCGAAAAGGGTTAGAAAGTGTAATTATAACGTAAGATGATCGTGGATTCTCGTTCGACTTAGAACGAGATCTTAAAGGCCGAGAAGCAAACGTAGAAGACGAAAGATTCTAAAAAAAGAGAACAGCCCAGGGAACAATCACAAAGTACGTATTTACACACGGCGACGCGCGCGGCCGTAACGCGAGGGTAGAGCCCCTGCGCGCGAGTAAAGGTCCTTTTTATGCGTGCGGTCGCAAAGGCAGCGTAAAATTGAGTTACAGGGCAGTTTATTTTTTTATTAGCCAGGCCAACCCTGCCTGCCGCGCTGTTTCAACGCGGAAAGGGTGGTTTTTGCGGCCGACGGATTTCCCGATAGCGGTTTTATGGCGTGTCAACACGCTCTTATGCCTGTGCACCGTGTGTGTCGGCGGTGTGTTGAATAAAAAAGAGAAAATATTTTAAAAAATGAGAGAGTAGAGGCAGAATAATGAAGGAGGAAAAGAGGAAAGAGACGAGAAAAAGGAAGGAGCACGACGTGCACGCAATCCTGTCGCTAAATCGAAAGGCTCAGGAACGAGCGGCGCGAATGGCACAGGCGAACGAGCCTGCGATTAAAACTATAGCTCCATAGGGTCCGGCACGCCTGTACCGCCGTCACGCTTGTAAGTATGCGATTAATCGTGCCCACTTATCACGGCCCCGCGTTTATTCACCGAGATTTCCGTCGAGCTGGATTGCTCGGCCTATCTCCACCTACGAATCTTTTAATAATCAACCGCTCCCCCCCCCCCTTGAGAGATTGACAGATGCCGCTGAAACTCCTTCAACGTAAACGTTCGAAGCGTGTTAGAAGTTTTTGTTTGTACAAATATTTTGATATGCGAGGTAATGTTGTGGTCATTGAATGCGATGAAATTGATTGATCGATTGGGTTATTGTATTTTAGGCAGTGTACGCATATTGTATGAAGTTTAAGGATAGGTAGAGTCCGGCAACGGTTGAACTAAGGAAATCTTAGTAGACGCGAATATTTTACAAATTAATGGTTCTATGTTAATTAAGATATATTAAGTAGAATGATCGATATTTTAAACCTTAGCTTCTAAGTGAATAATAATTAGTAAAAATTCTATACTTTGCTTGAAGAACCCTATTAGAGAATACTTGAAATTTATAACATATTTTCTTTTTCTTTTATAACGTGTTTATATCTATAAATAGTGTCTACTGTGTGGTCTATCTATCTAGATCAACTTACACAGGATGCGGAACGATAATGATTGAATTTTTGAACTGTTCATCTTCGTAGGTTCAGTCAGAGAAAACGTTAAGGGGATAATGAGGACAGGCAGCAGAGCCGCATGGTGGTAATAAGGTAGCGTGGTGTGGCTGGGATGCTAGTCACGTTTCTAGCTGCTGACAGCTGCGGCTTATACGTATGACGTGGTATCAACCCCAAATTTCCCCGTCTAGGCACATCGTGTCGTCGCTGCCCTAAGACCCTGGAATGCACTCGAACTTCCACCTGTCACACCGTGAAATGTCTCCCTGTTGACGCACCCGGAATTTTCTTTGATTTCTTTTTGTTGCCACTGATCGTTCCTTTGTATTGTTCAGTATTTCTAGCGTTAGACTATAGACAAGCGAGTAAAGTTCGCCTTGTTCATTAAATCGTACTAAATAATATTATTTAGCTAAGTTAACTACTTGATGAAAATTATAACTAGCAGAATAATCTATTTTTGGGATTTTTTGAATAATGAGTTTCTTGATAATGATTCATAGCATGACAAATATATTTTATTCTAATACTAAATTCTGATATATAAAACTAACATTAAATGTTTAAAACTACTTCAATAAAAAATCTTATTTTAAAAGAAATACGGTAAAATATTAGTGCAACGTAAGAATCTTTCAACTACATTTCTATTTTAAGAACATCTCCAAGATAGAAGTTTGGCCGAGTAGGGAAACAATTAGAATACGTAAGTTTAGGAAAGTAAATTTTGAAAAAAGGGGGAGAAAGTAATTTGGCAAGAGCGGCGAGTATATGGAAAAGTAAACTCCGACTTATAGCTCAGAATTCTAAAGGGCACGTGCTTGAGTGCGTGTAATAGGTGCAAGTTTCCCCGCGTGCTGCCAGTCTTTACGATCATCGCGGCAGTCCCATGATCAAGCGAATAGTTTCGAAGCAGTGCAAAGACGAAGACAAAGTGGCTGTAGCAGAGGATACGGAGAATAACTTTACTTTGAGAGACCTTGATTTCACCATTTGAGTCATCGCCCCTCGCTTCGTAATTATTGATTTTCCGTGCTACCCTAACTCCCCTAACTTCATAGAGAAAGTAAGAGAGAGTGTGTGTGACAGAGAAAGAGCTACAGTAGGAGAAGAATACTGTACGCGGGAGAATCGAAAATGCCTTTTGTCCCCCTCTCATAGCGAGTAACACACGAACGCTAACCCTACTACTACCATCGGCATTAGTCTCATCAATGTTTTCGCGAATTTCTTCAACTTCGTCTATCTACCTTTATTCGTCAACGAAATTGTCCCGATTAGGGAAAGCGATTTAAAACGTTGCTCGTATTTGCAGTCGTTAAAGTCTCGATGGGACACACGAGTGGAATAACGAGTTGAACCTATGCTATTATTACTACGAATGCTTTATATCGCTATAAAATTCGTAAGCTCTTTTAAATGAACTCGATGAAAACAAAATTCTTCGCGAAGACAAGTATGCGATGCTTGTAAATATCGGAAATGTCGATGATATTCGTACAGAATAGGACATTGAATCTCTCACCTCTGTTAAGACTGGACGGAGACATGGACATTCCCGGTCTGGTGCCGTCAAAGGTAACGGGCCTTTCTGCCATTTTCATAACAGTCTCTTGCTGACCAGTTCCACTTCCTGATGTCGCATCAGCACCAGTCGTCGGACTAGACGTCGTCGTACTGGTTGAAATAGCGGTGATAGCGATACTATTCGTGACATTATTCCCGTTCCCATTGCTGACCGGATTGGCAGTATTGTTCGCGTTACCACTACTGTTGTTGTTCGTACTTTTGCTAGGTATGTTATTAGTACAAGTTCCATTGCTATTGCTGTTGATACCATTGGCTGCATTGCCGTTTGTCGTGCTACAACTGCTAACAGCCGTTACACTGACCACTCCCTCTCTGGCTATGTCCTGAATGGCACTGGCTGCCCTCGACCCGATACCAGCTGGTTGGAGAATCGTATACTGTTTCGAGGAATCGGGACTGGTGATAGCAGGAAGGCCACTGCTGGGACTTTTGTTGCCCGTCATGGAACTCGGTGCCACCTCGTGCCTCGTTACATGATGAACCTCCTCCTTTGACGATTTCAATTGTAATAACGATACAGAGGAAGAATGCTTGTCCTCCGAGGTGGTCGAGATTCCCGTAACAGGTTGGGGTGTTGGCATCGTTGGTCCTGGACCAGCAGTGGGGTAACCGACAAACGTAGCGGATGCTGGGTACGGACCGATAGGTGGTATTGCTGTCGAAGCCACGGCCACTGACGGTGTACCGCGGCCAGTCGCTTTCGCGTGGTCCGTATTGGGTGGTCTGAACGCCGACGTTGCAGAGAATGGAGAATTCGACGGTGGTGAAGAAGAGGAGGTGGTAGTGGCGGTTGGTGAAACCTTCATACTGTTCTCGTTATAATGCCTGTGGTAATTTGAATATAATTGGTTCTGATGTTGCTGTTGTTGTCTAGAATTTTGCGGCGATTGGCCGTTTCTACACGTTCGATCTCTGTCCCTCTCGTTCAGCTTGTCCCTGTCAGCTTCGTCTTTCTCGGCAGCTGGATCCGACATGTCGATCTCTAATTCGTTGGACGAATCGTCGACAAGTTCGTTGAAATCGGGTGGATCGTATCTAGAATATTTGTCAGTCTGTCGACCTTGACTGTCCACGTGAGTACCGATTATATTCCTGTCATTTCTGTCTTTATTGGATAAAGATCTCATCGGCACTGGCCTGATTTTACCTGGTTCGTTTGGATTCACGTTGTTCGCTTGGTTTTGGATAATGCCGCATTCGTTTTCCGTTTTTAACAAACCGTCTAGATCCTTTTTCGCTTTGTTCGGGTGCTGTTGTTGCTTCATATCTTGTTGCTTCAACTGTTGCTGCGATTTGCTGTTACGGTCTTGCTGACCGCGGAACGATATCACGTCTTTCAAGGAACAACCAGCGTCATTGCTAGTGGTTGAAGAAGTGGACATAGAGGAAGGCGACAGTTTAGGGTTATCTTTTTTCTCTTCAAACAAGTTTTCGAAATTCGACTCATATTTGTCCTCGTCGGAATTACCTCGCTGATACAAGGATCCTCTCGGACCAGGCCAACTTCCAGACAAGCTTTTCAAAGCAGCTTCGGTCTCTCTGATTAGAGTCTCATCGTCTTCGGGTTCTTCCGAGTGTTTGCTGGACTTTCTTGCTGGGCTACCCGAGTTTCCAGCAGCGAATGCTCGTTTCTTTTGAGGCAACGGTATACTCTTACTCGAGTCACTGGTTTCGAGCGATTTGCGCGTTTCTTCATCGCGAACGCTTTTCCTCCTTCGTTTAGCAGCAGCATCAGCTGTCTCCATTTCTTGCGGAATGATCGCTTGAACAGCCTTCTTGTTGATCAAGGGTTGCTGTTGCTGATAATGCGGCTGTTGTTGTTGTGGCTGCTGTGGTTGCTTAGGATTTGGGCTGACAGATTCTGCTTCCAGCTTCCGTTTTTTGAGATGAGCCATCGCATTCTGGCCACCTGGCACGCTGGTCAGTTCCACCCTGGAACACAAAAATTCCAGAGGATCAGGAAATCTGCTCTCTCATCGGATGCATGGATGCAGTGAGTTTTGATCAATGAGTGCAATCCGCTCGCTCAAGATCGCTCAACATCTAACAAAACCAATTCCCGTAGCTGGGGAACAGAATCTCTGTCAGTTCCAAACGATTCAGATCACCCGTCCCATCTTCTTAATCCTCGCTCTCTATTCTTTTACCTTTTATTTTTTTTTCCGTTTTTTCATTAACCGTGCATTCGAAGCCTAAAGTAACCTGAGTTTCTCAAGAAACTTCACCTGAATGCCGTAGAGGTCCATCGAGGACATGGCCTCGAATCTTGGGACCCTCTCCATCCAGTCTAGAGGTCTGAGATCTTCGGCCCCGAGTAAAATGTACTAGCGATCGTGTATCTTCTTCGACTGAACAATACCACTCCGTTTTCTTTATATTCTTTCTTTAAATATTACTCTCTCGTTCTATGATTATTATTAGGAACACGGAATTGTGGAGACACAGATCGTGCACGCACTCGATGTGATATACGCGCGCGCGCGCGCTCGCGTGTTCACGCACCAGTCACGCGTGGTTCGGTCGGCTACACCGACTTGATATACGATATATAGACAAATGTCTTTGTGTCGCACAAGCGCGCGGAGAGCCTTTCCACGCAGGATGCTCGCGAGCTACTGTGTGCTATGTTTAAGTTCGTTCGGGGGTGGCGATCTTCCACCGCGACACCGGAGGGGATGAAGGCTTGCGCGAGCAACTGGCAGCTTCTGCTTCGCCGCGAAAAGTGGGGGGCGGGTTCTGCGCACTGTCCACCCCTTTTAGCTTTAGCTGGAACGCGATTCCCGGCCTCTCAGCACATCCCCCGTCACTCTCACCTCACCACCCCCTAAGCATAGAAAGAGAGAGAGTAGGGGATACGGCCCCTGGATGCACACCAAGGTGTTTCTCAGTGTGTTGGGCAACGGGCGCTGGTACACCTTTGGTCCGCTTATATTCACCCACATCTTAACTTCCACCACCTCACCAACCCCTCACTCGTCTGTCTCGTTCACGATCTACGTGTACCTGTGCTACCTGGTTCTCTTTCGCTTGCCTTAAAAGTCTCGGTGATCCTGGTCTCCGGCCAGGGACCTCCTGTCTTTTTTACATTCAACCGAGGTCTGGTCTCCCGTAACGAGCAACGTCAAATTCAATTAGAATTAAACTGCGGAAACGCGGCGACGGCTCCGTGATCATTGCTGTATTTACTTCTGATTACTGCGAACGTCGCTCGTAAAGCGTTCACATTTAAAGAGGCTCGCTGTCGCAATTACGCAGCAGAAAACCGGGATTTTGTGTGCCAACTGATTCTTCGTAATTACCATTTAAACATACGCGAATTTTTTCCCTTGCGTTCGAAATACGTAGAGGAAGAGGCTTTGAAAATTGTAATACGCCATTATCGATACTTACGTAATATATAAATACGTTTGTTTCAAAATAAAATTTGAAGAGATTCTTTGTTCGTTGTGTCTCCATACTTCACTGTACTTCAACGCAATGGAATTAAGTTAATTTTCGTTAGACCAGTTTCTCAAGTTTCTCAATTCTAAATGAAAGTTACCGTTATGATAAAATATTTCCTAGGGTAAGCCTTACTCTTAAGTCGAATTTTCCTGTAGCAAGGTATTAGGATGTAGTTATATTTGGACGAGATTTATCGATCCGTTATGTAACAAAAGCTAGCGTGCATATTGCTGAGCAGAATTCATCTGGACAGGCACGGTTACCTCGGCCCGTTTCCCGATCGCGAATGATCGCACGGGACTACGTATATTTTCAATCGATGGGGCCACCCCTATCGGTTAGCTCGTACGGTTTAGAGCGATAGCAAGAAGCTACAACTCGAATTAGATAAACCCGAGAGGTTCCGAGAGACGGTACAGGAAGAAGAAGAAGAGCAGGATCAGCGTGAGCGCTTAGCGGGAGCTTCGAAAGGATCTGTGGAGTGAGAGGGCTTTCCTTAAACCCTAAACCCTCCTCAGACCACGGGAAGCTCGAAGAGTTTAGAGCAACGAACTCCTAGAAAGGACCGCAAGAAGAGAATGTACTCTCTCTCTGACTAAAATCGAAAGTTAAATCGCACCGACGGCTTAAGACATTATCACTTTTCTTTGCCGGCCAATGCTCATTGGTCCAGCATTCGGTGTTCGAGAGATCGAGAGCTACACGAGCGAGTGAAAGATAAGGAAAGAGAAAGAGAGAGGGCGAGTGAAAGAAGGAGAGAGTTAGGTGGTTGAAGCAGAACAAGGAAGAGCTTGAATCCCTTCCAGTTAGGGATCAATGCTTCCTCGTCCACCCTCCAATTACGTGTCATCCCTTATGGCCTGTGGGGAATAATTAGAAAGCAGCCCTTTTCCTGGACCGAGTACCTACGTCCGCCGACGTGGTGTCGTGTAAAGATTGGTTTCGTTTTTGCGTCCAAGGAAATGTCACGTCCGCTGTTAAAGTCTCTGCTTTTCTCGCTAATCGACAACGGCAGCTGTTTAGCCCCCTTTTACTGTGACCGATGTTTGATTTAATTCTAATACTCGAGTTTACAAGGAATCTGAGTGCATTATTTGGTTAACGTGCAATACAGAATTTAGGACTAATTTTCATATCAAGAATTATTCTCCTAATACCGGGGCCTTTTTGTATAATAATTCACCGACTAATAATATTGGTGAATTGAAAAGTTATAAGTTGCAGATTATAAACTTCTCCTTGACAATTTCATCATTTTTTGTTAAATAGTTGAGTCAGATAATTCACGATTTTCAATATGAGTGATTACACGAATGATTCTTACTTCAATGAAAAAAAAAAGAATGTAATTCTTATATTAAACACTAATGTTCCAAAAAGTCATACGAAATCAATATAAATCGAAAGTACTCGGTGTAAGTGTAATACGTTTGCTGTTCAGCCTGCGTTGACTGATAACAGTCCTCCCTCTTGACAGACATGAAGATTCTCGACACCTCAAAATCCGTACTCGTCAATTAATTAGCAAGTGCCGTTCCTAGCGGAGGAGATGGTTACCCAGGAACACGAGGCTGCAGAAGCGGACGATGGTGCCTCTACTGAAGGGATTAGAGTATTAGGCGACGTCACGTCACTAGAGTCTAAAGGAGCCTCCTTGGAACTGTGCTCTCAGAGATAGCCCAAACTTACACACCCCCTTCGTCTTGCCGATGGTTCTTCAAGTACTCGCCCCCTCTCTCTTTCTCTTATACACTTTCCCTATTCGTGCTCACTTCCTCGGTCTCGCTCACTCACTCCTCATCTTTCGTCGTTGCTTCTTGCTGGGTCTGGCGTCCTTCTTCAAGTCCTCGACAATTCCAATTAGATAAACCACGCCAGGATCACGGTACTCTTAACAGTATTCGAGGTTAAGTCTGTTTCTAGATTTATGTCAAAACAATTGCAAAATATCGACATTCTTCTTCGGTTGCGATGGTAATAGGGTATTGTGCATCAATATCTTCATGGTTTAGCTTTTTCGAAGTATAAATTAATTTTCTTTCAACTTTCTATTCGTCTCGAATCTTTATTTGATAGTTTCTTCTGCAAACGGCGAATCAAATATGGAGTAACGTTCATACTTGGCATTCTAAAGACCATCGCGCACCAAATTTTTATTCGAGATTATTAAAGGACCATTTGAAAATACAATGTACAAAATACTTGTTTCCACTTGTCCGTTTTTATATACTAAGGAATAAGAACGATTTTTGTTGTACCTACTCCATCTAAGCATCTACGGAGGGTGTTCTCGCGAGAGGAACTCGTACATCTTTTTCTCGCCGACAAGGGTGGGGGGTCGGTGCTAGGCGAATGTCGGATAATTTAGGGGTCTCTCACGCGTGGATAATGGGGAACTTGGCTAATGCACCCCACTTGGCACCACGTGGATTCGCGTGAGTTTTGCGACTCAGACTCTTCCCGCTCCCCATCGCCTTCTTAAACGCTGAATGAAGGCACAGCGTGACTGTGGAATAACAACGACAGATTCCGTGTGATTCATATCCATAAAACTCCATTTCTCCGCGATAATTTTATTCTCTATCGAAAAAATTACTACATTTTGCTTCGATCATTATTATTAGTAGCATTGCTCAGAAATATTGGCCGCTACAACTTAACGCTATTAATTCTTCGATATTCGTCGATATAGAACAATAATAAATATTTCAATATTTCAAAGTATTAATCAGATATATCACAAAATTCGCAGACCCGACGAGAATGTCGAGAACTCTTATTTAATCGAGCGGGACTAGTGGCGTGCATTGTCTGACCATCGACGGTGGCATTCTACTGAACACGATTTGAGCCCGAGAAACCTAACGAATTGGCTTTATTTCCAAAGGGGATCCAGCGATGCTATTCTCTGTCAAGCTGCTTTCACATCGAAGGACAAGGGAAAAGGATTTTAAAGCGTGGCTCATGTCGTGGCATCAGTGCAAGCGGAGAAAGAACGCTGTGACTAGGACAGCTGCCCGATTCGGACATCCATCCAGCTCCAGGGAATAGCTCTCGTCCCTTTACTAACTATCCGCCCCTACGTCAACCACTTCGCTCTCATCCCGTTTCTTTCCTTCTCGTGTCCTCGCCAGCCGCGCCCCCTGCTTGCAGACTGACGTCTTAAAGCAATCGAATTCTGATCAAATATTTAACGCTGCCGGGGCTAACGTTTTAAGTGGCTCCTCTTCTATCGCTGGACCCTGTTTTGCCGTATAAGAAGCGTCTTACATCGTTGTCCTGTTTCATCGAGTTTTCTGACAAGCAGCTTTAAGTGTGTCTGGACTTGGGCAAGAAAAATACACAGCATATTTTTCAAGTTTTAAATACATCGACGAAGGTAAAGCGATAGCGTCGCTCGTAAACTTGTCGCTCATAAAATTGATATACTTATTGTCTTGCTGTTTGATTCTGGAGTAGCGTTGTAATTTAGAATAAAGAGTTGAGACGTTGCCTGTAGGTTTGAAATTGGTTATAAGTTGCTATACGCTACGTTTGATGAAAATGAAAAATGTTTAGTTATTAATCACAGTAACAGAAAAGTTGATCAATTGTCGCCGTAAAGGACTACTTGAAGCTCGCAAAAGAAAAATAATACAAGCAACGAAATCGTTAAATTGAGAAAACTATGAATAAAATAGTGCAAATTATAATAGAATAACGTGCATACTTTCAAATATAATAGCAGAACGCGTTATACGATATCGTTACAACTTGAAAATTGATAAAAAAATTCTCCTTATGAATACAAATATATCAATCTTAGATACTATTTCCAATATGTAATCTCAGTTTTACGGAAAGTCGGATCTACACTTCGCCACTGATTTGCGAATTCTTTAAACAGAATAAGACACAATCAGTGTTCAGTTTTATATATTTGATACATTAATTCTAACAAATTACGACATGTCTTCGATAACTTCAATTAAGATTTTATTCGGTAATCTTATCAATCCTTAAAATTCGAAAATGGTCCAAACACAAACGTTCGAGATATCGTTTTCTTGTGTAACAAGGTGGTCCTGAGATTTCTAGTTCGATTAACGGGCCGGCTATGGATCAACGCGTCAGGTCCAAGGTGGAGGTCGCTTTTTTTGTCCTTTTCAGCACACGGCAATACGTCACGCGTCCCGGTTTCCGGGAGTAATTAAAGAGAGCGCAGAACAGCATGACGCCTCGGGCCTGTCTGGGGTAAGGAGCGGGGCGAGACGAGCCAACCCGAGGGTATGGGGTATAAGGGATGTGTTTTACCGAGGGATACTTATACCATCCCTACGCGGCACATATTTTCATATAACAAAACCATCTGCGTGCCGCGCATAACAAATTTCAACTGATTTATAGTGAAGCTGGGGTAAGCGGGCGCAAATTTTCGCAGTTACGTCGGCGTCGGTACCGGCGTCGACGCTGTTCTCAGGAACTCGGACCAGTCGTGTTCCCTCCTTCCGTCGATTTATATTACTTATATTTCTTTTCTTTTTCTCGAGTGTGTGACGATGATAAGTGGTTTCGTGTCCGTAGATATGACGATTGAAGTGGTGTACGATTCGTGTCGTTGAATAATAAGATTTTATCAGTTGTGAAGTATAATTTTGTGACTGAACTGGTTTGTAATTTTGTACCGTTGAAATGGAAATTTAATTTTATTTGCGAGTGACACTACTTTTTAAGAATACTTATAAAAATAACGAGTAGAAAATACGCAGAAACAACATACTGATTCTCCTAGCAATATTACTCAAACGCAGTAACAAATATTGCCAACAATACTAGGATCCTTCGTTGATATACTAATTCTATTTAAATTAAAATGATACATATTACATGTTGGATGAAATACAGAATAAGGAAAGGGTTAGGTCTTAGGTTAGTGTCCCGGATTTGCAATGTATGCATAGAATAATAGGTTAAAATACCGAGAAGTGTATAAAAACAAAAATTTATTTATATCGGGAAAATATCGAATGTGATTTTATATAACATGTGTACGCTTCGTATGTATCTCAATACTTCTAGGGTTGCAAGGAACGGAAATCGGAAAGGACGTTCCTGAAAGTTTCACACTGATATCTGTGAGGAACGCGACCCTAAAGGGTTGTACAGAGGGGGTTGCAAAGTCGGGTATGTACAAAGAGGGACGAAGAGAGGAGGGGATAGTAAGAAGGGACCGTACTCGGACCAGCCGACGACGAACCGAGCCATTGGATCGATAATGTCATAGTGACAAGTAGCAGCACGTGTATCCTTCTTATGGTTATAGTAATATTCTATATATTCGAATCTTAAGTGAAGCATCTACCGAATTCTATTTTCGAGGAAAATTCTCGCTTCTGGTACCTTCATAGGAAAAGTGTAGTTTATAAAATTAATGTGAACCCTCTCTCGCTTAGAATCAAATACAATTATACCCAGACCTTTATTCGAATCAATTAAAAATCTTCATTTATTTTATAGTTTCCAAATTAATCTTGTACAAGACACGAGTTAATTTTTTTTAATTCAATTGCTCTTCTTGTCTTCTTGAGCAATCAAAATGAAGTAGAAGCATGCTTACCACGCTTGAACCAATGTAACTGAACAACTGTTGGCATTCGATTTTTCTCACATTCACCTCTTAACCTCCATAATATCGCTGTTATAGTCTAAGATACTATTAGGACGACGCAAGACAAGAACCCTTAACGACCTTGTCACGATAGAAGGCAAATTAGTTTTTGAAACAGTAAGCCGGCCGACGCGTTATTCCCACGGCCAACTAATAACTTCTGATTGACAATTTCATTATGTCAATTGAGATAAGACGGAGCAGCATCTGCACGGGAAATGCGGTGAAAACTAACGTCAGTCTGGGGTGAGTTCTTACCGGAGAGAACGCGGAGCGCAGTAAATCCTGAAACGAACCCGGAATAAACTGTCCATGCTACGGCTATAATAATATGCCTTCGTCGACGTCGCCGCTAGATTGTTACGGGTTGTTGGAATTGCCTCACCGAAAACCAGTCCGCCTCGCGGTGTTCTTGGATTACGATGCAATTTCTCCAGACTCATGGGATTGCACTGATGACGGCCCTTAAAACTCGACAGCCCCTTCTGCTACGCTTTCTCGCCCGGAATTACGTGTAGACGCGCGTGTCGATGAATTCGATGATCTTCAGGCTGTTTCCCTTATCACGTTGACCAGAAGTTTTCCATGACGTTTGTGAATCAACGAACCGATGGTTTAACGAAGTTAAGCATAATTTGACAAAATTGCCAATCCATTCTCTCGTTGTGGACAAGTTACATAGTTCCATAATTGTATGGTGATTTTGACGAGAAAATAATGTAAGTATTTTTTATAGTTTCAAATGAAGCCTGTTTTCATATGTCGCTATGAATTTCCTTTACTTTATTTTAATTACCGTTTCGAGTTCGCTGTCGATCCACTTTTACTCCACTACTATTAAAGAATAGTTGTTCCAGAAAACTTAACCTTATACAAATTTTACTATTTTCTCTACTCACCAATTGTTGTAAGTGTTTTATTTTCAAATTTCATGATTTTTGTTCGCTTTCAGAGAAATATCATTATCGTAAAATTGCGCGATGAACGCGTCAATTCCAGCTAACGAGTGAAATTCTTTAATATTTCAATCGCTTTCCTCTTTCTATACGCTCCAATAAGCATCAAGAGAAGAAACAAAACTATCGATCCACGATCGTTGTCGATAAAACGATATAGACGGTTCTTGGGATTTTTCTGACTGGCGAGTCGCGTACAAATCCCGTTTACGACGTCGCTTTTTCCAGCCATAAATACACGGAACGCGGAGAGTTCGGCAACTCTCTCATTCCGTGCACCGCGAAGTGTTATACGTGCGTGCACACGGCCATAAAGTGAAAAAAAGGTCGGCAGGCAGTTTGTTACCGAGAGCAGTTGTAACGGAAGGGCACGTATCGAGTAACATGATTACAAATATATCATAACCTTGGCCCTTTTCCTCGGCAACATCCTCGATAGGACCCTGTGAACGGAAACATGTCCTTCGACACGCGATACACGTGCGTCGCCTGCCGATGCGGCTTTATCGCAACAAATCACTGCCGTTCCGGAAGAAATAAAGACAAAAAGGAGAAAATGGGTGCTGGACTGAGTGAAAAGGCCACGTAGCACATCCCTCCGCTAAATCAAATCGACGAAACACGTTCTGTTCGGATATGTATAGCTGCGTTCACGCTTTGTAACACAACGTTGAAGACACGAGCTTGTTCTCAGAAGATTGTATCGAGAGAAATTCGTAGCACTCGTATGAAAATGAAGAAGTCTTTACAAAGGGATTCATGAAATATAGATAAAGCTTTGCATTTAAAATGCGAGAATTGTTCGATTCGAAGTTTCTTTCAGAGTATGTATCTTGCAAAGGTAATATTAATTGTTTATGTAATTAGTATGCCAATATTAGTCCGGGATATTTATGACATAATATGTTTCGTTCAAGTTATATTTGCGCTTAAAAAAATGAAAAGAAAAAGTTAACTAAATACGGACTGTTATATTCCTTGTTTTAAGACAGATCATCCACAATTGATACTTCAGACTTCTAAGATTGGTGTCAGTCACGCCTGATTTTATTTTCCCTATTCTATATCCAAAAAAGACCCAATATTCCTTATACTTTACTACCAATGATCATGACATCACAATTCGAGATAGAAAATTTAGCGCTAAATTAATCTTCGTATTCTAGATACCCCTATATCCGATAATCCAATTCAATTATACAAATCATTGGTCCAAGAGAACCATCGAACGAAACATCTGTTCCCTTTTAATCAACACAAAATAATTTATGTTAGGGCCAACTAAATGATAGAAAACCTTACTCAAGAAGTCCCATCAGTCCAAAGGATAAATACTGACCGTCTAATATAAGGATATCGTGGATAGAGGAAGACTCATCGGTAGCGCGGATCAGCGTGGCGAAAACAGGGACCGCCCCGCAGTGAGACAGCCAGATATCCCAGAATGTTTTATACCTCATTAGGCAACAATGTGTTGTTACCAGGGTGAATTATATCGGGCATGAGACGCCCGTCAAGACAAATGGCTCGAACCGGAGGTAATTGTGGGCTTTTATTAGCTCTGGTTTCTCCTGTTGGCTGCAAATCGCGCAACGCCGACTCGGAGACGTTCAGCCAAGCAACGCCGGCGCGAGGCAACAGCAACACACCAGCAACCCTTCTAGTCAGCCTCCTTCTCGTCTATTTTCCTCCTCTCCGCGTGACTGTTGCTCGTTCGTCTCTCAGTTTCTCCTACGCCTCCTTTCCGTTCGCCATTGCGTAATTACTCGCATGACAGTAACGCAGGAATGCGAATGTCATCTCTTTAATGCTTGCAGACTCATTATGTTGTATAGTTAATGCTCGAATTGTTTGATTCTAAATTATTCTTCGTTTCGTTCTCTAATCGATCTCCGGATGATTCTTTTATAGAATATATTGCGCATTTTCTTTCCTTGTGATTAGTACCGTTAGAGTTGATGATTATAAAGTTACTGGCTACGGAGTTGTAATCTTTTCTTGGAAGTTCGATCAATATGGATATTCTTACTTTTTGTTTTTTGTTTGCTTCGTTGAAATGAACATGAAATAAATTTTTTAACCACGGAAGATTCTAGTTGGGATATTGTATTATATATCGTGTTATGAGATTTCTACGTTGGTTAAAGTATGCCTGAACGGATCGGCAAGATTAATGTGGTCAGCGAGCGTGTTCCTTGAGATGTTTCACATACTTCCAAGGTTAATTACGTCGCGGTGAAAATTATTGCGGTTGGAGTGCCGTTTGTAACCAGGTCGAAATATCCTTTTTTTTATTACACTTTATTTAAAAATTTGTTCCCGCTATTTCTTCAATCCTGTACATACAATTTAATTTCTCTACTTAGTTTCTCGTCTGTCTTGTAGATGTTCCACTTCACGCAATATTTAAAACTTTGAGAAAGGATAATAAATTTATAATAACGAACATTCAACCTACATAAATTTCCATGTAAACGTATTTAAAACGAAGCTAACTTCGCCTGTAGCAAAACTAATGGTCACTTTTTCCTCTCTAAAAATTCGCGTATTACCGCATCCGAACAGAATTTTTCTGACCAAAAATTCTCGCGCGTAACAGCGCAGAATGGAGAAAAACGTACTTTCCCTTCACCCTGTAATAACGAGAAAATTTCCAGCTATTTTTAATTCTTTATACATACCTAGTAATTCCTCCACTATTAGACGCACGTTCCAAATTAAGTCTAAAAAATAAATCCGATATTAACCTAAATAATTGCAACGTTGCATTAACGTATTCTTTTCTCATTCTCTAAAAAAAAAAAAATGTCTATGAATACAAAGAAGAATTTAAAAGAGATAAAATCTATCATTTCTCATCCCTGATGCGTTCTCCGGTGTTCTCGAAATTGCAGAATTCTTTTCAAAAGGGAAAAAAGCGATGACATTCCGAAAGGTCGCGTTTTCGTGAGAAGGGAGTTGCTATCCACGCATTATTACGCCTCTAGGAGGCACCACCCGCCCGAGGCATATGCGGGCCAAGCTTGTCCCCGTCCCTCTTTCGCTCGTAGTTTCGCCGTGGTTCATGTATTTATGCATTTCCAGCCAGTCGCCGCTTCTTGACTAGACTCCACGCATATACACATACGTCCGTGGACCAGCGCCATTGTGCGCCAGACGATTTACATGTATTGCTCCTCGATGATGTACCGTGAAAGATGGCCAAGCGAGGGGCAAGAGCGGACCAAAGCACACAAGACGCTGAATTGCTTTTAAATTAGCGACACAAACTTTCGGGAATCTGGATGCCATACATTTTGGCATGAAACTGTTTTCTATTTCTTTGGTTTCTAATGGAAAAACGAAGAGGTTTCATGATGTCTGTTTTAATACATTTTAATTGATATGCTGTATTGTCTGGAAAGATATTTGGATGGCACTTTGTGTTTTCTTCCCAATTAGGGGAAAGAATGATCAAAAGATGTTTTTACTCGTTTCAAAATATGAAAGAAAACTTGGACAGGGACTAAGAGATGAAGAGTCATTAATAAGCGTGACAAGGAAGAATTATGTACATTCTGTACATTTTCATGCTTCTGAAAGTAAATAAACATCAGCGGTATTATTGTTACCTAACATTGTAATTATCACGTATTATACGAACCAGTGAACTGCGTTAAAAGATTGTCCGACGCATCGCTGTATTCGAATTGTAGCTAGTACAATATTGTAACGATCAAACGCGCATACCACAAAGAAGTTAATTAAACTCAGTTCGATTCTTGGAAACTATGTGAAGAATTATATTTACGTCAAGAAAATTAAATCCTGCGTAGTGTGTCTACGGATATAGCTTTATAATTAATCGCGGCGTTAGCCACGCTGTAAACAATTACGGTGTGTGGGCGTTCTGCGCTGCCGCAGTAATTTAATCGAACCCCGACACAAAATATCGTTTTAACTGTTATCAGGATTTTCGGATAATTACACAAACTCCGGTTGAAATAATTTAGCATCCTATGAAATCTCTCTTTCGCATGGCAACACTAGGATCCCTCGGTTGCTGTTCATTATTCAATCGCCATATTTACTCATTGAATTCAATTCCGATTCACTTATGGTATGATTTACTCTTGGAAGGCGTACCTGAGGATGGTGATGGGAATTTATTGGAGACGGAGGTCGCCCTGAATACGAGCAAGGAAAACGTAGACAGCGTTGGAGAGTGAGAGAAAGGAGATACGAGAGAAGAGAGCTCAACGAAAGGGACAACGAGCGTCGAAGGGAGAGAAAAATAAAGGGCGCATCCTTTTCTCATATTCCGTATCCCATACGGTAGCTCGTGAAAGTTGCAAGAACATCTTTTCGAAATTCAGATTTACAACGACGTCTCCTATCTGTTTCTTCCTTCTTGATGCCATTTTCATTATTTCTATTATTAAGCAGACAGGTTTTGCGGTTATGTACTTCTTTTTATGACTTCTGCAAGCTTTTTTAAGGCTGTTCAACGCTGGACCCTGATGCTCTCTGATGACGAATATCAAAAGTATTTTACAGTAAAAATAACAGTCAAACAGTACTTCCGGTTTTTTATAAAACAAATTTTTATATCAACTTTCATATACTATTCCTATTTTTAGAAGTTAAAGTGTTCAAAGAAATGGATATCGTCGATGTTCTCGAAAAGTATGTTTTTAGTGAATAGAATCTATAAGCCATTTGTTCGAATCTGATACTAAAAAAAGAAAAATTCAAACCACTCGAGGGGTCTTTGTGAGAATAGATGTGTATCTAGATGCGTGTTTGTGCCTTGAACGTATTGTACGGTATTTTATTGGAGGATGCTGAATTTTTATCCATCCCCTGTGCAAATAGAGGCCATGTAAAGCCATCCGGTATGGTCGTTCTTTAAAATGCATGCCGCCCTTAAATCAGGACAACAATAATTGTGTCCACTATCCGGACATGCCCGATTGAATGTGGAATATTTGTTGTTTCCTTACCCTCTGCTTTTATTCTCATTCGTATTTATCAAATCTAACTCTTAGATTTCGAGCAAAAGATATATTTAAATAACGTAATGGATTATTTGAACATACTAAAATTTGTACAGTGGAAAAGTTTTCTTTAGTCCTTAACATTCTTTTGATGCCTGCTATCCCGTAACTGATATACATACTCATATTTATTATACCTAAATTTGGAGTTACACGTAGTTGTGCAACAATTTAGTTTCAATTGCTTCGTTTTAATTCATCTTTTATATGTTACTTGATAAATAATACTTTATTTTTAGCTACTTTAGTTATTTTTTCTACATAAAACACACAATATACATTTAAATGAGCTAGTCTAAAATTGATTAACTTAATCCAAATTGTAGATAATCTATGATAATGATCGATTGAACAATGATGACTCGACCAATTGTGGGACCAACTAAATGTTATTTTGCAAGGAAAGAAATAACAAATATTCAAATGAACAATAACGTTGTCGTGATATATGTCAATTTACGCACGGAGCGAATTCTTGCCGATCAACAGAGGGATTTTGGAACGCCACAGACTGAAGCGGCGGAAGGTGAAAAGGGAGCTAAAGGGAGGATACACCCCCCGCGAACTCGAACATGAATTAAAGTTTTAATTTCTCTAAATCACTGTTCGCCCTCGAGCGCTTTCCACCAGACGGTCCGTTACTTATGGCCTTTGCCCTTTTTACCGCCTTCTTTTTTTCCCGTTCGCCTCGATCTTACCACCGTCCAACCCTCGCCAATCGGCAGAAATCGATATGCACTTATCCGATGACTCTCGAGACCCGAGGCCTCTTTCGTTTCTTTCCTTTTTTCCTTCTCAATCGTACCTCTGCAGCCATAACGGCCAGAAATCGTGGAGATTTAAATTTCCATGGAACAACGATGTCGTTAACATCCCTTCAGAGCCACTCGAAACTAACGCAATCTCAAATCTCGCTCTAAGATAGACGAACAAATTTTTTTATTCATTCAAGTTATTTCAAATTTCAATTTTGAGCCACTCTATATAGTGAATAATTTCAATTTAATAAAACAATGACTTGTCTCTTAACGAAGCAAAAATATCTCCACACCGTAATACTTTACACGCTCGAATTCGACAATCTGCTATAGTCCATAGGAAAATGTATCAAAATCGATTCAGAAGCGGGTTGCTCGCTCGCGGCATGCTCGATCTGCCCTTTTCCCCGGCAGTGACACGCGACAGGGTGAAACGGGGGTTGTTCATTTAAAATCATGAGCGAACATGGAGCGTGGGGCGCAGTCACAGCACGGCGGAGGCGTTAGTATTAACGTTAGGTGCCGGCAGACCAGGACCACCTACAAGAACTTTGTACACCGGTTTCACCCCCTTACCACCGGTGACATATTGTTTCCATTCTGCTCTCGGGCTAAAGCGCAATAAAAAACCAGCATAAATATCGCCGCCCTCGGCGTGCCGCGGCACCGATACCAGACCGAGCTGAGCTGTGGTCCGTGTAAGAACGAACAGGCCCCGAATACCGGTGGTCTACAATTACGTGGAAACGTTCTTTCGTGGGAGAGAGAAACGACCGGGGACTAATTTGTCTGAGTGGCTTTTTCGACGGTTAAAGGGCGCCGCGGATTGCGACCAACGATCTTTCCATCTCTTGTGAATTTGTAATGTTCTATGGCATTATTGTGCATTTGAATGTTCGCGTGGAGAAACGATGGCAAGACACATCGAACATTTAATTAAGGGATGATTTGTGAACAATTTTCTGTATTACGTACATAAAGATTTCAAAAATATATTTGCAAACATATAAAAATATGTATTTTTGTATATAAAAGATCGATTCTTGTGGTACGCGTACGACAGTTACAATTAGAATACATTACTTCAAAATTTAAATACTGAAAATATCATTTCACTAATATTTTTTAATTTTGTAAGCTATGATTTATTCAACGACCTGTAAAGGTCGGTATAAAATATATTTGATTCTAAGGATATCTTTAAATGATCGTAGAAATTATTATATCAATTATCAAGAAAGTTTGGGAACAAATTATGTGCAGGATTGAAGTCCTAAGTTCTCTTAAGTCAGGAATAATTCTCCAGACGAATTATATGCCCTTTGGGGCACAGAGTGTCGCGTACTCCTTATCGATACTCAAATAAGTTTGAAATAAAATCATACTTACAGCGTGACAGGTTCTTCAGGGCTCGAGGGTGAAATTGAGAGCGACATAGTGGTAGTTAAACATCGTGATGTACCTGGCGATCTGACTCGATCATCCACCTGAAACCATAATATGAATGATAAGTTACGAATCAACTTATAAACAAACGATAGTAACTTAAAATCTCGTCACATACTTCAATTTGATATTATACTACTTTTACAATATTCTACACGAACTTAATATGAAATTTTCGTACGATAACGATTGTTATTGATACAAAATATGAGTTTGGGTAGCGACACATAGTATCCGCTCCACGCGATTGTTGACTTTGAAAAGGATCCATAGCAAGGAATTATGTACACGATGGAATTCAAGAATACGGAAGAAACAGTTCTCCGTGCACCTACCGAATTCTTTGCACGATCCTTGCTGTCGTCGATGGGGAATTGAGCAACAGGTAGATCAGATATGTCCTCGAGGTATCATGCTCGACAGAGCATACGCGTGATTTACTGTATAAGTGACTCATCGAAGGCACCCCTTTTTTCTCTCTCTCTTATCTTGGATTTGCTACTCGAAACGAAACGCGAAGGAAATAATTCTTTTACTTAGATTCTCAAGCAGGAGAGAGGAAACCGAGAATTTATATTCGAGGGCAGAGCTCGATATATTTCCTGATAAATTATCAATTCCCTAAGAACTTTACTTCGTCGTTATATAATTGTATATGAGTTATATGCACTTTGTATGTTGTTATCAAATTTATATCAATTTGAAACGTTTACTCTTATGACTAAGATATTATCACATAATTATTTCAAATATATTTTACATACGTAGTTTAAAGATATAATATAATATAATTTGATTTCCCACTTTCCAACATTCGACTCTTTGCAAACATTACTTGGTATGAAAACAATCGTGGTGCAGAGTCATCAAGCCAATGAAGGGTTTGATAAATCTAAGTGTATTCCTCAGAGAGAACAATCTGATTTTTCATTCTCTCTATGAATTCCAGTGATCCTTTTAATCGAGCGGTCAGAAGCGAGGCATAATCGCGATTAGCGTGAGCTGACAAATTCAGTCGAAATTGAGCAACTTCCGACCCAACCCCACGCTTTCCAAAGAAATATTACGGCCATATTTTTCTCCGGTGAACGATGACTGAAGCTCTCCCGCGATTTCCAAGGGATTAATAATGGCAGTAGACCGTTCTACGACAATCGTAGAGAGAAACAAACGCAGCCCCGGGCAAGTGGACCAGGCTCGCGCCGACATCAATCTGAACGAGCGAGCCGCACCCCTAACGAGCCACCGAGTCATATAAATTTTATTGCCATTTCATAAATCCCAGCAAACACCGTGAGTAACCGTCCCGGTGCTGTCTGCGAGATTATCAGGAACGTATAAAGTTGCGGATCGTCGCGCGGTTACTGTCTTTCGCGACGCTTCCTGTGAAAACTCACGTTAAAATGTTCGAATAATACGTTCGACGTTTAATGTTGATCGAAGATTATCCTTGTGATATAGAGAAGACGGATTTTTCATTATTCCTTATCAAAAATATATCAGATTAGTTTGGAAATTTTCGTTTTAAATTAGAAAACGTATAAAACTTATCGAATATTCTCGTAATAGACAATAACGCAAGGCTTATTCATCACGATTTGATTATTGTAGTTCGATGATATCGACAGTATTTTTATGAAAAATTTATAGAAAGAAGTTGTTTGATCACTTTTTCAATATAATGGAAAATTGAAATAGAATAAATCGAAGAACGTGGAAATTTAATAAGAACGCGAGGAAAATAAGTAAGTATATAGTCAGACAGGTAAAGATCGAACAAGCGTGTCTGAATCTTAAAAATTCATTTCATCAAGAAAGAAGCTACGCGTAAAAACATCGTTTCTTATTTGCAAAGAACGATCTTGGTTTTTATTATACCACAAATTACTTGGCGTTCTGAGGATATGTCTGAACCATACGAAGCCACGTATTTCAATTTTAAAACGCAGATATAAATGGAAAGCGACGCGTAAGTAGGATTGGGAGAATGGAAACGACAAGGTTATATTTATAATAAATAAGAGAGGAGTACATACGTCGGAGAAGAAGCGGGAGCACAGTTAATTCAGTTTTATACGACAACACTTCCGATCCACGGTAAGCCGGCGACAGTCTCTCCAGTCCTTCCCTCACGTTCTCTTCATCTTAACGCAAAGACGAACCAAAACCTGATTTACATTTCTTTCTCTCCTCGCTATAAAAATTCCGCGACGATAACTTCCTTTGTTCCACCCTCTATGGTCGAGGCTGGGATGAGCAACCCCTGCGGCTGGAAAGCCACGGGGGGTCCCCATAACACCGACTAGTTTTCGTTAGAACATTACATTTTTTTCTCCTTAATTAAAGGCGCTGAGAACTCCGGTCTTGTTAAAAAACTGTTCGTTACTTTACACGATTCAACGTATTAAAATGCTCGATCGCGTTAAGTTTAATCATACCAAGGATAGTGGAATACAAGGGAATTTCCATTTTCTTTCTTTTCATGTTCAATTGTCTAAAGTTTAATTAGATTAAAAATAATGATCAAGAGAAATTCTTTCTCTCCTTCCGCGTTCTATATTTTTAACCAATTATACGCTCAACTAGAAAGAATAGCTTTACCATTTCCATATAGCAAGTTTCATTCTGAGGATAATTTTGAACTCCATTTGACATATTCCACCGCAAGCAATCGCGTTACTATGGAATCTACATAACGACGTTCGAAACTGTCGATCATCCATTCGGTTGGTGAAATTCCTTATTGAACGAGGAGTCAAACACGGAGGTAGAGAGAAAAAGGGAGACAGATAGGATCGAAATGTAATTAAGAGAGCAAATAATCCGAGCCGAACAAACTCCATGAAATGGATCAAAGAACTGGAAAGTGGGAGTGAGATGATGCAATGGAATAGGGAAAGGGAGAAAAAGGAAGGACATGCACCGATAGAGGCGCGTCGTACTGAAAGGTAGTAGGACGAGCTACGAGCAGGCTGGTTCTCCCTGTCGTCGTGCTGTCTAGCCCGAAGGAGTAGGGCAACGAGGGGCCTCGGCAAAGACCCTCGATAAATATTTCCGTCAAGTGACCGGGGTTGGAATTCAAAGAGAGCCGAAAGGTGGAATCGAGAGCGAAACGAGTCCATCCTCTCTTCAGCAGCCGGTTCAAGGGACGGTCGACGAGAGGAGAAACGATGGAAGGACGAGTGGGCGGAGGTAGCCTGGCAAGCCGGTATATTTGCGTTACGTTACGTAGTTGCGCGTTTAATCAGCCGTATACCCGGAAAGGGCGCGTGTGACAGAGGGAAGAAGGAAAAGAGGAACCGGCTTGACTTCCGGATACCAAAGAACGACGGGGCTTAAACAGCCTCGTACCTTTTGTGCGGCCAAAGAGACTGGATTTTGTTTACTACTGGACTCTGCTCCGTCGTCGTCTACCGATTCCGACGTGGATCATTGTATTCTTCCGTTTCGTTTTGCTCTGTATTTTATATCGATTTTCTTCCTTGAATGAAAGGCGTGTGCGAGTGGAAATTTTACTCGAAGTAGTGTTCTTCTTCCTTTTGAAAATCATCTTCCATCTTCTGATGTACAATGTTTTTTTTTCAGATTTTAGATTTCTGCACGATGTACTCGTTAGTACGAGAAAGTATGAGGGAAAAGGATGCGAAGGGAAACGGAGGAGATGGCGCCTACGAGATGTCGATGGTGTGACAGATTGCCTCCAGTATTTTCCACCACATATATCATCGGCATCCGCCAGCCCTTAGTTCTAGTTCAATGCTCACCGCCGCCGTCTCCTTTAATTGGCATCACCTACACCAATCTACCTGTGCCGTCGTTCAGAAAATTCCCGACCATAGTTAGTTACGATAGATTATATTTGGAGGCATATCGGTGATAAATGATCGACGAGAAGTCTTACATAATATCTTTTTTATATCTCTACACATGTATCTTTATATCATATTATACATCTTCTCCTACTGGTGTTTCTACTCAATAATTATTATTTAATGATTATTGAATTATTATCGAACGATTATACGATATAGAATTTCTAAATTAATTTTCATTTATTTATAATAATATCCTATATCGTAATTATCTTGGTGGCAATGAATTCGAATCAAGCTAAGCAAGCAATAATATATCGATAAGAAACCAAAGGGTCAGTGACAAATTGCAAACCGCACTTTCATCGTCAGGGATACGATTAGGGAAAAATTCGTGCTGTTTTAATGGGGAGCGAAAATTAAATACCGCGGTGTCCACCCCTTAGGTCCGGCCACCTAATAATTCATAGGAGGAATGTAAAAAAGGCGAGTCCTTGTCGTCCTTCTCGCCTCCAACCACGCGGCAAAGAAGAGCGAGAACGAGAAAATCGAGAAGGGGGTAGAAAAATACGAGCTCGTGTTTATCTTGAGATTTGTAGCCGCCCTGTTCCCGATATTTATTGGCCTTCTAGGGACCGTAGATGCCATGGCCTGACGGACCGTTAAATTTTATTATGTTTTTTTCACCGATGCCGAAATAACGCGTCACTGAATATGGCTGGCAACGTCGTCGTAAAGATAAATCCTGATCGTCCGTGGATCGTCGTTTCCGCTGTGAAGAACGGGCCTCGTAATATCGCTATTTACTTCAACATCTTTCAGCCTCTATCCTCTACAGTACGCGCTAACTGTGTTTCAAGCGAACTGGTACTCAAATTGTACGTAAACTCCAAGTTTAATGAAGGTTTAGAAATATGAAATTGTTGTTTCAGGAAACTCGATCATCATTTGGCATACATAAACTAATATATAACAAAATGTAACTCTATTCAAATCTTATTATCGTTCGGTGTTTCACGAAAGTTTCGTTTCGTTGTCTATCGCCGACAACCGTATTTAAAATATAATCGTTGAGCTTTCTACATTTTCTAATACGTAACATGAGTGTCCAATTTTTTAAACTTCGACGATATATATAATATAAGCTCCGTGTTTTCATGAAAATTTCACAAGCCAGAACACGTGATACAGTCGAAACGAAGATTTACAAGTCTTACCCCGCGTCTTACCCCGTGTCTTACCCCGCGTCTTACCCCGACGAATTCATAAAGAAGGATCACGACACTAGCAACCTAACTGCCTACCGAGGTCATATTTAGGATTAAGGAGACGGCGGTTGCAGTCTCTTCAGGATGATAGTTGCGAGCGCAGTGGAAGAACCCCGCTAAACCGAGCAGCCCATTATCTTAACAAATCTAATCTCGCGGTGGGTGTTTATAAATGTCTTGTTTTCCAGCGAAACGGCACCGCGGGTTGAGGCTGAAAGGGACAGAGCGTTTCTAACCGCATTTCGGCTCAGATCCCTCATTAACGTGAGTGGGTGGTGAGAAACGAAGCACATAGTACTCCCGTGTATATTGCGCTCCTTGAGGGCAATGAAGAAAGTTCTACTTTGATAAGATTTTTTAAAAATGTATTAGTGTAGCGTAAAAACATATTAGTGAACATTTCAAATTTGTCATTCTTATATTTTTGATACACGCCAGTATTTAAATGTTAATGATAGTAATTATCGAATTACGTGGCATATTAGAATTATTTTAAGATATTTCAAACACACGAATACAATTTTTATAATTTCTTCTATATTATAAAGATGTAAAATTTTAGGAACTAATGGTCTCATTACTTAAACATTAAATTGTAAACTTCAGAATATAGGTAAATATAATTATAAAATAGCTTGTATTGCTTTTTCTAACAATAATCCAAATAAAATCATCTCAAAATATCAAGCTACCCTTATCTATAATCTACCAGAATGTCTTTATAATGCACCACTACATCCACGATTTTATTCGACCTCTGATCAGTAATTAGTCTAGGAATTGGGCCAAACTCATGCCATGAACATTCTGAAACAGCAAAAATCGCATACACGTGGAATATAGATAAACGCAACGGCAAGAGACGATGAATACAAGTGCGGCATCCTGGCGAGAATAAGTCTCTGTTATTATAAGATGGAGACTACAGCTTGTCGCAAAACTAGAGATCCTAATCCCTTAAGAGCAATAATAAGAATCCTTTCTCTGTTACTCCCGGAATCAACGTTAACTGGAGGACAAGGACGAGTAGAACGAGCCAGTTCCAACCTAATTCAAGGTCTCGCGGAAGGTTGCGCAGTAATCTCCTATTCCACTTCCCTTGAAATCCTTCTAGACCACTCGCTAAACCTTCGTTTACACTTTCTTTCAACCCTTCTTACATACCTTACACCGCCTTTCATATTTTAAACGCCGTCAGGGATTAACTAACGCCGAACGATCGCTGAGTTGAATAAGAAAGAGATAAAGCTGACTTTCGACGAGCCTTGCGAGAAAGGAAACATAATATGTGTCTATTAATGAAACAGGACTTGTAATTCTTCGAGGGATTTTTGAAAACTTTAGCCGTTTCGAAATCGGGTGCAACAAAGTTTTTTTCATGGTACAAAGAAAATCTTGCAACTGTAACATTCATTGTTACACGTATACTGGTCATTTCTTTTGTGTGATGATCTTCAAATGAAAATTATTTCTATTCTTAAGAGAGGAATAACAAAGATGTTTCGGTCAAAATTTCTAGAAATCTAAATTTTGGAAATCAAATTTTTGCTCGTGAAAAGTTCAAGTTTATTCTATAATATTGAATAAAGCATTAATTCTGTAAGCGTGTAACTATTGAAATATTCTATCGACTATTGAGATAAGTAATCGAGAGTATCTCTTTGATCTTTACTTCTTATATTATTCGCTATATTAATTTCAAAGACAATTCATTTGAAATTCCTTGTTCCGAGTATCCTTAAGAGTTTTCGCTAGCTTTTGCCAACTTCTTATCAATATTAACATCGAAAAAGGACTTAATCAGGTCCTCGGTTGGTAGGAAACCGCAGTTGCGACGAGAACTCTTTCGCTTTAAATTTTCATTCGACTCTCGTACAAGGAGGTTACGTCGGGGACCTGTTTCATCCTTCAAGCCAGACTCTCTTCTTCGTCCTCGTCCTGGGCGTAATTTGCACACAAAGTACCGAGGAGATGTACCGTGTGGGCTACCACAGTGTGCACGTTTGTGTACGCGCAGACACATGCACAACCTTTGCGTATGGTATAGACTCAGAAACATTATGCTAACGTTCCTCTCTTCTATCCAATATGTTCGTTTTAATAGTTATCGCGTGTCCATGAAAGATATTATATTTTCATGGAAATCTGACGATGCTAGACAGAATTTTTTTACATCTATACAGGTTTTAATAAGAAATTTAAAAATATTCAGTAGAATTTTGATATTTATAGTGTAAGATTCAGACAACTTGAAAAGAATTGAAACGATCTCTAACTTGAAATAATGTTTTTAGTTCAAAAAAATATTTTCTCTTTGATGCTAATAAAAGACATATACGACTAATGAGCTTTAGCAATTTCAACGAACGAACAAGATTCTCTTCAGCAGATAATAAAAAACCTGTCACGTAGCGGTGGCTTCGTTCAAGACAGACCACTGAATCCGGAGGGTGGCAACGAAGAAGCAACGAATAAGGAAAAGAATACTAATTCATTATTCAATCTGAGTCGAGTGATTAGCATGCGCCAGTACCCGGCATCTTCGTCCTCGGTTCCTTCTAAATAATGTAAGACGTATACCATGGTAAGAACGTGCTGGTACAGGCACGTTGTCGTCGAAGGATCCTCGTCTCCCTTCCTATAATTTCGCACAGCCTCAAATTCGCATTTAAATAATTATGCGCAACGCACTTGCACTGGATATAATACTACAATGCAACATTTCCACGATCAGACGCGTTGATTAAACTGATAATTTAAAACTACCCGAAAGAAGAATTGATCAGTAAGCTTGTATTATATAATCATTCAGTTAATATCACTGTAAAAAAGTTCGATCCCTTTAAGACTACTTCCATCATTAATCCGTCGTAATAATAAAGAAACACGACTATAACGTTATAGTTATAATGGATGCGTGTTCTGAATGCTTCAAAAGGACAGTCATCCACTGTGTCTACCATAGTCTAACGACATAACATTAACGAAAAATTGCATTTCTATAAACTCATCGCCGAGTTTCCTCATCTTTGTTACAACAATAAAAACGAAGGATCGTCGGGAAGTCTGGTCGCATTAACTCAGCCCTCGTCAACGGGAAAAATCTCGAATCCCACAGAGCCGTCTCTTCCGCCCAGAGATAAAGCATTTTTAATACAATTAAACGCGAATACCCACGGTATCCGTTCTTCTTTCTTCTCCAAGGTATCTACACCCTAACGTCACCCTGAACCACTGTGGTCTTGGTTCAAGATCTGGATGTAAGAAGGGTTGTACTCAGCTTGCCTCTGGGGCATGTTAATGCACTCCGAGATCTTAGCACTTACACTCCAACACGCTCGCTGCTCCTCGTCCTCGTCGTCGTTCGCCTGCCTGCTTTTCCATCCCCAGCCATTTTCTTTCTCTTAAACTACCCCCGACCAAGTCTACACTGCCTCCAGAGGGCTTTCACGGACGACGCCTTAAATCCGGATCTCTGCCCTCACCCCCACCCAACCTGCTTCTTATTCAACCATCTTCCTAGCCGCCTCCGAATCCGACAGCATTGCTGTCGCGATTTTCTTCGCTGAAACGCCCAGGAAGCGGTTTTCAAAATGTACAACCTCTGTGGTGAGACACGATCCACGGGGTGGCCACGATATTTTGTGGGTGCCAACCGTTTGTGATCGGAATTGGGAGTCTATGAGTTCGGTCGCCCCTTCACACGTTAGTTAATCCAATTCCTAAATGGGGCCGTGTAAAATTGAAAACAGGGAAGTTTAACATTTGGAAAAGTAAATAAGTTAAGAAATTAACCTTCTTTCTTACTTTCTTCCATATCGATTATCTTAAAGTACAAAGTCTGGGAGACGTACATAGGTTTATAGTAGACTTGTATAGTACAGCTAGTATAGTAGATTTATATATTAATATCACTATAGGTGTAATAGATTTGTCGTCTAGCTTTAATCTCATCCAAAATCTTTTTAATGTACGAATGATAATTCCAAACTTTTCCTAATCAAATCGCTCGTTTATCGTTCCGATCATTCCTCGCAAGTTGATGACACACACGCGTTGTTAACCGAGTCACGCAAAATCATATTGCTTCTTTTAAAACTCGCGCTTCTTTGGAAGCTGTAGACGAGAAAAATAGAAGAAGGGCGAGATGAGGAGAGAGACAGAAAGCGTTCTCATTCGCAGAAAGAAATCTTAATTAACGAAGCCATTGTTTCAGCCGTGGAAACTCGATGAGAGACGACAGCCACGAGGACGGAGCGTGGCTTACCGTGGTGGATGGGGATCGTTTCCACAGTGGCTAGGGTGAAAAGGAAAAAAGGGCCGATTTTTTTCAAGGACGACGGGCACACCGGCCACACCGACCATCGACAGTGGCGTTCACGAGGGCACACAAAGCTCTTGACGGATGGGTAGCCACCAGCGGTGCCGCAACCCTCATGGTTACGAGTGACCACCTGTTGAGGGTCCTGTACGCACCTGTCTACGCACACACGGCTCATCCCACACGCTCCCTTCGCAGACCCGTGAGCGTGGATGATATTTCCATCCGTGATGACCGAAGAAACGGCCCGGAATAACGAGTGTTCGCGCGCGTTGTGTGTCCACGATGCGTGAAGCTGCGTGGAAAGAGAAACGAGGACGGTGTAATCGCCTGCGACTACTGCCAACACCGCCTATGATAACTGTCTGACCGATTAACGGAATCTCCTGGTTAACTGTATGATGAAGAGGGTGATTGAAGTGGATGTTCGGTTTTGTCGGCATTGGAGGGTGGAGAAGCTTTGACTCTCGCGAACTCGATAATGAGGAAATTAGATCAGTTTTCATCTAGTGATCGATACGTATCGGGGTTGATAGTATTCTTGATGAGCTTGAAAGTTCTCGTTGTATAAAATGAGTTGTAATGGGAAATTATTTCGAGCAATATTTTAGTTTTACAGATCCGAATTAATTACCTAAAGCTCTTCACAATCTTTGTATTTACGATATTTCTTGGTTCCATATATTCACTTCTAATCACATATACAGTGAGTACGTGGCTTAGAGGAAAGCACTTGAATCCGATTGGTTGTTCAGGTAGATCCGATACAATTATAAAAATAGGCGTACGTATTGGCCGAAACTTCACATTTGCGAATAACATCAGATTGCATCACGTGGCTAGCAAATATTTTTTCCTCTTCTTCTTCTCTGTCTGACATTCGGTCAAGTTTTCATACTTGACTTATAATATGCAAAAATTCCTAATTTAAATAAAAGCTCTCTTCTCTCTTAAATTCACTATTGTAACCAAATTATTCGTAGCGTTATCGAAATGATAAAAGAGTATCCAGATGGAAACGGTCATTCAATGCTTTCGAACCTGGATGGAGAAGTACGATGTCGTTTTTACTAGTCGGGCGCTCTTCGATTCAGAGACCGGCGTTGACTTTTTTTTATTCCCTGTTCCCTTTCCCATCCCTTGGTCGATCCTCGTTCCAGAGGACCACAGAACCGTACGACCACGGGAACGCTTTATTTCCACCCCCGTCGCGATCGTTCCATTTGTTTCGCAGCCGGCATCGCATGGCTCGCGGCGACGAGCTTTCTCTCTTACCTCCTCTGTTCACCCTGCGTCCCATCCCTTCGCTCTGTTCGCTGGTTGACGCACGTTCTCTGCGCGCCCCATGGCAGATTCGACCGCTGAACGAATCGACCCGTCGTTATCTCGACATATCCACAGGTACGCTTAATACGTCCAGGCGACGTATTTATTCACCGAGCCGCTCTTCCACTTTGATGAATGACGCGACGTCGCGCGCCGCTTCCAACGCTCCGAGCATATTTGTGACCAGCTTCACGGTGAAACCAACCCGAAAATCAGCGAACCGTGGTCCCCTCGTATCTTTTTTGGTTTCGTAGAGAGGGTGCAGCGAACTCTCGTTTTGGTTTGCAACCAAATCAGTTTCAATTTTGAGTACCTATAATAATAATTAGACTGCGGATGTCCGTACAAGTTTAGATTGTTATATTATTGAAGAAACAGGAAATATCAATTTCCCATAATTGTATAAACATCGGAAGTCTAATAATATGGTACAGTAATATTAAAATAGTCTTCGAGTTTGTATGCCCTAATCTTGTTCTCGCGCAAAAAAGAAATACTTCCAATATCTTTCAAATAAAATTGATTTATCGTGTTTCCTAAGAAAATTAATAACTTTACAAAGTATAATAACAAAGTTTGATTTACCATGAGGATAAAGTAACGTTAACGGAGGCGTGAAGTTAGAAGCGTGGAAATACTTGACGAGACCGATGCTTATTAGTAATCCAAGATCGTCTCAGCCATTACGCATTAGGATTCCGAGATAACCCCCGAGATGCCATTTCCAACCCTCTATTCATGTTTCACCTTCTCCTTGACAATCCTTCGTCATCAGTCTCAACCATCTTGTCGTCACGTAAGATTCAACATTATGTTCGTTCGGAACGTGGCGCGTCTTCAAATCGCATTGGCTCGTGTCATCCAGCTAAATCTGTTCTTCGTTTTATCGTCTCATTTAATGAACGCGTGAATCTTATTTTCCTCGTCTATTGCGAATAGCAAAGCATATGCAGTTTCTAATTATAAAGTAATGAACTTTGGAATAAAATATCAAGGATCTAATAGATACCAAAACTTTTCTGAACAAGATTTAACATCTTCATCCAATAAAAAGAAAAATCAAGGAACAAAATTTCACATGAAACTTGCGACGATCGATTCGTTTAAACGATCACCGTCTAACTACGATTGAATCTAAGGCCCGGTGCAGACGTGCAATTTGTGGCAACGTGGCCGCCTCCGGAAATTGCTGTTGCGTCTTAGAATAGCAGAGATTTTTATTAAGCGGTCCACACGGGACGCAATTCTTAGACGGCAAATTGACGCAAAGACTTCATGTGAACTGTAAGAAAAAGCGAACGCGCAAATACAGTGACAGTTTGCCGTGGAGTAGTGGTAACGCTGCTGCAAACTGCTCGTCCGCGCCGGCCCTTAGGGTGATTGCAATTCGTCAAAATGGTCAAAGCAATATAAAAGCAGAAAAAGTTGAGAGTGGGCTGTCAGCGACGGATGCGGTCGACTGCATCGAAAGGCAATTGACGATGAAAGTGGCACGAGTAGCCTCCGCACCAGTCGACTGGCCGAGCTTTTTCAACTTCGTCCTTCTGACGGTGGAAGAGATCGCCGTTTAAGTGGCGGCTCGCTAATGATAGTCCAACCCTTCAAGGACTCAACTGACTGGCCTCTCGAAGTCAGCCTGCATCTGATGGTAACTTCAATCCGTTAATTGGTGTACAACTTTTTTGCCGTACTTCTTTCCCTGTTCCTTTCTCGGTGCCTCCTTTGCGGTTGCGTTGCTCGTTAACCCCCTCGCTCTCCCCTTCCTCTATGTTTTCCTTCTGTTCCTTTTCCCTTTTTGGTACAAGAGGAAGGAAAAATTTTATTAAATTAGCAGACGACAGGCGACGTCGTTCGGTGGCTTCGCAGAAAAAATATCCCTCTGCTCCGCTATCTCTTCAGCCCTCTCTATATTTTTTACCGAACCCCTCTACCCCTCATCCAGGTGATCTAACAGTACCACCGCTCTCCAACTTTATCCTGCCTGTCCTCGCCCGTTCTCGACATTCGTGCTCGAAAGAACTTCGAAAACTCGTTTAATCGCGCGGTGTGTAATTTTTTAAGCCTTCTCGACCACCGTTACGCCGATCAACGCTGGAAAATGCGACCATCACGTTACCGAGCTTCTCTTTGAACCGACCAATACAGAAGAAAAAGTGGATAATTTACGGAGCCTCTTAATGAAAAAAAGGAACAAATTTGGTGGGAAGGGGAAAGGGAAATTCGCGTACGTTGAAATGCATTTGATAAAAAATTAATGGTCATAACTCTGATCTTAAACGTTGATCGAGACTACGCAGTTGTGGCGCATGTTACGGATCAAACGCATCGCTCTGCGACAAGAGTGCATGTCATAAGCTTGGAAAAATTGGCAAGCATCTCTTTGCCGTAATATGGTCCCGATGTAAATTATTAGGGGTCGTATGAAATATTTATTTTTTAAATGTTTTCTACAAATAGAGAAATACTTTCCGAAAAGGTAATCTAAAAGAGAAAATTTTTGCTAATCAGGTACTACCCTTGAAATAATAAAAAATTTTTAATAATTTCGAAATAGTATCATTCTCAGATGCTTGATTATATTCATAAAAAAAAAACGCGTAGATTCAGGTTAATAGAATTCATCGTGGTAATGAAAATTCAAGCTTTTCGCTCGTTTCACGTGTCGCGGTTCATTATTGTTATCGATTTTCACTCGTCAAAATGATTACTTAGCAATTCTAACTAAAACAATCGATGCAAAGAGGGACAAAAACCGTGCGGATTCGAATCGATTAAAGAAGGAAGCGGATATCACCAGCGGTATTCAAATCGATTACACGGTGGCCAATGTAAAAATTATGCAAATTCCGCTTACAAGTGAATGGGACCCTCGTGACGAGCGAGGTTACAATTAAGCAGCAGCCAATTCAATATCGTGGTCCATTCGACGGAATATTCAACGGGCTGGTATTAAATGTCGCCTGGCCTGTTTATACAAAGACGAGTCGGTGTACCCGCTGATCTTCGCTTCTATTGTTGCACTCGACGCGACAGGTATAGATAATCCATTGTGTCATAATTTGCATAAATGTTACTAAGTTTACCATATTTACGTAGTTACTTATCCATAGTACTCCAATTTTAAGTTTTGAAATTACAATTTTAATATTTATAAAGAATTATTTTCCTGAGGAATTTATTACATCGAATACATAATTCTCAAACGTTTACACGATTATATCAAATTTCATCTTCGGTAAATACTATTTTGTTAGATTACGAATTGGGATACATGACTTAGACTTTACCTTAATGCTTGAAGCATTGATGGAATTACCGGTGGTTGATAAGTTTAGCGGTAGGGATAGGCGAAATGAGTGATCTGTTCTCTGTCTTCACCCTCACTTTTCCGTCTTACCAATCTTCTCCTTCGATATCACCCTCACGCCTGCTCTATTCTATAGCAAACTATACTCCACTTCTACTCAGTAATAATGCTCTATCGTGTGAACTATGTCTTTATATACGACTATAGTAATAAAACCATACTTTATATCTTACAAAATTATAAATTTATGGAGACATCTATATGTCGATATTTAAGATTCAATCGAAATAATTACAAATCTATTTTAAATTGAACATGATTCATCAGGACTGAAGTAACGCTTATGAATCTTGTAATTACACACAGTTAAAGACATAAGATCCTAATTAGAAAAAGGGAAGGAACGAACTAAACCATCTCGAACGAATCTTCGAACGTTAGGTCGCATTATGGGACGCTTGTTCCTCGCACCCGCTTTCATCTACATATGTTCTCGTCAGCTGCGCTTTGTTTCCGGAATAAGAGCTCATTACGAATGCAAAACCGTCCATTCATATTCAAAATTTTATATCTTGTTCGTGTTCCCGCGACGGGGCTAATTTATTCGGATTCGATCCATGCTGCGACAAATCCAACGACTCCCGCCCAGCTTCTCTTTACCTTCTTTTTCTCTACTTCGCTTCCTTTACCTTCTTTTTCTCTATTTAGCCTTCGGTTTCACGACTATTAATAATACCACCAACTTTTTATTGCTCATTCTGTTCTGACTTGCAGATCAATCTTTACGACCGAAAGAATCGATGCCAGCTGACGTGCTTTTAGTATTCGAAGAGCTTTCGTTTCTACATCGACTCCGTGAAGCTTGCAACAATTATGTGCTGTGGATCGATCTACGACTTTAGTCGCTTTTCTATCGTTTCCCTCTTTTCCTGTGTGTCTTTCTTAAAGACAAAGTTAAAAAATCAGCAACTTCCTATTTCAAGTCGCCCTGTCCAAATCATACTTGATCCACTTCAAATGTCATTGACCAACATCGTAAAAAAAGAAAAAGAAAATAAATATGAGACAGTGTCCACATGTGGCTCGGTCGGCACGAGCGAAACCGAAATTTTCTAGCTCATAATGCATGCATGATATATGCATACAGTCCTAATTCGTTGGCTCGACGCGGCGAAGCAGATCCCGGGCAACGCATCGTGCTCTGCAGCTCGTTTCTCAGCATCCCATCCTTCGTCCGTTCGCGGCTCGCTCCGCCTCTCGTCGAAGAGATAATCATATTAACCAGGCTATAACTTGTCTATGCATAAGCATAATACCGTGGCGCGGCGTGGTCCTGGGATCCTGGCCAGGATACGGGGTATATTTTACGCGCTCTGCTCGGCCGCGCGCACACCCCCAGGACCAGCCAGAACCCGAGCTCTCCAGTCGTTGCTGGCTGGTTGAAGCTTGGGCTCAACCGGCAGAAGGGCGAAACCGGGGAGAAGTTGCAATGTACAACGTTAATCAGCCTAATTGAATTAAGCACGCGCGACTGTTGTAATTATGACTATTTATAATGATTCCGCCGCGTGTATCTACCCTGCGAATACGTCCCTCTCCCTCTTTCAACGGCGCGCGAGTCGCTACCGACGAATATTAGTTTACATGCGCGTACACGAATCGCGTTTAACGCTGCCGTGAGCTTCGTTCGCTCTCGAGCCCTTTGGGGAGCGTGTGGTGCCGCGGTTTCGTGGATGAACCAGCCCCTTGGACGATTCAGATCAGAGCGATGAGGTGGAGGAGGATTAGTTTCGTCAGAATTGAGAAGTTTTGTGTGGTTAAAAGGAAGTTCCATAGGTAATTTAGAGTAGTATATTGCTGGCAAGATAAATTGTAAAGTATGTTAAAGAACATGATATCATGGCTAACTGAAAATAGTTTGGATAAATAAATAAAAATTAATTGCGTTAACGCTGAGCGAAGAATAAAAAGGTTGTACTTTTATAACTCATTCTCCTCTACCCAAGATCATTTTGTTAGTATTAAGACTAATCCATGATTAAATACAATTCACCACTTAGGTCAAAGGTCCGTAAATAATTATCGCCCACGTTTGAGGACCAACGAACGGAAAAAGACCACGAGGAAAAAGAATCCGCAGTCTTTAAGGCAAACAGCGTAACCTACTTATCTAATTCGCTTCCTCTTTCGCCATAAAGACGTGCTGGGTAAACGTAGCGTGATAATGAAAGCGGGTGTTTAGTCAGGATTTCCGGCGGAGTCGTTCTCTTTGCACCTTTCTCTTTCCGCCCCTCTGTATTCATATCTTCTCGCTCTCTCCCTTTCTCTCTGTCTTGCACACACAAACCAGTAACAACACGCATCAGAAGTCGTACTTCATTAAGTCAGTAACACTTCTTCCAGCCGCGTTACTCATCCCTTTCACGGTGGGCTCTTCTATGAGAAAGCAAGATCGAGAGGGAGTAAGATTAATTGCATTCCGTCAAGAGAGGAGGCGTATTTTAAACGAAACCGCCGGTGCTCGCGCAGAAACGCCGAGGCGACTGAAAGGAAGGAAAGGAGAGAGGAAGGAGGAGTTGAAAGAGAGGCAGCAGGCAGCACGCGAGAGGTGGAGAGAGGAACGACAAGCATCAGAGAAAAGGAAGAACGAGGTGGTACTGTGAGCAGAGTGAGATTCCTGCCACCGATGGAAGAAGAGGATTCGCGGCTGCAAAGAGAACCTCCTAAGAGGCGAGGGTAGAATCGAGGATCCAAGAGAGAGGAGACACCGCCTAAGGCCTTGTTGTATTTATCATATAATTACCATAATAGAGCCTCGAACCACCCGTCGCCACCTCCTGTGCTCTCCACCCTCGACCACCCCCGGTGCCGACCGACCACCTCTTCCCTTCCTCCTTCCGTGCTCCGTTCTAACAGCCGCAACCGCAAATTGGAAACTCGCGAATACATTTTCTCTTCGTTGCTCTCTCGTTCTTCTCGCCCGAAATTGTTTACCATAGGATGTCAGCCGTTCGAGAACGTGTTAACGACGCCGCGGAAGATCATTGGAATTGAGGCATTAATATTTGTCTGCCAAGGATTCTCGTGTATTTTACGCATTTGCGTTGAATCGGCAAAATAATCCCATTTGGTTTGAGAAATAAATAATATCGTCTTTCTAAGTACATTAATATGTTTATTGCCGACCTTCCCACTAGATAAAATATGCTATATGTTAACGAGTAATTTCTTTCAAACTTTTATGATTTTGCATTTATAACCCATATTTAAGTCGTGATATCGTCCCATAGATATCGCGAAAAACCGTCTTGCCTAAAATAATATTCCGTCACTTCGTCCATTAAGTATACATATTTTGCACTCTTCCAAAACGTAGTAAGAATAAATATTCAATCATGAATACATTTTTCAAGGTAGCGAAACTTCATGCTAATTTCGCCATTAACTGTGGCGAAACAAGCGCTCGAAGAATAAATAACCTCCCGAAATTCGTCAGAACTGACGCACGCGTGCTTCTAAAAATTTCATTTCTCTGGAGAGCCTCGCGGTAGGAATGTGTCAGTGGGAAAAATTCGCAAACCGCTCAACCACGTTCTTTAGAGCCAAGAATACGTATCTTCGCTCCCAGTATTCCCGTATCTGGCGATGCATGCGTTATTCGCGAGAGGCAAACTTTTCACAAGCGGCTTTCCTTTTTTTTTTTTTCTCTTTTTTAGTTTAACGATATAGCATCGACGACGACACAACGACGTCGACGGCGTCAGTGGATGGAGCAATTTATATCGATGGCTTATTCCCCTGGCTGCGCGATCGGTCTCGAATCTATTTTCAAGGTCTATTTCAAGTCGTTTGTATCCTTTCCTCGCGATATTGGCTACGACATCGGGCTAAAGCACGACAGGGCTCCGAAGATGGCTGCTTATAGTTCTCTCTTCTGGTCGTTTCGTCTGAGGCAACCCCGCGAACCGAACGCCACGCGCAATATCTCCCGTTTCTGATAGTCTTCTCGGTGATTCCTTCCAATAACGGTATTTTTCTTTCAGTTTCTTACTACCGTTCGATTAAGGCGCCGGTATATTTTGCGTGGTAAACTTATTGCTACTTAGAAAGCTTTAAATCAGAATTATTCCGCAGCAACATGAGAATCACTCGACTTCATTTTCGAAGAAAACTTAATAAAAACAAGTTCTAGTAATATAATCATGACAGTCGTGTCTTGTCAGAGAGCTAATAAAATTGAGAAATATTAGTTAATATACATAATTTCATATATATAGCATAAGTTATATATGAAAGATGTATAGAATATGTGCAATATACAATATACAAGATTACATACAATATACGAAAGTCTTTTACGTTAAACGATCAAACACTTTCGCGAGGCACTGTATGCACATTTGCGAATAGAAAGATAATTGAACAGTGATAATTTTGTGTAATAGAGGAGTTCAAGTGATTTCAAAGGAACCTACGAAGGGAAGGAAAAGATCAAAGATGGCGGTTGGTTGTTAAAGGGCCGGAGATGGATTCTCCGGTTTCTTCGGCAACCACGAATCGCCACCTCGACCCATTCCATTCGCCCTCTTTTGAATTCGCTGGCCTCCTTTTCTGGTCACGGATGTGCAACCCGCTGGAAAGATATTGCAGCTAAACACTCGGTTCTTTGATGCCGCTTCAGCCACGTTCCCTGCGAACCCCGGGTAGATAATTAACGTTACAGGTTAATCCTGCGAAGAACGATGGCCAGATAAAGACAGACCCGTGGGTTTAATAACAGGTTGCCTTTGGTGAGGTGATCTTGTTGATCGTGTAACGAAATACCGGCATAATGCGAAATTAATGCTTCTTGGTATGAGAAGTTGTGTAGATACTTCTCTAAATACAATGTAATTATTATATTAATATATAATATTTTATTCGCCAAAACTTTTAGGTAATAATAGGCTTCCATGTATAAAGAAACCAAGCGTAAGTACTTGTTCAAATGCACTGATATTTAGACAAATATGTAGTATAAAAATACTTTCTCTATCCAAATCTCTTTTCTCTTCGATGTTCTCTATCCAATATTTTTTATTTCTTCGCCACTAATTAATTAACGACGACACAGAAGACACGTAGTAGTGTACACGTAAAACGGGCGATTTGCTTCGATACCAATACTTCATTAAAAGACCGATAACGCAATTACCGGTATACTTGGAGCAGCAATACGTTTAATGAAAGCGTGCAATCACCATCGTTGGAGATGGAACGGGGGGTAGAGGATGAATTTGCACAGGGGCTCGGGACGTCGAGCGGCCTCTTTTACGGTCGTTTCTTCCCGTTGAAAATCGTCGACGAGCAGGGAAATTGTCGATTGGCTACGCGAGGCCGCGTAAAAACGTCTAAATTGCGCGTAAATAATTATATTTGCATATTCATTGAAAGGTAAATATTTAATGCCGACGCGACGGAAAAGGGACCAGAGTGAAGTGTAACATGAACGCGGAAAGTGAGGCGAGCAAGTGTCCGAGATATGGAAAGAGGCGTAGAACAGAGAGGCAGGGGTTGGCCAGGCTGGCCACCGGCCATGAGAGCTGCCGAAAAAGGGGTTGAATATACACGTCGCGCGAGACTCGACGGAAATTTTAGCTTAATTTTACTTAACTACGTCGGGTTACCCCGTGGGGCTCTGCTTCAGGGACAAGTGTTATTTTTGTAATTCCGAGCGACGCTAATGGGAGACCTCGGCTTAACTCCACGCGAAACCCGACAAAAGAGAGTGTTTACCGTCACCGACGAATGTGTATATCACGAAAATCCGCTAGTGTAAACGACACTCGGCTAACCGTGTTTTAAACCGACACTGATATCATCCTGGTCTTTTATTATATTATTGCGGGATTCTATTCTGCTATTTCAGTGTAGTCTTTCATAGAATTGGAAGTTCTTGATGAAATGTTCAATGTAAACCAACACAGAATCACTTTGTTCGTATAAGTTCGATTAGCTAATATTTTCTCGAGATACGCCTATTCACTGAATTTAGAGAATCACGTTCGTTGACGAATTTTACTATCACTGAATGATATTGGGATATAACAAGTTGTCATAAAATAAAATATTATCGTAAGGAAACATTCTGAGTAGAATGGTAAAGAAATTGTATAAAATCGAGTGAAGAAAATTCTATGTGGAAGAAGAATATAGTACTCGTTACTCATGTAACGATAATAAATAAAACAACTAGAACGATCAACGATACACATATAATCTTAATAAATTAGTGATACAGTTATCCAAAATTAATGTACGATAAATTTTCATCCATTAATGTATAACAAGTAATAACAAGGCAATAACAAAGTCATTCATAAATTTCTGACAATTATATGTCTACATAATCCTTTTTTGAACAATGCTATCCTCCAACAAGAATGGCAAGCAAAAATAATATACCTTGCTGGCACCTTTTTTCTAGTAACGAGTCTAAAGTACACGTTGCTCAAGAACACGTGAAAGGGACGTTGATGAGATTCCAGGGAAAGTGTACAAGCGCCAAGCGTCCCAAGTTACAGAAGCTGGGATGCGTATCGAGCGTGAATATTACATCGATCAGGCTTTGACGATGATACAGAAGAAGAAGGGGAGAGATCGTAGGAAGGGGTGATGTCGCCTATTATCTGGTGAAACACCTGAGCCCCTGATTCCCGGTTACACGTCAACCGTGCGTCGTTCTCGCGGAGAGTGTATGAAAACCAGCACGCACTCTATCGCCACCGGTGTCAGTACTGTGGCTAAATTACACTGGCTTCGCGTATTATCCACCCTTAAATTATTCTCTGTTAACCACAAAAATAGTCCCTTGCCATCCCTGTTTCTCTTCCCATGGTTTCCCGGTTTTCTCTCCACTCTCATACAACGTGTCACCACGGTCATCGTCTCAACCGCATCGACGGTATATTCTATGTGGTTGCTTGATGGTTACTTTTGTTTTCCCAAATTTATTTCGGTACCGGCTGTTTATCTGCCGCGATTGTAGGAGGATATGGCCACAAAATTATAGTTCGCTGGATTTTGCGACATTCTCGCGTATTATTTACAGAGATATTACAGTTAATATCTTTATTCGTTTGCATATTTATTTACGAGAGTAAAGTGAAGCAACGTATAATTCGTATAATATATATAAGCAACGTATAATAAACGTCTACGATGTTATAATAATCATCCATGAGAAAATACGTACGTACATACATATATCTGAACTAATATTATATAGATATTAATATTATTCTTGGATGTGATATGGAATAACTAGAATTCCACTAAACATTAAGCTAAAACTGTAAGCAGAATATACCGAACAAAAAGCGCTGAGTAGGACTCGATATAATCCAGGAATAATGGGATATTATCAGTCTTGAATTACAGAGCCATCGAACGTGCATCAATAATCGTTAACAAAATTCTGCGGGTGTCCGTCGATGTTTGAACTTTCTCCATTGGTATCACGCGGCACAGGTGAATATTAACGAATGTTTGCCTAGGGGAATGCGTTCTGTCCAAGCATGATGGACGCTTTCGAAGCCAGAAGTTCGGATAGAAGTATGCTCTTGACGTCCAATGTCGGACCCCTGTTCGGCGAGAGATGGATCATCCAATTCCCTCACATAGGTACTTATCTCGTTCTAAACGACAGATATCTTTTTACAGTTTACCGTACAAATACGATAACGTATTTGTAATTATATCATGCGAAAGCTAAGCGAAATTCCAAAGTAAAATTAACGGAACTGTATATTCTCTGCAAGGAAATGCATCATAGATACACGGCCACCCAGATGAACTTAACATCTCTTCCATAAGTGGTTTCACGTGTAACACTGACAAGTTTCGGATTAATATTGATAAATTCGAGAACGCGATCACGAACATAGCAGAGCGAACCGGTACGTGCACACGCGCCTGAACGAAAACTTTAATCATAAAAATTGAACGTGGTAACGGACAGCTGACCGCTCGTTCCGATAAAAGATATATCACTCGAATCTCGTTATATTTTCGCGGCTTAAAATATTTACAAGCCAGACGAACTTTCGAAACAATCTCGAACTCCGTCTGAAGGAGTGCCGTCATAAGTATATGACAATGTCCTTCGAGGATTCCATGTTTTTTATCAATGTTAAATGTTTCAGGCACTGGAACAATTTTTTGTACATCTTTTTGAGAAATAAGAATATCACAATTTCAGTTTTCATTTCTAAATATAATTAATTACAATGTTTATACTAAAAAGGAATTATATCAAAAAGCATCAAATATTTCTATATAAATATTTCTAATAAATTTTATTTACATAAGGAAGTCATTATCTCTCTTTATTATATTCTAGCATGCCCAAAACTATTAAACAGAAACGTACATGTTAGTTACTAATAAAAAAATATACTAGCTTTTGACTATATTAAGGACACAACACGTATCATTTGACTAAAATTGCGATCATCAAACGCAGATGGTGCAAAAAAGTGTTCCCGAAGAGTGAAAGTTGCGCGAGAAAGTGTCAGCCTGACCATCGGTTTCGATTCGATAAAAGATGGATGATTCGACATCGAGCGTACGACCGATCGATCTCCGAGCTGACGCGCTCGAAGATGAAATGCACCCTTGGCGACCTGGAAAGCGACCCTAACGCTTTGTAGAGCCGTGCGTCCTGCCCCCTTTTGCGAGCCAATGCTACTCGACTGGTTCAAGAAGCATATTTACGAGAAAGACGCGTGCCCCGCGTTGGAAGCTACGATCATCCCCTGGATACGTCCGATTTCGAATACAAATTCCTCCATATGTAACTTGGAAAAACGGTTATTGGTTCAACTAAGGGTTATTAGGTCCGGTAGGTGAATGGACCCTTTTTTCTTGGTGACCATACGTCCCACGTACGATCGCCAATTCGGCATAGTGTGTCATTTCCAATAAAAACCCTCTTGTATTTATTTATGCTGAACGTTAAAAGAATCGTAAGGAAAATTCTTGTAGATTTCCTATTTTTTATATTCTGTGCAATAATATAAACGGTGGTTTTTGCTAGCGTTTAATTCTTTGCTGTCGACGTTTTATCCCAAGTGATACATATTAAATAGATATATTATTTCGGAAACTGTTCATAATTTCAAACAATGACTATCCAACCTAGAATCCAATTTTCAATAAAAATAACAATTCTTATCTAAGAAATTTAAGGATGAAGTATGGTTTAGTTTGTCTATAGAAGGTTAATATCGTGAAAACTAGAATGCGAAAATTTCCAAATGGAAAAGAGAGGGATAAATTACATGTTCGACTAACGTCCTAATAACACTGCCATTTCCAACTTAAGGAGATTTAACGAGGGCACGAGCGAAAGTGGGCGAGTCACAGAGATTTATACGAAGGGACAAGCGCGAGAGTCGAAGAGGGCGCCAGGGGTTTCAGGTTTCCTCGCGGGGTTCCCCGTACGATGGTCACCGCGCCATAGAACAGCAGTACATTATTTCTTGATGTCAAATAAAGCAATTAGCATGTGCCCTGACCAGGGTCCACGGGTTCTAACCCGAGTAATCTCGCCAGGGTCCCTGGCGTGTGCGACATCTTCATCAGAGACGGACCCTCCTCTCCTTTCTCCGCCACTTTCTATCCTACCGCCCCCTTTGCCTGGATACTCTGCTCACGTGACTATCCTGCTGCCCCCGCCCGCCCCCCCCTAGAGACAAGGAGAAACCAAACCTCGCTTGAGCGTCAGAGAAAGAGAGAAACACCCTCTACGGAGTGAAATTGCAGCGAGGAGAAGAGAAATGGTCGAGAAGGCGGTGTCCAGCTCGGTGCAGCCAGGTTCCAAGGGAAATTTCCACAAAGGTTGACCCGCTCTGTTAATGAATGTTGTATAACCCTTTTAATGCTTTAAGCCTCTTAGATTTTTCAGAGAGCTCTCGACGCGGCGACGAAGAAGGCACGCCTCCGGAACTCGCCCAGCCCACAAGACTCACCTCTCTTTTTCCGCTCTCCTGGTGCACACCAGAAGTGGTTTGCTAACGCCACGGGAGAAAAAAGGCCGAGCGGGAACGAGGAGGGTTTCGCCTCAGGGGTAGGTAATTATGTGGCGGACGTAAATTAAGCTTGTTTAGATTGGGATTTTTATTAAGGTCCTTTATGAAAGAGTGCTGCCGCTAAATGATGCCGCGAACATTTTAACCGTCCGGGATCCCTACGAGCGTTGATTGAAAAGGAAACGATGGCTTCTTTGCGATCTTTCATCGATCTGAATTTCTTTCTTCTTGTTTTATCAAATTATTAAATTATGGATTGTCCGAGAGATTCTTTAATTTTTATTTGCTCATAGAGGTAATTTAAAATCCTTGTTAGAAATAGAAAGAGAATATGAGGTTTGAATTCTTTCTGGGAGATCCCAAGGAAGTCGTAACTAATGATCAGGAAACGTGTATATAGCGACGAAGCAGAATGTACGTAACGACGTATACGGAAGAAATAACTAAGGGTTAGTTTAATCGTACTTTAGGAGTCGAAGGTTTTAACCTTTCTGTTGTCCCCCATTTACTAAGGGTAAGAAAAGACTGCAGTCAGTCGTATACCTAATGTTCGGTCCACTTCTCTAATATATGATACGGTGCAAAATGAAACTCCGCTAATCGGAACACTTTCGTTTCGATATCTTTAACTCTACCTTCTTTCCAATTCTACTTACTGTTTACCAGTATCGCTTACTATTTTATCAATCTAGATAAAACGTTCTCTCTCAAAACTTCCTTTTATAACTCTTTCTGTAACAAAAATTAAATTCTACAAATGAATAAGATTATATCTTTTCTCAAAAGTGTAATTTTTTTCGAAAAAGGTTAATTTATTAATCGTAACAGAAACAATGTTCATATCTGAAACCAGTTCCGTTTTAGGACATGTTAATTATAGTTCGAAGTTAACGAGGGGCTATTTCAGTATAGCAAACAGCTAACCGCCTTCACGCTAAGGTTTGTGTACGGAACTTCGGCAAAGCATTTCGCAGATACAAACCATTCGCTATATCGTAAATACACACGCTTTCGAAGCGGCCGCCGTAGAACGAAATTCCTGGTAGAAGTTCAATTCAACCGGGCACCGAACCAGGCGTAAACGTTAAATGATTTGTTGAATACTTCAGCGTACTTTTGCACACAAATCGAGAAATAATATCTTGCCCATCGCGTCGCTTATTGCTAGACATACACGGTATATAGTATTACTTGCATGCTTGTAAATCAAATTATTATCGCATGCTATTAATTCGTTTTTCGCCTTAACTTATTAAAACTTTTAAAACTTCTGTTCTTATGGCTAATGCAAATTAATTTAATTACGATGAATAAGTTTCAAAAGAGATACTTATTTCTTTCAATTACTTTTATCTATAAACTAAAACTTCCTACTTTTTAATAACCGGTCTTGAGAAAAAATTTTTAATTTTTTTTCTATATCTTGAGGAACTGAACAAACAGGAACAGAAATAATCAATGACAATTAGCGGACAGTCCCCGCCATTAGCCTCGTCAAGCAAGCTTTCTTCAAGACCTCCACCAGAGAGTACCGAAAATCGAGATTCAACGTTGATTTTCTCGGATAGCCTTCGCGAGTCAAGGCAAGGTAGGCTCTGCTCGCTCGTTCTCTCGATTAGGTTTTGCCGTCATTAAAAGTTTATAAAGAAGCAGAGCTACCAGTCTAGGCACAGAGTGTGCGAGAGAGAGAGAGAGAGAGAGAGAGAGAGAGAAAAGTGGTGGAAGAAGTGGTGGAACGTGGTTCGGGGACGGGGGTGAAGGGATCAACACCCTACTTCGTTGAACGGGAGCGGTAAGAAAGTGAGGCAGACAACGTAGGAGGGGCAGAGATTCCAAGCAAGTTTTCTCATGTGCAATGCATAATGAGGAAAGGCAGACGGCGCATAAAGGGCCTACAAATGAGGCTCGGGTTATACATATACATTCGAGCTAGATACGTGTAACCAACGCGTGCAAACGTGCACGTGCACACGCATAAGAAGGCGTGAAAGACTCATGGAATCACCTCCCCACGTTGTGCTACACACCGTTACTACCCGCGACTTCTAAACGTGCAACCAAGTTAAAAAGTTCTCCCTCTGATTTTAGTTATCCCGTAGAAACTTCGGAAACGGTGCACTCGTAAAGTTCTCGGTTAATCTCCTGTTTGTGCTGCGCTCGTGTTAAGGCGTACAGCGAACGTCGATCTTCGGATCATGATGTAAGATTTAGGGGATAGACGTTTAGACGACTAATGTAGGGTTTTCTTCTATGACGAATATTGTTTGTTTGATATGTCAATTTGATTGCGTCTATATATGTCCTGTAACAATTCTACGTTGTCAAAAATATTTGAAAAATCTAATTGTTAGTAGATTTTTAACGTTTTTGATAAAATAAGGAATTCGTATTATGTATCATGATTAATTTTATGGGTTGTTAAGTGTTATTATAGCTCTGTCAATGAATTTCGTTCGTGGTAGAGTTGTTGGTTGTTCGATATAGACCATTAAAATAATAGCCGCCGAAAATACGAGCACGTAATGACCGACGCATGCTGCATGAAAAGCGATTAAAGGTGTTGGATCGATTTTCCCTAGTAACTGACTCGCTACGCTCGCTGACTACCAATGCAAATTGTCGAACGCATTGTTAACTTGTTCGACATCAAATATAAACACAAATTGCTAGTAACCTGTATTTTATTTTATACTATCGATTAATTTATATTATTGAGAAAATACCTTGGCTTACCTTGTTCATGATTTGGCGGGGATACTCCCGCCTCGTGTGGGTCGACTCTGTAACAGAAGGAAACAATCATTGTTTTCTAATAATTACTTGATTCCACGTATTATAACAAATAGTAAATTAGATATAATCTTTTCCAAAGTTTTTAAAAAAGTCTATAGAGTCTCTCTTAAATGTTGCGTGATAATTATTCGGAGTAAAAATATTCCATTAATATTTTAACTACTAAATTTTTCACGTCACGTACTCGAATTACATTTCATCGTATGAGATACGCAAATAATATTTCGTTCACCCGCGAAAAATGGTGATCTTGCCTCTCGCTCGCCTTCTCAACCCTTTCCCTTATTACTGCGCCTCGTGACGCCAACTAATGCACGCAGGTTAGTCCCCGATCGTGCACCCAGTCCCGCATCTTCGCCCCCAACCTTCTCTTCTCTTCTACCCCTCAACGGGTACCTCCGAATTCCCGTAATCTAATGAATGGCCTAACCCCAATATCCTCTCGGCTCAGCCTTACCGTCACTACCCTCTATGTACTTCGTCTGTATGTACCACGCATGTAAATACTTTCACGAACGAGAGATTCGAGCGATATCGGCTCGCTTCGGTGCGTAGCGTGTTTCTTCAAAATTCGATTATCCTCCAGTGTCGATTAATTATTTTGACAAATAAATTATTTTAAACAAATTAATTATTTCGTCGAAACTATTTCCTCTCAACGAGCCCTCGTTGATTTAGTCAAGACGATCGAATCGGATGCCTAGCAATCTCATCCGGACATAATCTATCCACGATTAAATTAATGTTTTTCGGTTAACGAACAAACTCTTTACTACAGAGACACAAATAAGAGGAAAAATAAGAGGCACTGATTGTCGAGAAAGTCATGAACGTGTACATTGAGCGAAATAAACAAGAAAAGCACTGGAGACTTTGGAAAACGCGGAAGGGGACGGAAGAAATTAGTCGGAAGCAAATTGGCGAGAGTTGAAACTTTTCAATGTGCTTCGTTAGGTGTAGTGACCCAACCGTGCAGTTCACGATGGTGTCTGATCCAACAAACTGTACTGATCGCCACGAGGAAATGAAACTAAAACACCAGAAGAGTAAGAAAGAAACAAAAGAAAAAAGAAGACAGAATTCGCAGCATCTCGTATCAACCGCATCCGCCGTCATAATTAAATCCAGACTTGCGGAACAACAGCTAATTACTCGACGGGTGGAGATGCAAGGCGAAGTTCTTTCGTCCAGAACGAGGGACGGACAAGGCAGGCTCGAGGCACCGGCGGAAACCCGGCTCTGGAACAGGGCAAGGAAGCGCAAATGTGTTTATTTTCAGGGAATAATAAAAAGGGTCGTCCAGCGTCCGTGACGCGGCGGCGATCGTACGAAAGTTAGGAATAATGTTTCGGACACGACGTTCGTCTGGCTTTGCCCGAGAGCTCTACTACACCCGCTCACCCACTTGCACCCACAACCCCTCAAACCACCCTCTCCCGATCTCCAGCAGCCTGCCCTTATACGCGTGTCCGCCGCAGATTCAGACTCCTAATTAAGACGAGGGTGCGAGAGGGGTTTCAGGGGTTTCTCCCGGGTTCTCCCTGAAGGGAGGTGGGAGTGGGTAGTAGAAGTAGGGTTTTCACGAGGTAAGGGGTACCCGTACCGCGCCGGAGGGGTAAGCCAAGGCAAAGGGGGTAAGGAATATTGATCACGGGACCACCACGGCGGCGAGGCAGAGACTGGCCATACTCCCCCCCCCTCTCTCCTTCTCTTTCGCTCTTTCTTGTTCTATTTGCCTCTCTGTTTCGCCTTCTATCGTCTTGTTCCCAGTAAGTGTATCCTACGCTCTCTCGCGCGAGCATCGACGTCTTTCGCTATTGCTCTTGGCGTACAAGCGGCACGGATCAGGCCAGACCAAACCACCAAACGCCAGATGCGTGAAATCAGTCGGTTAGAGGCTGCCCCGCAGCCTTTGCGAATTATTGACGCTGAAACCATGACCGCGAAGCAGATGATGCTGCGAGCTGTTTCGAGGTTCGGCCTTAGGGAGTGCTGGTCCGTGACTTTGGCGACACGAGTGCCACGAATATCAGTATTCGCTGCTGGAGACTGTGACACCTTGTTGGCGCAAATTTTGTGAAATTTCACGAATAACGTATGTGGATTATGGTGGACGAAACAAAAAGTAATTAGAAGAATCAGGTCACGGTGAATGATTGTAGAATGGTTTTAATATCGATTAATATGAGAGTTTCAAGAGTACATATTCTGGGGGACGATTCTACAGATTATTGCGTAGTAGGCCTATTGCTGCGACACATATTAAGCCGAAACTTTGATTCAGATTTCGAGTATGCTCCCAACTCGACACTGGCATATATTCCCGAGGCGATATCCTACAATGAACTCAATTTTCTGGGGTTCAAAGAACTTTTGTTCGAAACTATTCTTCCACGTTTCATATCGTATCGTTCTATTGGAATTTCCACGCCGTTATATCTCGACATATAGATATTTTCTGTACAAACAAAATTTCATATCATTTAACAGCTACGTAACTATTAAACAGAATCTTCAAAAAGGAACAAATCATCGAAAAAATACGAATATTGAAGAATATTCATTACGCACGTAAATTACAACCTTCATCGAATAACTGGAATTCACCATAGAATGAAACAAACGAGAAGAGGTCCAGATATTTCTCCACGTATCAGCATGCAGGTGAAGTCAGTCGAACGAAATGGCTCGGTTCCCGCACAATACTGTGATATACAAGAAGAAAGAAACAAGGCTTTCGGACAAAGTTGGTGGCTCCTTGGGATCAAGGTGGCCTGACGAACTTTGACTCACACGGTCGGCCGAACAGAATCTATGTTGTAGACGTGTGGAGCATTCTCGCGAGTTTTCGAGCGATCTTCTGCAATGGAAGAAAGAGGAATGACTTGGCTCGTTCCCGAAACTACGACAGGGACACTAGGGCGACGGCCAAGCTCGAGTATACACGACGTAGCGCTCGTCTTTCTGTCCGTCGCTCTGCCTTAATTAAATCTCTGGACCCTTCCAGAAGAACCCGCGCCATTCTAGCAGCGAACTAGAAGTATAATAGAACGGCCGCCTGTTCGTCTTTCTTCACTGTCGTAACGCGTTAACATCGCCAGATTTTTCCTCGTAATTGTTACGAATGTTCATGCAAACCGTGAACCTTAGCGAGAGTGATTTTGTATAAATTTACGGCGAAGATTATAGTGTGAAAAGCAAGCTAATATTATAATATAAATATTGGGACACATCACAGAGTTTTCTAGATATATTTAAATCGAAAATTGATTTAATTTCTACACAATGAAGTTATAGACGAAGAAAAGACTGACTACTTATATATTAGTTTATAATAGAAACAATGCTATATATAGTAGAATTCTATTCATCTGAGTCTGTCGGAGGACAAACGAAAGTATATAACTGAAGTTCATCTAATAGAAATTCTATCCACTGTCTCTAACTTCTCATTCACCTAATAGATCGTATTCTTCGTAAAATTTCATTCCAATATATGATGACCTCAGATAAATGGAGTTCTACCGTAGTTCCACACATCGTCACCGATTAAAAACTCCATAATCTACGTTTATCATTTCTAAAGCAGCATCAAATCGTCAGCCAAATGACTACTATTGCATGACAAGAAGTTATCGAACAGCCCTGGAGGCCACATAATGGGCGATTGATCTATCACGGATAACGTCTTTTCTGAGTTCGCGACCTCTTCAGAGATTCAATGCAGCAGCATTTTCATGGCTCCAGGTGCCGTTATTCGGTCCGGTAACGAACGTCAAGGGCGACCTCGACGAGGCCGGAAGAGATCTCATTGTCCAGAAGCGGAGGCCACGATAGGAGGGTTGCGCACCGCCGGCAACCAGCCAACTCAAACTTTGATATGGTTTCCTAAATAACCAAGGCTACCGATACCGCAGCACGATAGTCGTCTCTCTCCCCTCACCCACTACCAACGCCCTCTCGTCCGCTGCTGCATCCACTTCGTCCGATCTATGGCGGGTCCAGGGTGGGTATCGTAACTACCGTCGAAGCATATTGAAACCCTCACACCAACGATGACCCAACTTACCCCTCCGTCCCTGTCGCGTTTCTGTACGCCACGTAATCAACACACACCAGTGCTCTTCGTCGCGAGAACCTCGCCGCGAGCGTGCGTTTGTCGTTTCGCGTGCAAAGGTTGCCCGCATGCGGAGCGTGGTCGATCGACCGCGAATACAGGAATGCTTTCCTCTCTCTCTCTCTCTCTCTCTCTCTCTCTCTCTATCTCTCTCTCTCTCTTCCTCTTGCTTTCGTAGCACAGACCGCGTCTGAGCAATTTGAAAGCGAAGTGACAGGCAATCAGGAAGGTAGACGACCAGCTAAGGACAACCAGAGTAAGAGAAAAGGGTGCAGAGGGACACGCGAAATGACCGACGATTTATCCGCGTGAGAACGAGCCAAGAATTTGGAATTAAAATCTGCGGTCGTAATTGTTCACGAACGAATGTTGAATTTGGAATTGAGATGGATAGAGGGTTACGGTAGGTTGCATTTTAACGAGGGCAAAATTCTTCCTATCGCCTGGAATATGTCAGAGTATTATACGAGTCGCTCAGAAGCTAAACTGATCAACTTTACTTTTTATTAATTTCTTTATTGAATCACGTACGTATGCGATCAATTCCCGAGATTAAATGATTTATTTCCTCCTGGTTCATTCGTTGTAAGAGGATGGCATAAATGGTGATAAATTCTTTTTTGTACCTTTCAATTTATGCAATTGATCAATGTTGTTTCTGAATGGTGCATAAATCCTAGTCTCACCAAGTGTTTCTTAAAATCAATCTTGCAAGAGATATCTAAAACGCGATATCCGAAAGTCAAGTATAAACGAGAAAAATTAGTCTATATGGAGAACTATGGGGAACCCTTTTTGCTGCACAATGTTTATAACTTCGTTATTCTCAGTGTGGCAGGATGGAAGTGTACGATAACGATCGCGAATGAATTCACGCGTGCAGGGGTTTAGAATATCTTTCCTCGAGAGCAGGCAGGTTTGGAGGCGGGCAGGCGGCATGACTGTATCTGGAGGTTAACTGTTTGTCCGCTAATTAGAAGCTAACAGCAGAACTAAAGTTTGGAACTTTAAAGTTTCTTGCCTCTGCAGAAGCCTTCTACGCCCAGCCGTTACCCTCTTTTGGGGGCGGTGCAGACACCCCCAGAGGCGAACGCCCTATCGTTCTACCATTTTTCTTCTCTCTCATTCCTTCGCCCACCATCGGCTAGCGTTAATTACTAATTAATTGTTTCGCATGTTTGAGTTTTAAATGGATAAGTTAAACAGCGCATAAGAGGCCTGGACGTAGAGGACGATGGGTATACCTTTCCCTTTAGTCTCTTCTCTTTCTCTTGGTTTCTCTTTAGTCTGGTTTCCCTTCTCTTTTCATCTCTCTTTCACCTTTACTCACACCGTTCGCCTACGATTACCGTGAAAACGGTGTACCAACGGTTAACGAGGTTAGGATGACCGTGTGAGCGAAAACCGGGGAACCGCGCTCGTTCGTTTATTCGTTTTTCACCTCGTCATCGAAACACCACAAGCGTGTGCGTTACATAACTTCTAGGTGTGAAACTTTTACACGAGGTTAATATATGAGATGCGAAAGGTCTCGTTGATTGTAACTTGTAAGTTGTACAGTTCCATTAATATTAGTTTGATTATGAATATTAGTCTGATTATACAGGAATTAAATATCATTTGGCTGACTAATCATTGACAAAGTTTCGCATTACAATTATATATTGTATAAATTACGAGGACGCGAGTCAAAGTTCCCTCTTTGATCAAATTCCCAATCTTCAATCAGAGACAGAAATCCCTGACGACTCGTGTCGCGAGTCTACAAATCGTTTTACCTCAATCTCGCGACAGAGAAAGGTATAGGGGGCTGGTTTACCCTTCGAAAGTGGAACGGGAGACCTTCCACGGCTGTAATCGGTGCTCAAATAAAAAGCCTTAATGCCAAGATAAAATATCCCATTTGTCTAACGACGATTTTTCTCTCCGTTTTGAAGCACGTTGTATTTCCTCTCCTAGCCGGAGGTAGACAGGGGTGAATCGGGGTGGTAATCATCTTAAACACCATTGTCACAGACACCTCGTACAGGCCGGCTGCCACTCTCGGTTCCGCGCCACCTGATTCTCCCGTAATTGAGATGAATCGATAAGGACAAGCTCCCGTGGTGAAAAAAGGAAAACGAGAGGAGTCGAGGGCGCTGCTTTTTTAATTCGATGAGCTAATGTACCGACAGTTACATTAATGGCGCCTCTGGGGACTGTGACTTTCTCCCCTTTTGGAACGCTGAATTTCGAATCGATAACTTCTTTTACACACTGTCATTTTTAGCAAACATAGGCATCCGATATAAAAAAAATGTTTATCTATTCCGAAATATTATTTTTTTCAACGATCTATAGCAAAAGCAAGTAAGCAAAAGATTTAGCAAAAAGTAATAAAAACTTAAATTATTCAATGCATAAGCTATACGATTAATTTTGCAATGTACTCATTTTTGTGGCCCAGAGGAAATATAGCACGAACAATTCTTAAGAAAACCAGTACTATGATTGATCCCTACCCTTGAACTGAGACGCTTCTGTTTGGCCACGAAATTTAAGTCGCACTTAAATCTAATGATCAGCACATGTCTTTCAATCGGGGACGGAATAATGAAAGCGGAATAGAGCAGGTCGGAGGCGTGGGGGTTCAGGGGATAAATCTGGAATAATCGGAAAACGGGCGGTCGAAATCGAGGTCTGTTATTGACTGGCGTGCAGGAACTAGGCAGGGGTAAAAAGAGAAGTCGGTGGAGGGAGCGTTAGAGCAGAAAGGTAGAAAACAAGAGCATGGGGCAAATCGGTGTCTTAACCGGCCGACGAAGGGGACAATTATTTACCGGGACGTCTAGTACGACGTTCTAGCGCGCGACGCTACCGTTACGCCGGCGACGAGAGGCGAGAGTCCGCGGCTGTTAATTGCTGGCTGTCAGGGGCACGCAGTGACACGGACCACCGTGGCGTACGGATTGCCTCGTCGAAGGCCTGCACGCCAAACCCTCCTTTCCTGCTCGAGGAAACGTACGGACGACCAACGCCGGACGTCGATCCTCTGTCTCCACGCCTATCTAATCTGTCCCGACCCTGACTGCGAGCAACGTCCAACATTCGTTTCTTTCAACGCGTATTCGGTTTCACGGAGCAGAATATACCCTATAACGTTGTACTTTTATGCGGGTTTAGAGTAATTTTTGTATGAGTATTATATTTGTTGAAGCGTCTGTGGTAAAGTGTAAATTAGCAAGCAGTGCAATAGAAAGAAATTAAAACAAACATTGGTTCAATTCATTACGAATATACGTAGACGAGGAAGCATCAAAGGGATACTGTTTCAGATGTCAAACAAACGACTTCTACCTAAGATATTTGAAACGAGAAAGTTAAAAGTCGGAGTAATTAATTCGCCTTTTGACGAGTGTGATAGGAAAGTACTGTTTGAGATCATATCGTAGTGAATTCTTTGATGTTGGCGCATCAATGAAATTTTAGAAAGCGAATATGAAACAAATGTTCGATGAAGGAAAAGAATTTCAGTCAATATATCAAGACAAAATAATAATAATCTCATAATATCAAAACCTATCGCCTATATCCTCAAAAAAGAATTATTTCATCAATTCACTCCCTAGAAACCCATTCGCAAAATTTCCTGATCCCAGCTGTGCTTTCGACTCGCTGAAAACCCTTCGATTCTCGTGCATCCATTCCACGGAAGAACAACGAAGCAACGAGGCAAGCAACTCCGTCGCAGGAACGTAATTTCAACGGTGACAGGTATTTATCCTGCGCGGCAGGAAGCGGTGCTATGTGGGCGATCGAGCAAAGGCGAAGAGAGGAGGGGCTGGAGAAGTAGCGTGACGACGTTAAGAGCATTAAAGAGACGTTTTCCGCCCGACACTTAGGTTTTCGTTGCCGAGCCCACTCCATAGATTCCCCCGGCCTATCGGCTTAGCGCTTGGCGGGCGGTCCGTAGCCACCCCTAGCTTCCTTCTGCGTTGTCTTCACTGGGATCCTTGGCAAGGACGAGGTTCGTTGCCGTTTCTCTCTAGGAAATATTTTCCTAAGCGTAAGAACTTAAGTACCCGGACGCATACGGCGTTTCCACTTGTTAAAGAGTTTTCTTTGCAGGGTAACAAGATCGAAACAGAGGATGAAAGCGTGAATGAAGAAGAAATTCGTTTTGATAAACTGAGTTGGTTGAGATTTATTTTAAATTCCAGGAATATACGTAAAAATGTATATGTAATGTGTGAAAAAATTTAGTCCATTTACAATCTTATTTTGCTTTCCTTTATTGTCTTGGGACGTTACTTTGCTTGGTTCACGGAGGAAACTGGTTCCCACAGATTAGAAATTCATTTGAATATTTTCGCGGGCCGAGATAGCGCTCGCGGTGGCGAAACGAGCGAATAACTGGTTCTCAGAATGTAATCGCAATTGAATGCGGTGTTGGGGAGTGATAAGCAAAGGAAATGAGAAGCTGACTTCTGGTAGGCTTTCATTTCGCCATCTTTTGTTAATGAAACTTCTCGTAATAGAATATTGAGAAAGATAAAAAAACACAAAGACTATATGTTTTACCTTCTTTTTTAAGGAATGAAAGATTATATACGCATCGATATTTCTTTTCACCTTGCAGTAAAAATTTAGTAAAAAAAAAGCTATTGCGAGATCGACATATTCTAATTATTGTAATAATCATATATGTATTCTTGGTTCATTTTTAACACATTTGTTGGTTCCTGTTAGCACCTCGAACCCAACAGTATCAGAAGAACGAGGATGGCGGAACGTAGAACTCGCAGTTGCGAATTATCAGCTAAGAGGAAATTATGGAAATAGATATAAATCGAGAAGAAGAGCGCAGACAGCGTCGTCACGGTTAGGTGAAGCAACCAGTTCTCGAAAGGAGATTGCCGCGCCGCGGAGGCTGGCCCGCCTTTAAAATAATGGATCTTAAGTAACCAATTTGAAATGTAAAGGTCCATCAACATAAATTAAACATGGCGCGTCGACGTAAAGGATTGTCTTAGCTTCATCGATGATCTCTTTTACCAGACGAGGAGAAAGGATTTTCAGAAAAACTTGTCTAAGTTAATTCGTAAATTGTTGTAACTTCTGATTCAGTTTCTTAAAACGAAAGTTTTCCTTGAAATAATTAGGGTCTGATGTATTAGAAGATTTTTCTTAAGGTCTACATATTACGATTTACAGGTTTCGCTGAAACCTTTTCAAGAAGTATTTCGTCCCTACAACATCGACCGCTTCTATTTACACACTAAACGTCGCGGCAAGATTAAATTATACTAAGTGTGAATCGCACTTGATTCTTTGATGCGATATTTATATTTTAAACGATTGTGGTAACATTTTCATTGGTATATTTTCGTTCTTTTTGGAGCGTATACTATGTGTGGTTATATGGTCTCGAGCTTAATCGCACTTTGGAGAGAGAGATATCCTCCGGGACAGATGCTCGTCGATGCGGTCGATTTATCGGTAATTTTTCTTGTTCCGCCGGTGAAAGCGAGATAGGAAAAGAAAGAGAGAGATACTGGATCTCCCCATTGGCGCGAATTCACGCGGAAAGATCAGAAAGCGAAGAATACGTGGGTCGAAGCCAGAGTCTGGTAAGCTCGCGTCATGTGCAGCGGACGCGACGCGCGAATTAACAACTCACGCGTCATATCGCACATTATTATCCGATATATCGAGCTATATATCAAACACCTTCGCCCCCGTGTGCCAACCAGGAGCGAATCAACGAACTAACGCGATTTACGTTCGGCGTTTACGTAGAAAACGTGCCAACATCCTTGCTTAACGAAGCTCCAGGGAAGGGAAAAGGAGGACTATCAGTTCCAGACGAAAGCCAAGACACCGAATCGACGTGCTCAGTCTCGCGTGTCGTAAGACGTTAATATGCCCCGGTTCACACACCGGGTGACATTTCTTCTTCAACGACTGCGATCGAAGTATTCCGTGAGCTGCTTGCAACAGGGGTTGCCTACCTACCAGTACACGCGAATCTGGAACCGTTCTGCTGGAAAACACCTCAGTCTGATCGACGAACGTGCGAGATGTAATTTTTGTCTTCGAAATTTCTTCTTTTAAATATTGAACCACGGGGAGACCGTTGCTCTTCTTTTTCATAGGGATGATTTTTAGAATCATAGAAGTGGTGAGGAGAGTGTATGTATATTAGATGTTTTATTAATTTAATATTGGAACTGTATTGAAACTAATACTTAATTGAATACTGTGCATCATTCAAACTAAATAAATAAAAAATTACAGATCAAATCCAACGGATGCACGTAAGTCATTTTCACTTCACCGTTTGGAACAATTAAATTGAAAAATATGTGAAATCATCGATACCGTTCGAGTGCTATTTCTGCATATTATTGATCGTATTGACTCCATTCGCGCAACTCAAATCCAGATCACTATACCGTCCGAACAGGTGGTAGAAAGTCATTTAATCGAATCCCACGGCGTCGAGGCAGCACTCTATAAAACACAATTAACGGTAGCCGCAGCATCAGTATTTCTTCGAATATTGATCGCCGGAATCGTCGAAACGAGAGGGAAAAGCCGAGTCGCGAAGCAGCGGGGAAAGGTTAGCGTTTCAGCCGAAGCTGCACGCGTTGAAAAGGGTTGATTAGGGATTCGGCGTGTTGGGGTCGAACACGTCGGGTTATGTTGGAAGGATGCTGGACCGTGCTTGTAGGCATCCGGCGGTTGGAGGGACCCAGCCAGGTTCAGGGCAAATGGCAGCGGGATGATTGATCGCCCGGCTAATTGGATGATCGATGACTCAAGTTCATCAGTGGCTGTTCAGCTCCTGGCAAAGGATGCCTCGTTCGCACGTGAGCCATGCCCCTTCCCCCTCTAGTAAGCTTCCAATGTACGTGTGCCTATATCCAACTTACATTCGTGCAGATCTGTGTGAGACACGCAGGGCAAACGGGTTTAGTCCGATGTCTCCGGCAAGCTTGAAACAAGCTCTGTTAATATTCTTCGTGGGTGGTCTGCCTCTTTTTCTTGTAGGCTGATAGCTTGATTTGTTCCTTTTTCGGGTCCACTTTTACTCGATGGCATGCTAAAGCGAGTTGGTTTATCTGACAGTTCTTATCTTCTGTATTTTTCAGCATGGTGCGATGGAAGTTAATAAGAATTTTCTCGAAGAAGATAACGTAGATAGCAACTTTGAAAATGTATTAATATCAGTTAATCTTAATTACTATTTACTTGTCACTACAGTTTTTCCTAAACGTGTTAGTAATAGTATTCCAAAAACTGTTTTAATTAAATAAATTGCATAGAACTATAATGTTACAATTTTTATATCATGAAATAAAAGAATTTACTACCCCTTAAATGTATTCTTATTTCCTACGGTAGATTTTAAAGACAATTAACATTTTCATTGCGTTAGTAGGCTGACGTTGTAAACCGTAATATTTTCCTCTTGGCCTGTGTACTAAAGTGCCAACACCTTCGCGACCGTCTTCGAAGGAACGAAGTAGATTCGGGGGAAGGGTATAACGCAACCGGTAGAAAGCTTAGTTCACAGTGTATGCTTGATATACGGTTGGCACGTGAATGCAAATCAGATCGTAAATCACGGGAACAATGTCTTAATGTCCTGGTCATACGACGCCCACTGGCGCTGGAAGACAACAGCCTTGGTTTTCGCGGGAAGGAAAGGGTGCCTTTTCGGATATTCATAGGGAAATAAATTAGTAGGCACACGCGTCGCGAAGGAGCCATTACCGGTACCTCGTTGCGTCATCTCTCGCAAAATTTACGTAATTTATAAAATAATTCATATAAAAGGATTAAAACGTTCCCTCGACTTTCTACAATTTTCACCCTTAAGAAAGTTATAATCGTAGATCAAAAAAAAAAAAAAAAAGAAGAACGAAACTCAAAGGAAATATGGCAGCGAATCTTTTACACCAACCCCCGAAGATTTGGAAGTTTCCAGATAAAAAACGAAAGACAAAGAGTATCTTCTCTGAGTGTTCGTTTATGCCATTTAACTTGCAAATCCTTCCACCGGGACCGCTGATACCCGTGGAACATGTGTGGAAACTGAGGAAAAGTCTTAGCCTTGCCTCACCCTGCCTGAAGAACTACCACCAAGAGGGTAGATGGTGGAAGGAGGGAAACGAAAGGGCGGGGTTGGGAGACAGCGAGAGAATAGGGCGTGTGAAAAATCCAAAGGAACAAAGATGCTGGGTCCTCGAACAAGAGGTGGAAAGTAGCGATTTTTTGCGAGGGGAAGTTCGAAAGGGGTACACCGAATGAAATATTTTTCGTGTAAAGTGTACCATCGAACTACTTCAATACGTCATTTAGATGAAACGTACCTTGCTTTCACTATTAATATGTTTCGTGATAAACTTAAGGAAATGTTTATTAAAAATCTTCAAGAACGCTTTTTCTTAACATAAAATAAAGTGGATAACGTAAAATACAGTACCTTAAAAATATCGTATATTCATCTTCAATTGATAAAATATGAGTTTTAAAGAATGTAGGAAATTATTATATATAGAATAAATTAAAGCAAACATCAATTACGAGAAATATAATTAGGTTTTTCTAAAAGTTTCTTTCGTTTTATAAAGAAACAATAGATGCACAACAGTTCGTTTTATATTATTTTATAGAATTATGTATGATCCATTTTGTTCCCAAAAAACGTTCTGCAACTATTACTTGCTTATAAAACGAAACTTTTGGGACAATCTAATACATTAAGCAGAATATATCAGAGATAAACAAAGATAATTAAATAAATTATAACACCTAAATCGAGTAGAATCGACCCTGTCTATACTTGATATAAACTTCTATACAATTATAACATTCACGAATTATCGAAAACCTTTAATCTCCTTAAATTCCGACTATGAAAATACTTCCACGCAAGACTCAACTCTCAACACAACTACAACCACAATTCGTCTCGTCATTTCTCCACAATGAAAGCAACTTCGGATCGCAATTGTGCAAAGGAAACATAGCTGGCGCAAAATAGTTGGCCGAAAGAATTCATTGAATGTTATCCCCATAGAAAGAAACGGTCGGAGGGCAACAGGAATAAAGGGCTGGGTGCATCGAACGCTACGCAGAGTCCCAAGCTATAACGCAACCCTGGCATTGTCGGAGATGAGAGGATGATGGAGAAGTGGGTGCGATCAGAGTCGGTTGCCGGATAGTTTACATCGAGCCGCTTCGAGTTCTCTCTTCTCTTCCTCTCCAGCTTCGTTTAAGGGGTTGAGAGGGGGATGAAAATGGGGCGGGGGGAGGTTAGTCGGTTTACGATGATGGTGCGATTCCCTTTATGCCCGCCGCGGGTCAGGCGCCACCGCTAAATCTTAGCTTCTTTGGATGAAATCCTCTTCGCAGCGCTGAAGAAGGATTCCGCGAGCGATAATCGGTCGTAAAAGCCGCCGTGCCATTGAATATCATCATCGCGCTACGCTTCTACACTGTGTCAGTCGTAACGCACGAAATGGTGCAATTTTTCGCCCCGATGCGCATCCTACGATCACCATTGAATTCTGATAAACGAGCTAGCGATTTTATCACTGTTCGCAGGAAATGGCATACGTTTGTGGAAACAGAGGTTTTATTATTGCCACAGTGACGATTCGTCGCAGTGCTTACGGTATGCTGACGACCTGTTACTTTATTAGTTTGGAAAAAGGCATGTATGACTTTAAATATACGGTGATATCGTTTAGGGACGAGTGTGTTGCATTTATGAATTGGTGGAAATTTTTGATTTAACTACAATTAAATACTTGGATGACAACGTAGAGATGAGTCAAGACTTAAAGTATTTAACGTATTCTACGTTGAGCATTCTAATGAGTTACGGGTGCTAAAGGAGATTATTTGCTGACTGAATTCTTAGAAACTCTAATATAATTAGATTTATACACAAGTACGTAGAATAAAACTTCGTACTATTATTTCAACTTAAACAAATTCCTTCCATCGTCTACTTTCCTCCTAAGACACTCAAATTCTTTATACCCAGCGCATCTCACAAATATGAGAAAAATATTGAAGTCATCCAAGAGAACGTATAAGTCATCCAAGTCAACATCCAAGGGAACGTATATCAATTCCTACTCAAACTTTCACGTCTCCATAGTTCTCCAAGATGAGTAGTCATACCTACTACCCATATACCGTGTACATAGGACTCGAACTTTGGAGCTTTTTCAGCCAGCGTCTTCGTCGTGGCGCTTCCGTTTCTTTCAGACTTCCAAGACTCCTCCATAACGACACAAATTTCCGTCGATAAATCCGAGCGGAGCAACGAAAATCTACCCCTCGACGAACGAGTAATCGTATTCCCGTTTTAAATGTATTCACTGCCCTTCCTCGCGCATCAAGCCCCTTTCGTGTGTCGGTAGCTCGTTCGTTTTGTGTATTGCACGTGATCCGTGTAACCAGCGGATGGGATGAGGGAGAAAACGGTATAAGAAGGTAACAGGTTTCGCGAAAAAACGAACGGCCCCGCAGCGGAAACACATGTAAGGGCGGTCGTAGACAGAAGACGAAGGTAGACTGCCGGAGGTTTCGTCGAAGGGCAAGAAAAGAGGATTCGAACGGCTTGTAATCTCGGCTCAAGGTGTCGTTCGTCGCCTCGATATCCTGCCGGACATGGGCAGCAAGTTGAGCCGGCAGAAGATTAAGTCGTATTCGCCTTGACTCCGCGATGAGATAAATCGTCTAGGAGGTAGTAAAAATATTTGGGAAAAGAAGCTAAAAATTCTTTTGGTAGCAAATAAGTATCAGAATCTAATTGTTTCCAAATATCTTTTTTTTTTTTAGTTATAAAAAATAATCTGCTCTTGTTCAATGCCTTTTGGAAAAAGTAAAAATTACAATTTCTGTACAACTGAATTATCCACTGGAAAGAATTAGTTAATGAATTAGTAGTTACGGTATGATAAAAATTGAGTACTTTCAAAGAAATTATAATATCTATCTGATACTCGTATGAATCTTAAGACATGATACGCGTACAAAATATACGATTTTATTCTCTACTTGGATCTTGATAGGAAATTGCCTATTAGAGAACCCTAATGAAAATTAACATACAGTAACAAGTATGAATACCGAAGATGATAATTATTTCCTCATTTCGCACAAGACTAAAGATTAATCAGCCGTTGCTATTAAAACAAATGGGTAAGATTCAAATAAGCAACGAGGAGCCTCCTGGTGCCTAGGGTTGCAGACAATTTTGCGCTTGTAAATAGGACCCGAAGAGGGAGGCATAAGTAAATTAGGCCGGACGAGACGAAAGATTTTGATAAGAATCTCTCCCTTGGCTTTTTTCAAAGCTGACTCCCAGGGAATTGAGACGTCATCACGATGCTCTACCTCGTTCTCACCGATCTACCCCTGGCCTTTCGTCTCCTTCGAGAGCCGTTTAACGCGAAAGCGACGCGCGTTTGCCCTCGTAAGAGCGTTCTCTAGCCTCATCCTTTGTTTTGCCTTCATGAGATTTTTAAACAGCGCGAAATGAGCTTTCGCAGCTCCTCGACGGGAACGAACGATTATCGCCCGGCTCGTCCGGCTTAATTTCTTCGTTTCACCCCTCGAATGACAAAAATTTAAAGAAACGACTTAGAAGAAGTTTGTTGTTCCTTTTCTAAGCCTAACATACGCAATATTCATATAAACTTTCGTATAAAATAAAGAAATGAAGTTTATTTGAAACTTAATTAGATTGTTTAAATTTTACAATTTTAGGACTCAACGTTGGTTAACGTTACAAATGTAGCTTAAGAGTTCCCTTACCACCATATGCTGTTTCTAATTATAGAAGTTTACCCACCAACTCCGATAAAGCAATTTCAACAGAAAGTAAAATATTAAAGGATCGACACGCTAACTGAGGTAGAACGCGCGCATTCGTCTACAATTCAAAACAAAAGACATTACGCTCCCTCTATTTATTTATAACGTAGTAGTATTATCTGACTTAACGGAACAATGCAACCGCACGAAGAAATGTTACAGTCGCTACTGGTAACTAAATTCACTTTCTGGTCGAAAAAATCTACGACGCCCCATGAACCTGATTTTCTAGAGATTTCCTGGAATCAGAAACAAACTCGTCCCAGCTTTCCAATGTAAAGAATCTGGACCACTGGGCAACGGTGGCGATACAGATCGTGAGAGGGGGTGAGTTGAGGGAGGAAGAGAACCGGATTCCAAGCATTTGTATCGTTTTGTCGTACTTCAGTGTCGGCACGCGTATCGTATGGCATCGCATTATTGCTTTTATGGCCAATAAAAGGAAGGCCGCTTCGGTGAGGCCAACACGCCGCCTCCGCAACGACCGACCCCTCGATCCTTCCATCCTGAAACCATCATCTACTTCTCCTGTACCCACTCCCTGAGCCCTCTGGTCAACGGCGTTATTGCCGCTGGGTTGTTCGTTCGACCATCGGAGGTGTTGCGATTGGTTTCGTATTTGGAAGGGAATATAGTTCGGGGACTCCCCGGCCCAGTTAACCGTTTGCTCACCCTTTGGGACGTTCCGAGAAACGACGCCTGGCTACTAGGCAGCTCTGACACCTTCTTACACGTTGTACAAATATTACTAGGGGATTCTTGGTCAACGTTTGCGAGACCTGGGATATGTACTTTGGCTTCGTTTTTGTTTGATCACTCATGGGGGTAGGATTCGGTTAGTGAAAATATGCGGATGAAAGTTGCTGGATATTACTGAACGTTGAATGATATAATTCTCATACGGCGTTCGTGGTATTATTATTCGATATCAGATCAAACAGTGGAGTTAAATCTTGTTTTTAGTTGATGCCGAACTGTTTAATATTGTTAGCATGGTCTTATATGTAGGAATAGATGGAAAGAATATATTAAAGATTTTGAGAGATGTTGAATATGTTGAAATTTTTCATATGTTTACAGAGAAGCGAAATTGTCTTGCGAGAAACGAAGACTGGACTGTTCTTTCGAAATTGTTATCAATATCTTTCAAAGTCCTTAACCGTTTGAGTCCCAAGCAGCGCGATCGCGCTGTTTAGATTTTGCGTGGAAAAGTTCCAGTACATTTGAATGCTACGGACGCCTAATAGTATTTCGTATTTCGTTGTTATCTTCTCAATAATTTTTATTGAACAAAACTTGGAATATTTAGAAACTAATAGTACGCATATATAATAATATAGATGTATTTCACAAAAATAACGAATATGACGAGCGATATTGCGTCGCTTATTTTCTCCTCGCAATCGATAAAGACAAGCGCTATCGCGCTGTTCGAGATTTTTCTACCCTGTTTTTCCAAAGACCGCTGGGACTTAAACGAGTTAATATATTCAATTCACCTATCGAGTTTATAGCATGCAAATACAACTTTATAAATATAAGAGTCGGACCAAAAAAGGAAACAGCAAACATAAAGAATCATTTAATACAATTACGTTTCTCCATTTAACGATGAATCACAAACGCAGTAGCTTATCTTATGAGATGTTAGGAACAGCAACACTCGCGAGACTTGTAAGTACAAGACACGGTCGTTAAGGATAGGAACTTGTCATTCTTGTGGAACGAGAGCTGGTCTTTTCTCTAGGAGGAAAGCAGCTCGTTGCACCTACAGGCGAAAGATAACCAGTCCGTCCTCGAGACATCAAGGCCCTCGTTCCAACTTCCCGAGAGCGACGATATATCTTTCGACCGTCCCCTTTCGTCGTGCCTCGCCACTCGCCGCCATCATCGTCCCCCGGAGTTTCAATGCTCCGCAAAGGGTGCACGATGACACTCGGTTACGACATTAGCGACGTTTCCCACACTGTCTACGGATCTACTTCGTCAATGTCAAGCGACGCGCGGCCACCGACGCACCCGTCGAAGAACTTTCCGAGGAATAAACTCGGGAGATTGAAAATTTTCCGGCTGTCTGCTATTGTTCAACATTTTCTACGAAGAGTAATACCATACCACTACCGCGGGAACATTCTGAAGTTTTGAAAACCGAATGCGAGATATTTTTATAGGTTATTTTTTCTTCGATTCGCGATATTTTCTTTTGGAAAGTTACTTCAAATTTGTTTTAATTAGACCACAGTAACGTTCAGTAGTATTTCCTTCGCTCAACGTATGCTCGTCTACCGAGTATTTAAAGACCGCCATTCAAGGAACCGAAACGAAGATCGGTGGAGATTGATCGCGGAGATCAGAGGGTTTGCATCAGCCGTGCCTTTCGACACGACAAATTAAATCCCTCTCGTCTGTCTCACTCTCTCTGCCCTGCATAGAGGAATCCAAGGATTTCTAAGGAGTTCCGCCTTCGTCCTATACTCCTTTCCGACTTTCTTGGGGGGAAGATTCGAGAATTCTCTATCTATTGGCGAAGTCGATGATCGATACGTCTGTTCGCGACAATACGATTACCGTTGTGTATTAAAGCATCCTGATGCGAATAAATATACAAATAACTTTATATATCAATAAATTTCAGAGTACGTATGAAATTATAAAGTAATTCTGTCATATCATGATTATTGTTTGTTACTTTGTTACTTGACCTCCTGTTTGCAATTTATCCATCTATAACAAAATTCACTATCCTTAACAAGAAAGCATTAATGTTATCCAAACTACTAAAACATACATCCCCTCGTATGTCAAAATGCCAACAAATATATTTTACGAATTCACGTCCCTGACAATTCTACGAGTTAGATGAACCTCCTCAAGGAATAAAGATCACACGTGACAGAGGAAATAGGGACAAAAATCGCATACGTTTCTTTCGAAAGAGCGTCTTAGGCGCCGCGAGTGGTTGATTTACGCGTAACACGCTCGAGGCGACTTCCTCGTCCCCTGATGTAATGGTATACGGTCTGATTCCAATAACCATGAATCTATCAGACGTCAAAACGCAATCTCCACCTGAAAGCGGACTGCCCTCGGCCGTGAGAGTCGCGGTACGCCCTGGCGACCACAAATCTCGCGATATCTGCAATCGTATATCTTATACTAGCTGGCACCGCGTGCAACGCGGATGTAAAGGAGGCTGGATGACGAAAGAGCAAGCGAGACGTCGACCAAGTTGTCGTCGTCGTCGTCGTTGGGTAGCTCGAAGGGGAGAAGAGAGAGAAAAAGAAGAGGGGAGGGACCACAGTCCGCCAGGATTTCTCTCCGTTCGACGGAGAAGAGACGGCCAGGAGAAAAAAATCGGGGAGATTGCACGGAGCGGCGGAGAAAGTTACAAACTCGAAAACTTTTCGAGGCCCTATTATCTCCGACGAGACCACCGTCCGGCACCAAGGGGGTTGTCCGGTATACCTCGATCTCTAAATACTCCACCTTCCCCCGGCACACTCGTCTGCTGTCGGGAGCTGTTTCCATCGAGCTACGGGGGTGAGCGAGAGGAAGCCAATGCGAGGAAGAATCGAGACTTGAAAAGACTGGCTAGTTGCGCGATTTGTGTTCCCAGAATCAGATCAAGAAGCAGTAGTTTTGAGATATTTTTGGACGAAATAGAGTTGTGTCCTCTTGATGACGCGGCCGGTGTTTTGATAACATTTCTCGAATGACTTGATAGGAACAAAAATGCGTGAAAGGTAAACAGCAAATATTTCTGCATTCATAGGAAATTTAAAGCAGACAAAAGCGGCGATAATACAAACACTATTTGTTAAATTTATCTTGGAGTTTTCTGTCATTTCTTTCGGTTTCTTGTAATACACGAACTTATGGACATGAGTTGAAGAAGAATTGGATGTTAATGATATACTTATGTAACGAAATGGGTAAATTTATAAAAATGTTGATTCGAAGAAACGCAATTTATAGAGAATTGAATTTAACTTGCAAACGCGAATCTTTATATTTCAATATCATCGTGTTATCTATTCGTCTAGACGTGTACGCGTAATTTCACGAAGTCTGTAGAAGACGGTACCGAAGTTCTCTCCACGGGGAAAATGAGCAATGGTGCCATTGACAGTGCTAACGGTGTACAAATGAATGCACGCAAAGGCTTTGACGCGCGGTAATTTATCACGTTATCCTGTCGCACCCTTCCTTGGCTTCGTCGCTTAAGAGAAAGCGGAGACGCGCGAGAAAAACGAACGAGGCAGAAGCCTGAAATCTGGCGACAGTGATTGGGACAAATATAAATAAGCCAATTGGGCCCGACCCTTCTCCACTTGTGTCTTCTTTTGCATTCGTCTCCGGAGAACGGATGTAAACGCGGCTTAACGGATCTTCGTAATCCCGCGGGAATAGAAGCGGAATACGCGACGACTCGCAGCTTCAGGGTTATCGCGATCATTCCCAGTGAAAAATATCGTGTACTTAGACTTTGTCAGTGCTGCTTCGAAAAAACGAACGATACTCTTCCGTTTGGATAGCTTCGACGTCGTTTCGTAAAATTGCATTCATCAAGTTTAAACTTGGGAGCTACGTAAATAAAATTCTTTCTTTCATATACTAACAGGTTTCATTTTCAAATGGGGTGAAAGATCTTCCTTTTAATAGCGTTCCAACTTTTAAAAATATCCTTAACTAGTAACTCTAAGAAACAAAAAATCCAATAGCGTAATTTCGTGGGGAACGTTTGAGTCAGTAATTTTGATTTGTAGAAACCGATCCTCCGTCTACAATCTAGCGATAAATGACCCTATAACCGTGACATTGCGGGGATAGCGTTTCTCCGGCAGTTTCTGGTCGCCACCTTTTCTCTCTTTTCGTGCCAAAAGTTTTTCCAACTTCGTATAATCATTTTTCCCGGAATGTCCCGCTGGTGCCCAACCGTTCGTCGCTCATCCCTCCCCTTTCCTAGCTGAACCATCGCTTCCTCGGCAACCCTCCCGTACAACCGCTTATCTCAGAGAAATTCTTTTCGCGGTTTCTTCCAGGGAACGCAGCCGTGCCTCCCCTTTCCACTCGCCAGGCTCGTTGGCGCAGAAGAATTTTAATTCTTCCCCAGCCACTGAAAAAGTCCCGGATGATTTTCTTTCCCACGGATTTTTGCCAGTATTCGTACATCAAAGGAGACTCGTGTTGCCTTTTCCAGAAAAAGATTCTTTAGTTGACTGTGTTACGCTTGCTAAATGTCAGAGTACTACGTTATTTTCATTAAAAATGCACGCTGCTGCTAATGTTATGATTTTATTTAAAGCCTAGTCGTTTATCTGGAACATTTCAGAAGTTTCCGTATAGAATTCCTGTTCTTCGATGTTCGATATGAGAATAGCCAGCTTCAGTATGAAGAGAAAACACTTTTTGCTCATATTCCGTTCAATTGATTCTGATAATCTAATTTATATATACCGGTTTATTGCAACTTGATTCTTAATTTTATCAAATGTGTAAATCCTTTCATATGATAAACGAAATACAAATATCTGCGGCCAAATTCCTTCGCAAAAAGGGGTTAGTAAGGAAAAAGTAAGGAACTACAAAGTAAGCTGTTCAATATGTCATCACCAGAATCTCGTTGATTTTTAATCTTCCTAGCTTGTATCAATAATACATGAGTCTTGCGTATTTCTTCGGCGAAGGTTGCTCGTTTACAAGGCGCATCAAATATGCAGGTGTCTTAAGGAAAAGAAAAAATAAGGAAGGGGAAAGTCGAAGCAGAAGGACGCGTGGTGATTAGATGGGGGAAGGTCCGGGACGTTGGGTTTATTAACGATATCACGAGGCAACGAGGGTGGAAGAAAGGACTCTCGATAATTTGCTGGCTCATGCACCCTTGAAAGAAAATCCATATTCTGACGTTAACGAGATTTTATAGAGAACCATTCGCTGTTAGTAACCAACGAAGGTTGTGGATACAGAGCCGCGCCGATTAAAGAAAAATAGCGTTAATTATTTACTTGCAATTCTTCGAGAAATATTATCAGAGTTTCCATTTTGAATTCTAAATGCTGAATTTCGTTGTAATATTGATATTTGAAATTTAAAAACAAAATGATCTATAAAATATCATGTAGAATATAGAAACTGTAATGCGCCCAATATGAAGGAAATTAATTTCATTTCGCATAAAAATTTCTGCAATTTCTCTCTATACTTTGTGGTAATTTCTTAATATTATGGTAAAAAAGTGCAATGGTTATCCATCCATCCATCATAAATACCTCGTCAACGATTTTTTCAATCAACAGCGGACCAAGATAATATTCATTTAGGCCACGTGCACTTGCCTACGGCTACCTGTGCATAGAAAGGAAAAGTCTTTCAGAGACTCTAAATCGCTCATTCGGTTCTTTCGTCGAAGGACGAACTCGACGGAGGCTGGTACCTCCACGCTGCGACAAATATGGAATTTGCATATAAATCGGGTATTTCCATCTGTGGCCCTAGCCCTGCAACACCGGGTGGTTCGTTCGTTCGCGTGATACAGAAATGAAGAGATCTCCCATTTCCTCTTGGCAACCCCCTGCCGCCAGTTTCTCTTTCCTCCGCGCCACTCTGCTCGGAAATACTAACCTCTAGATATTATTAATAACCCGAGATGAGATCGAACGCATCCCTCTTACCCGTATTGAAGGAGTGGAAAATGGGAGGAGTCGAACGAAATCAATCTGCCATTCGCTCGTCGATCTGGATGCCCTTTTTCCAATTCCCTTTATCGAATGCGCCTTTTCTCGTCCTGTGGACCAACTAGACGAGGATCGAGCGGAGAACGTTCGAATTGAATTATTTTTAAGAAAAACTGAATAGCGAGAACGATTTGATGAGATGTGAACAAAATTGATGATGATGTTCTATGAGAAAATAAGTATACTTTGCTGCTTGTCGTGAATATAACATTTTCTGAATATCATAAGAACGATTCTTTTGTTACTTTCTTTTGTTTTTCTTATATTCGTTACATTCGTTTCATAGCGAAATAATTTCTTGTAAAATCTGATCATTTTTATCCAAGGGTTTACTAGGGTCCGGTATGATAATAGAATTGTATTTTTTAAATAACGTTTTCCATACTTTCATCTATAAAGCAATTTTATTATATATTAATACATATAAAATAAATATCTTCAATTCTAATGGAACATGTTGAAACGCAGAAGTACAATAGCAATTAAATGGCGCATTTAAACACAAACGTCTTACTCCACGGTCCTTGCCACTCGAAAGAGGAGTGGTTTCAAGATCGTCCTGCCAGAGATCACGTTACACCGTTTACCGCCCTCGTCGTCAACCCTAGTGGTGAGAATCTGCAGCACTTCTTCGCGCTTTTTTTCCCCAGCACACCCAGAACGGGAAGTGAAACGGAAAAGAGCGGAGGCAGAGAGAGAGAAAGAGCAGGGGAGGAAAGCAGCTTTGTAACCGAAAACCTCCTTAGGCTCTCTATCATTTTTAATCGGGAGAATAAATCGTTTGATTCAATTATCAGGGGCATCTCGTGCCTCCCTCGAGGACCTCCGACGAGTGGCTCCAACGAAAGGGAAAAAACCGTCTCTTTGTCCGGCTTAAGAATCTCAGAGACACTTAAGAGGCTTAGGATCGGTTAAGGTCTGGCGTTAAACACTGTTCTTCTCGCGTTGCCTCTGCTTTCATTCTTTTTAGACGTCCTCCGATTCTCCACCCTTGAAATTTTTGCGCGATCGCGCCTGCTTCGATCGTGACGCATCTGTTTCGATACAGCTTCCGCTGAATATTTGTATTCTTTTGGCAAGAGAGAAGGTATTTTGTTTCGCGTGCAACAATAAGGGAGAAGCTAGGAAGGCCGTTACGTCGAGGAACCGCTAATAAAGAATAAATTCAAGGATAAAAAGGGAGCCACGTGTTGCGGGGGCAGCGTGCGCGCTGCGAGCCGAGCCTCCAAGGAGTATTTTCAAAGTGGAGAGAAAGCTACGAGATGGAATAGTCGAACGAGCCTTTTCCTTATTTTTATCAGCTTTTCCAAGGGAATGAATATTTAAGGGAAGCGGACTTAATCTGCGCTTGGGGATTCGCGGCAGACGCGTATCGCAAAGCAGCCGATCTCCCCTCTCTTCCCTTGTTTTTCCCCTTTTTCTCACTCTTTGCTCTTTTTTTTCTTTTTCTCTCGCTCGTTATTCTCGCGCGAGCATCGGAGAAAGGGGGGCCGAGGAGGCGAGACCGGAGGTGGAGAAATAACGAAGAGCATCCTGGAGGATAGAGCACGGTGGCGGTGCATGTTTCCCTAAATATTTTATGGCCGTTATCGACTCTTGACCGAGGAAATTCCACCGGTAATTTCGCCCTCTCCAACGGTTTTGATAGAGAAAACTGATTCCGTACCGTAGCCTTAAATGTGTCGACCGATACCCCGCGTTAGAGGATATGTGTATCTGTGAGGCAACACGATACGAAATGCACATTTGATTACAATTAAATGAAAAACTATGAAATTAATTCTGCGCTGCTCTGATTCGATCTCTTCATACGCAGAAACTACACGAATTAATCATCCCTATATTTCTATGATATAGAAATATTTCAAAATCAACTAACGTTGAAGTAACCAGGGTCAAAGAACGATATATCGAGAACAAGAACGGTTCGTGAAATAAACTTATGCCGTATAAAAACACGCGGTCATCTACCAACTCTGATAAAAAAGCGTTCTTCCGGCTCGCGCGAACATTTTCCGCGTCGTATTAAAATGTCAGGCTCGTTGATCCGTGTGCTGGTCCGTTTCTGGGCCGACGGAAAGCTGACGGACTGGCGACCCTCTGACACCGAGACAGGATCCCGGGGCTTTCCCTTGCAAATTCTCTCTTTACCACTTCTCTGTAGCCCACCGCCGGAGGCTCCAACCACTCTTTCTCTCTCGGGGGTTTGTTTTAGCAAGAACTCGCCCCCGAGTTTTCGGATACACCTATATAACCCACCACACACAGCTACGTACGTGTACCACGAGGGTCTAGAGGAAGAAGGATGGCGGTGGTGGAAGAGGAGGAGGGAAGAGGATCGAGGGAAGACCTCCACCGCAACCGCCGGCTGCACGAGCAAGCATGCCTGCCAACCTTTATTGGTTTTTACCGAGCAACACACAGTCCGATATTTTTTTATTACGACAAAGCACGCGCTTACCCCCGACCGCGCGCATTGTTTGGCATTAAGCGCGGCAAAGGTTACAGGAGGAAGGAGTTAACGTGCCTTCACGCGAGATATGATAACGGGAGTACGGAGAGATCTTGCGGAATTTTTGAGCCAGAAACAGTTCCTATTTTTCCTCTCAGCTGTTTAGAGATACATAATTCTTACACATATGGCATTGAGATTTTCTTATTATATTCTTGGGGGAAGATGAAGTACTCGTTTCGATTATATTGACTTGAACATGATAACTCGAATAATGGATTTAGGAGTCTCTCTATAGAATATGAATGGAATATTTGTTCAGTTGCTTATAAATAGCAAAAAGTGAGTTGCACTTCTTAAATATAAATACTCTTATAATGATTAAAGTTATTGGGAACAGAGTAGAGTATAAATTATGGGGATGCTTCAAACACGTCTGATTCGCATGGTCTTGGTTAACAATATATGCAATTATAGAACTTTTAAACTTTCATTTGCTTACTGCTACAATGTGATTAATCTGATCTTTTAATATAGTTATAAATTAACACATATCAATAAACGAGATGTATTTTTTTGTACACCCGTTGTACAAGTAATTTGACTTTCGCAAGCGTTTTCGTTCCCGAGGCTCCGCGAGGGCTGTGTTTAAAGTTGAAGGCCAACTTTTAGCCACACGAATTACCAAATACTTTTACAAATTAAATACGCGTAGGCATACAGGGGAAAGGTTTGCCAATGTTGGCTTCCATCGGACCACAGACGCTCGACAAAGTATTCACAACAAAGGGCGGCCTTTCGGCAAGCCCTTTCGAATCGTTGTCTCGGTCCGCTAATTTTTCAAAGACAGCTATAGCTTATATCACCACAAAATTTGTTGGATCGCGTTATTAACAGTTGACAATGTTGATTCAAACGAGATACATGATAATGAAAAACAATTACCTTAAAACCCTATTCCCTTTAATCAAACATGTATCAAAGAGTAGAAAATTTGTATCAACTTCGAATTAAAAACTTAATTCTAAACTTCTAACCAATATGGCGTATAAAAGATAAAAGAATTAATAATATTGCTCACACGATAAGTCGTAGAATATTCATTTAAGGTTAGAATAATATTATAAAGTATCTACTTTCATATTGAATATCCAATAAGCGCGATTCTTCCAAATTAACACTTAACATCACAATTGCCAAAAGAAACCATCAATTTTCCGTTTTCCGTTAAAGGCCAAACTAAGGATCTCAATTCCCTATACGTCATTCCACGCCTCATTCCCCGGTGGCGGACAGGTACACGGCGACAAAGACAATCTCGCAGCGGCTAAATTCGTTAACTTTTCTCGCAGAGTAGCTTGGAAAAATGAGCAACACGGTAACACATAGGCCGTCCGTCTTTTTACGGGTGTGCTCATGGTGGCGGGGCAGCGCAGCGCAGCGAGGAGAAGCAGGAAAAAAATAGCGGAGCATTAAACGCAAACAAGGGTAGCAATTTCGGAGGGGACTCGAAGAGTCGAGAGGTCGCGAGCGAGTGGAAGAGGAAGATGGGGGGCTTGTACACGGTAAAACCAAGCTTGGTGGGGAGTAGCCGCCGAGGGAGGATCCGGCTAAACCATCGGCGGTGGAGGAAGAGAGAAGGAGAGAGAGAGGAAATGAACAAGAGCGAGAGGGTTAAGAGGCTCGACCGGGGTTAAGAACGCTTTAGAGGGAGGCCTGCGTTCTGGCGCAGTCACACGATACTTTTTAATTTACTAAAAATGCGCATTCAACCTGTCAAGTGGCTCGGAGTCGTTGAAAGAGAAGCTGAAAAGCCTGCAGACCGGTCTTCGAGAGCTCCTGGACTAAACTTCAATGAACTTATTCTCTGATTCGAGAAAGCGGAGAAGGAAAGAGGGAGAAATAGGAACGGATGGATAGGTTGATCTCTGCCGGTAGTGCGGATGACATAGATTTATCGGATTTCATATTCGAGATTTCTTTTGGTGAACAGCGATGCTGTTGAACGTATTATACTGGTATTCTTTCAGAATTAGAGATTAGTCGAGTGGAAGGATGGAGCCCTTTGTGTTCGTGGATATTCTTTGTCGAATGAACGAACATCATGAATGTGACTTCAGTTTAATAATTTATAGAAATTGTGAATTTACGAGACGATTTTGATTGGAAGTTTATTTATGAACGGATAAAAAGGATATAATTATTCATTCGAAATACTAACTGTCTTATCTAGTAATGCCGCTTCCTAATTTCTTCTTTGAACGTTCATTTCGTACATTCTAATGCCTAATTTTTACTGTACGAATACCAGCGAGACAAATAAATTGTATAACCGTTATTACAGGCGTTGTCTGAAAATCGCAATTAACGCTCAAAATACGTGCCACGAGATTGGATTAACTTCGAAATGAAAATTATCCTTATGAGGGCCATGAAATCTTCCCTTGCTGAATTTTTCGCCCCCTCAATGACAATCCAAGCGAAAGAAGTGATCCCAACTCCCATTCCATCGTTGGCCAGCCACGCGAAGACAACCTTCTCCCGTTTTCACCGCCTTTGTTTGAAATCACAATGTAAAAACCGAGAATGGCCCTGTAATTAGGTACATTAAATCTCCGATTCTTCAAATCGATTCAGTGTTTTCAATGTCAACAACGTTCAATCGACCTCGTTATTATCCCTCATTTCCCGAAAGAGAAATATTTGACGAATCTTACAAATTTCTTAAGCATTTTTCAACGAAATATGAGAAATATGGCTGCGGAAAATGATAATCCTATATTTTACGAAGAATATTAGCAATATTCAGTAGTGTGTCTCGATTTCTAAGATAGCGACTCAAGGATTCTTGTCGTGCCGAATGTCCTTTTAGATCGGATGCTAATGCTTACGACCTTGCGGTTTATCGACTAAGGACCATATAGCAGAAGGGGTAGACCGCGCCTGAATAGCTAGGGTGGAAGATAATTCGAAGTAACCGCGACAAATTCCAATATCTGGAGAAATATGCGGGGTGGCGCGTCGTTACCAGCCGCCATGGCGTTCCTCGCGGTCATGTCTAACCTTCATCTTATTACGGCAGAAACACGAAACGAGAGCCGGTTTCCCTTTTTCATCCTCCGAGAGTTGCATGTTTTTGATAGACACGCCGACATTGTTCGGCAAACCGAAAATACCTCACGTTATTTGAATCAACTAGCCATTACAAACTTTAGTCTTTAATTTACATAGAAAAATTTGGAAAATTTGATACAAAATTTATTCTCATTTATTTAATTAACATATCCTATTTACCATATTATTTTAGACGTATTTTTGAAACATTCGAAAAGGCTGAAGTTTTCTTTTGCTATATTTCTTTCTTGTTTCAATTATAAAATTTTGGTTATTATGTCGCGATAACCTGTACAATACAATCTTAGTTGAACATATTTAATTTCACTTCGTATTAAACTGAACTAATTAAAATTCACTATAAATTTATCGGATTTCAGGCGTTCATTATCGAAATCAATTTTAAACGTTATAATAAGATCAATTCAAAATTTATGCTTTAATATCTTGATTTCCCTCCTACAATTCTCTGTACCTCGACATTAAGAATATGAGTTAGGGAAGCAAATACATGGTTTTCAAGCCAAAATTTTCCCAAGACTTTCCAGTTGGATTCGGTGGCGCCTCCCTTCCCTCCCAATCGTCCCGTTTGCTGTTCCATTCCCGATTCATTCCGTACACGTCACAGTTTGCATTGTGCCCGCCAGGCCAGTGTGCCCAGCGTAAAGCGATTCCCCGACGAAATTTAATTAAAACAATCAAATTATGGGAGGAGACGACGGCTGAGCCGTTGAGATCTCACGGTGAAGAAAGAAGAGAAAGGAGGAAGAGGGACAGGACAAGCCCACGAGACTGGAAGCCCGGATAAGATTTTCTTCTCTTGCGTTTATTTTCGACCCGGCTTCACCTCGCTTCTCCACTTTTCCCCTTTTTGTTCGCCACTCCTTCTTTGTCTTCTTCAATTTCTATTGTCTTAACCACGTTTTCGTTCTGTTTCCATTCACTTGGTACTCCCTTTTCTATCAATCGTTCGGCCAAGACATTTTGAAATTATATTTTCTGGGCCTTTTGTACAGTTTAAAAGTTGAGGTCTGTGATTATAGGATTACCGGTGTCATTATATCGTGTTTAGGTAAAAGGAAACAATAGAAATTTAATTTATGGAGTCCAGTTCAGGACGAAGATGAATTTGTATAATAATAAATTATCGAAAATGCTTCATGTATTGTTTCTTTAAAAAAGCTTTCTTCTTTCGTGTGTGTGTGTGTGTGTGTGTGTGTGTGTGTGTGTGTGTGAGATAGAATAGAAATATAAAATCTTTAAAAATTTAATCGAAGTACCAATTTAAAAGAAAGATGACGTATAAAAACAGGATGATACCTCATTTGAATTACCAATAACTATAGAAAGAATGCCATATCGCAAAGGGCTAAATTCGAAGAATCGCAACATATATATACCTGGAGATAAAAACACTGTTGCGAAACTATGTACGTCGTGACTTAATAGTTCACACCGGAGTCCAAGGAATCGTTCGCTAAACTGTATCACAGAAAGCCTGTTGAGGAAGTTCTCGTTACTGCGTAACTTTTTGAGAGTTCAGTTCGTCATTATACCGCGGGAAAGTTTCGGCGGAAGTTCAAGTTCGTATTCGAAAGTTTGGACCTAGGGAAAAATGAGCGCCAAGTGAAAGTCCCCCCCCCTCTTCCCCCGAAACAAAGTGAAACAATCTTCTCAGCTAGCACAGATACGATATCAGAGTTACATCTGCATTTTAAAATCATATTGGGTGCGTGTCTTGCATTTCATCGCAGCCGAAACTGCACTTTATAAACTTCCCCTATTACATCTTCAATTAGTTCAGTAAATATATAATAGTTACCGAAGCACTGGTTCACAAGTTTGTTGTTTCTACCGAAGTTTCTGTTCGTGTCTCTATTTGCACGATCCCTTCAACGACTGCGTTACGCTCGACCCTTGGTTTCGTTTTCGACATTATGATAATAATTCTTTGGATATGTGATACGAATATCGAAGAAATTGATAAAGCTTATGGAGGTGAAACTGATACATATGCATATGAACGTGATATGCACTTTACATTAATCCAGCGTGTAAAACTTCTTTATTTCTCATTAACTCGGAAAAAGAATTGTTAGACACGTTATTGACCTCGCATGATGTTCAACCCAACCGAGAAATAAATAACGTAACCAACCGAAGCAAGGAATCCTTGATCTCTATAGAATCTTGATCCTCAACACACAATCTTGATCAATCAAATTCACGCGTCGATCGTAAAATTCCTCCTAAGTACCATTAGCACTCTTGGACTTCTCCTTGTCAAGTAACTTCATCAAGGTGAAGCCTTTGATATGCGACAAATGCGTCGAGTGAGTCCGGTTTTGGCTAGTTGGCCTGCGGCTACTTAGCAGCTAGGTACCTACTTTATACTTTGTTTGCTCCTGATGGCATTAACCCCCGGGGGTGATTGCGGAGCCTGGTTGTTGGTCTAATACTTGGAACCCTGCTACCAACCCCGCACGTTCCCGTTGTCCGTCTGGCTTCGCTTATCTATCCTCGAAGGTAGGATAGCTTTTGCTACCGGCTACGATGCTGTTAGCATTGGACCACGTGCTTGGAAATCCTGATCGACACCTTCACCACGTAGCCGCTATCTGATCCGTGGCTTTCGACCGCTCGCTCCCCTCAATCTCTTCGCTTGGCGAATTCAATTCAGCCAGCTGAGAAGAGGCTCCTTTACCCGTACAACGAGAAACGCGTTCATTTATTCATCGACGGCAGCTTCAGCTGTCGTGAAAATAAAGTAGCACACGGTACGTTATTAGACGAGACAAGATGATTTAATAACGAAGGGAAATGGACATCCAGAAGACGAAATTGTTCCGAGTTTTCGAGTTTTCGAGTTTTCGAAGGGTGAGACTTTGGACTTTCAGAGGCTCGGCATTAGGCTCGAAACGAGATTAAAGAGAAACAAGCTAACGGTTGAGAGTTCAGTGACGTAGTGCTTTTTATGAATATCGGCGATCAATCAGATTTCGATTAACCGCGTTAATGAGATTCCAAGCGGGAGATCAGTCGCACCAAAACCACAATATAACTAATATAAAAGTTCCCGGCTGATCTCGAAACCGCGAGTTGCGGTCCCGTAGTCGTCGATTTTATCCGGAGCTATAACCGGGGAATTCCCTGCTGTATCGAAGAGACGCATACGATACCCGAAAAATCAATGAATCGTAGGTTAACAGGAATATTTAATTAATACGTTCAAGGCGAATAATTAAAAAACGTAGCCTGACTAAACTTTTTCTATTATATTTAATAACGCGATTGTCGAGAGCACGATGAAATTGACGCGAGATCTAGTATATTTCGCCGGGCAAGGAAACAACGAAGAAGTTTCGAGTAAGACGAAAAAACGGTCGGGAGGAAAGGAGAGGAAAGAGCCACCGTGAAGAGCCTCGGTAGCGTTATTGGAAAACGATGATTTACGATAATGGGGGTTTTTCCCTCCCTCCAGACGAGGCATGGAGATGGGGACGCGAGGGTGAAGAAGGGTGGAGACTTTAGAGGCAAAAGTGAGTTCCTCCCACCCTTGCCAGTCTGAAAGGTGGGGCGTTAATAACGTTAATTAATATTTCGCGAGAGGTTTGGCGGTTCGCGAAGGGGCCAATATCGGGCAACACGCTGCCAGCAGTAGTAATGCGGCAATCTGCCAGCTGGCAAAGTGGTCGTCGCTTTAGGATGGCAGCTCGCGAGAGGATCGTCCAAGCTTACCGACTACTCCTTTATAATTGTCTCCTAAGAACCTAGCACTGCTGACGAGCTAGCATAAAATAGTTCTACTATTCTTACGTACAATTTTTATACTTACGTTGCACGTTATAACTGTGCGAATTGAGCATATTTCGTTTTGTTCTTGTCCTATGCATCATTTCTGTAATACGTATACATGTACATATGTTAGCCGGAAAACGTTGTTTAGTATGAGCTATAGATTAGATAGAAATGATTCTTTAAGCCAATTAAATCAAGCTAAAATTAATTCAAATAACTTGATCGTAATGTACTATCGGCAAGCTGTTTAACGAATAATTTAAATGGCTTCTACGGGAAGGGAGTAATTATTACACCAACTTAAACAAAATCTTTACAATCTTCTCCACGCTTGAACACATTTTATACGAACTCAGATTTCTGATCCTACATTCCGAGTTTGCACGGTACTTCCTACAGTCGAAACTTCGAAACACCTGTTCACCGAGGCAACAACGAGATTCTAGTGTGTTGCATTTGTTCTATCATCGTTCGACCCGGCACATAACGCTCGGTGTTGTTAAAATCCCATAAAGGTAGCGCGGAAACGATTGTCGGCTGGAGAAAGAAGAACAGTAACCCGTGGTTTTAGGCTTGCCACGCACGTAGCGTTAATCCTGGCCATGGTGTATCGCATTTCGCCTTTCTCACCCCCGAACCGGCGGCGCTCTTGAAAAGGAGAACGAGACGCCGCCAAGCTAGCGATAGAGGGAGATTCTCGCTCGACTCCACTCGACTCGGCCCTCTCTTCTCTCTTTCGGTTGACACTTAATTTCCGTTATTCGTACGCAATCCTCAGTACACACCGGCTTTATGTCACCTACCCAACCCATCCCTCGCGGCTGTTCACTCCTTCCATTGCTCTTCTTCCGTGCAACCCCTCGGCTCTGCCTCCTTCATTCTCTTAGTTAATCAGCCGATCCCTCTCGACTCACGAATCCTCGCGATACTCGTTCCTTAGCTCGATCACTATGCTTTCGGTTCAAGATTCGTTCGCCGGAATGTTCGTCAAGGAGCAAGAAGTTTGGAAGTGACGCGTAACGTAGAAGTTTTGACATGAGAATTATGTCATGTGACACCGGCGAACATTTTTCGATGTTTTTACAACATACAAGTAAGAAAAGATGTTATACACGTAATTAGTAAAAATTTGTCATTGTTTTAATTTTTCTATTCCTGAAACTTCTTTGCTTTTACTGAAGCGATTTGGATCCACGTAGAAGACATTGCGTTCAGTTTGTTTTAAAAATGAATGACGATGTGTCGGATCACGAGGATGTAAAGCACATGGAAATAAGTGGGAAATTTAGAGTTACGAGCAGCAGACAGCGGGCGATAGCATTCAGAACGACGAAGGCGCTGGTGAAGATAAAAATCACCCTTCGTCGTGGACCACCGCGAACGAGCAGCGGGAACTCTGGTCCTGAAGGCGTCGTCGCAATTGCTGCGGTTGTGAGGATTACATTGTCATAAAGTCCCGCGGAATTTACATGAGGAATGCCCGCAATAAAACATTGATGCGACGAATTTGAATCCGTCGATGTTAAAGCAAGAACCACTCGTTTCGATCGAATCTTCGTTTTGGAATTATGCTTTCCTCTCTTCCTCCATCGGTTGTAAATGGATATTTCTATATTTCTATGCGTATTATATTACGTTGATTAACATAGTGATAGAAATTCTTTCGAAATTGAAAAAATTTTATTCGGCTGTTTATTGCGATTCGAATAATCGTAGTAGTAATAATTCTTTAAACATTATTATTTCTCTAATCGTCGATATTTTTTCTATTTATCTATTTTATTACGATGATATAATATATATTAATTTATCCATTATCTCTATTCAGACACTATATCGTTCCGTGTAAATATAAAATTCCAAAATCCGTCCACCCAGGATCTTTCTTTGCAATCGATTACGTCAACTCGGCAACAATTTCAACCGAAGATTCAAGGTACTTTCGTAAGAATGGAGGTATAGTCATAAGAAGAAGCCTGGCGATAGTAAAAATCTTCGATTTACCCACGGATTCCTGACAGAAATATAAGAGGAAGGGTTAACCGTTGCTTCGATTGAATCCAATAAGATCGTCGTAAAGGGAAGAGTAGACGGTAAGAGACAACGTAGCGTAATCCTACGGTGAATAGCCGTAGGGGTTAGATTCCATAGGGCGATACCAGCGGAGCCAACCGATGCTCCAATCATATTTATGGGTTCGGTGGCTCGTCGCTGCGGATTCCCGTGCCTGGATTACGTGGCCAAATAGGATGCCTTACGGTATCCGGTCTTGCATCCCTGCTTGCTCTTTTTCTTAGCCTGTCGTAAAGAAAGACTATCCGGTCAACCATGCGTGGATCGTGACTCAGCTTGATTCGTTGAAAAGACCGATTTTCGAATACGTGCACTATCAAAGAATAACATTCTCTATTGCTAGTAAGATATACAAACCTAGTAAGATTTCTAGCAAGTTGCATTTAGCATAAACTGAGTTATTTATCACGATTAGAAATGAAATGTTTATAAAAATCTAACGAAGGAAAATACTTTTTATGCTATACTTCGGTAAGGATAACTTGCGTGGAACTGAGGAAAATTTCAACTGTATTGAAAAAGCAGAAAATAAAATCAACAATGTCAATAAACGAGTTATCTTTGGACGAGATTGTTTGCAATAATAAAATAGGAATATCAATATTTTCAAGAAACGTAACATCAAGAAGAAGCTGAAGCTTCGAAAAGTATAGTTTATTGTGCAGCTTGATCAAGAAGTTCTTGGATGAATCTGGAGAAAGCATAGCTGCAAGAACCATTTCTTAATTGCAAGAAAATGTACGATACTTTCAGGAGACGACGTTTCACGTACCCACGAACGATACCGGCCTGCGATTAAATATAATTACGTTTGCGAGTGTCAGTAAAATGTGGAGAAGAGAGACAGGCGAAAGAGACGTTCTCGTGGGGCCAAGAAAGCCGACAGCTCGGTGATAATGATTCACCCGGCGCAGAGCGCCTTAAGACTCTTCATTTGTATTTTAATTAGTGTCGTTATGCTAATTACGCGCCATTGCTTCTTGTTCCGTGACGTTTTTGTTTTCCACCGTTTTCTACCGGTATTTCCACGAAAAATATCATCGGAAGCAAAACGGAGGGCAACGAAATTAAATCCCAGTGCAACTGAAAGATTTTTTATTAAGGACTACTGAAATATCTAAAAACATTTCATTAACAAGTCACTGTTCACTAAAATGATTAAGCAAAAGGTTTAAGAAGAAAATATAATTATTTTAATCAGATCTGGTTAATATTGGTAGTTACCTAACCGCAACCTAACCACAATCTCACTGTTATCACGTTCTCGTTCCAAGTACTCAATATGAAGAGTTTATAAAGACATGAGACTAATAAGAATGGTACCCTTTTTCCGCGTCTAACGGTCAAATTTGTTTGTCGTCAAAGAGAAGAAAACTCTTTCCGCCGACATACATATCAAATCGTTCCATCCGCCCCTTCCATTCTCACTGCAGCTTTTTTGTCACGCTCCACCCCTTCGGCCGGCTGCTTTTCTCACCCTCCGTTGTGCCGGGGCGTAGCTCTCGGCCGAGCTTGTTGCTTTTTCCTCCCCCGACGCAGGCCAGAACTTTTTGTTATAGTCGCGCGAACTTCTTTAATAATGCAACTCTTTATATTCACGGGCGTTTTTAACAAGCGTCTGCCTCGAGATTAGGTGAGAGGAGAAAAAGTGACTGGTACCTTCCTAACCAACCCACGTGGGGCGACGAGGGGGGTTAGGGGAGGATAGAGGGCGCGAAATAGCGAACGCCAGGGCGTAAACTCGAGGACCGCGGGGCGATACTCGCCGAATATGCTGCCGTTACGATGTTTCTTAATTATTATTATTGCCATTGTGTTGCCACCGCGCTAAATGTAGGCAGCCCTCGCTACCGCGACAGTAACAACCGTGCCGGCTATGAATTGCTAATCTCGCGCGACTCAACGCAACCCCCGTGTGCTTTCGCGAGGAAACAAGGACGATTCTGTCTCTTTCTCTGTTCCATTCTCTGGTACCCTTGATTCTTGAGACCGGAGGACAATTTCACGACGACTGTCGCGAATTTTTGTATTTTCTGCTAATGAAAGCACAGGATACAGGCTGCGTCCCCGCGGTCGTTTCGGCTAGTTATAATCTTAAGGAGCAGACGTAAGGATGATTACGTTCTGCAGGTTTCAGTTTGCCACGCGAAACGAACTAACTGCTGAGCACATTTTGTATATTGGAAACTATTGAAAGTTTTGAGATACGTGGATTTTTGTTGGTGGAGGGTTTTCCACATAAACGATAGATTAACTCTTTGAAGATTTGGAGTCATTATTTTATTAATACTAAAGTTGATCGATGAAAAGAAAGGTAGATCGTGTATTTGTATTTGAATACATCATTTTCGTGTGGAAATAATTAACGGTGAACTAGGCACGGTTATTGATTCGAATGTAATTACATTACACAATAGGTCAAGCGATTGAACCGATTGAAACACAACAGAAATTTGTGCGCAAAAATTTAACGATTGTGGGGAATAAAATTATATCGAGGAAAAGAGACAAACGAAGCGTCAAATAGAATTCCCGGTATCGCTGACGTATCAATCGAACATAATACACGGTCGATGCTCGATAATACGATGAGAAGGTTTGTACAAATGTTCGCGGTAATTGAGTAATGGTTGGAATTAAAAATCGTTGCCAAAATTCAAGTAGAATTTAATAACTACCACTGTACAAAATGCAAACATTCCGCATTATCACCGTTACAAATTACCATTTTTATTATTCCATTTACAAAAATGCTTCCGATTTTTCTCATTGTTTACGATAGTATAAAATTGGTTTTTAAATTGGTAACGCATCTTTGCTTTGAAAGCGGCGCTATTCGGAAAACTTTATTGAAATTGGACTGAATTGCTTCGAATACGATAAAACATGATTTTGTTACCTCTACAATGTCATTTTAGTTATTTTCCACTTATAATCCCAAAATATTCTAGATTCGGTCCATAATAACATTTTGTTTTTCGTATTACTTTCGTAGCAGGGGTATAATATATCGATAGCTTATTAGATTATTCGACCGCATTAAAGTCTCCTTTCCTTCTAGAAAGCGAGGTACGGTGAAACGTACAAACGCGTCTGGCGTCGAAAGAGGAAATTCAGGTTTTTCCCAGTCGCTCCGGGGGTGCCGCTTTTCAGACACCAAAGCGATTATGGATTTCTTTAATAAGAGGCCGCGTTTAAACAGCTTTGATCAATTCAGCCAGGCTAATTCCCACCCGCCGCGACCACCACCACGACCTTCGACCCCACCTACCATACCTCTCGCACACCCCCGCCGGTACCTAACGCTCTGTGACGTCTCGCGTTACGTGATTTAAGGGGCTCTAAAAACCTTCCTCTGATTAAGCGACCGGCTCCGGCAGAACGTCTCTTGCCCTTTTCAGGGCTGCTTCGCCCTTCTTTTTGCGCACCCCGACTTACGGACTTGCTGAAATCACCCTGACGACCACGATCAACGGAAAGTCCATTACGTTTCCAGCGGAATTTCAATGAATGAGCCTAACGACTGACGTGAAAAACACAGTGACAGAGGGAAAGGAGATTTATAAACATAGTAAGACGAATCCAAAGGAATTCCTGGCGAAGAAGTGAAGAAAGCTTTTGATACGGTTAGGGAGAATTTTTACACGAAGTGCGAAAAATTTGTCGTACTCTTTCGATTCTCTTTCACGATAATATGACTAAATATTTGAAACTATAAAACGGGATATTACTTTCATCAAAGTCTAACTAACATAAGTCATTATATTTTCTCGTTCGCGTGAATCGAGTAAATGTAAATTTTACCAAGAGAAGTGGAAGCTAATATTCGTGATAAACGAAATATACTTAGGAGTGCTGCTAGTTACTTCTCACAATCTCGATTCCAGGAGCCGCGTAAGATACCCGAAAGACGGAGGATCTACGACTCAAGAAGAGGGTAAATGGGGATGCGGCGACAGAAGAGGTCGATCCATGGTCGTCAAGTTAGTGAAATGTCTTTGCGGTGATTGAGCAAATATTTGATGAAGCTAGCAAGCCCTTCTCCTTTTGCCTCGGGGGATGAAACGTGCGGACACACAATCCGCGATAGAGACGAACGGAGGAATCAATAGGCATAAACGATATTCATTGGAGAACGAGATTCCACGTTTTAGGAAAATTCATTTAAAACAATTCATCATCGCTTTGTTACTACATAGGATCTCTTGATAAAGATACTAATACTTTAATAAGTAATAACTAAACTGGGAATATTTAATTTAAAAATGCAAAAATATATAAAATACACGCAACGTGATATAAATATCCAAAGTATAATACTCGTTATGATATTTATTGAGTTGCTGGCCATCATTACCATCTAGTGACAAAATCCGCAATCACTTAGTTACCAACCCAATAGTAAGTGAAACAAACTTACGTTTATTCCATTTATTTTAGACAGGTTTATAAAAATACAGATTTGCACGAACATCTGCAACCTACTAATAACATTTACAATTTGTTCGTTTTCAGTTTAACACTGAAATGCTATTTGCAATTTTATTATTCAACGAAACAAAAAGCTAGATCACCACGGTGGCTCCGGGCGAAGTAAATTGAGTTCAATTTATCCTAATGCTTATTCCCGGCGTCTGAACGGGGGTAGATACAGTATAAGCTTAATGAAAGGCCAGATGGAAGTCAGGAATCGGAGGACCGCTCTTTTCCTGGCGTTTCACAAATTAAAACTCGCGCAATTAAGCGGTCAGGAAGACCGGGGCTAAATCTTGCCTTCCTGTTTACGCTTGCGTTCCTTTCCATGGGTGAAAAGGCGAGCCGTAGCTTTATCGGGTTGCCTTCCCGATGGTTTTTGATGGGGTTGGAGGAAAAAAGGGAGCGAAAAGTGGACGCGCGGCGTCACGATGGCGACACGACGCCGGCGTCGCCCGTTGGCTGGCTTCGAAGCAATTATACAATTAGTTAAAGTATCTGGCCGCGTAACGGCCCATAAAACAAACATGATTGCGGCTGCTAACTGCTGCGAACGAACAGAGATACAGGGGCCAAGGGTCTCGTTCTAAGTGGCACTGATGAGGTAATAACGGCTTGATCATTTTATTGGCATCTCCCGGTGCGTTGGAAAAATTCTTTATTATCTCAGTTTCTCGTGAAAATGAATGTATTTACCATCCAATGTTTTAATATGTTTCTTTAAACGTCGTGGAATGTGATTTTATTACTTTATTCTTGGAAACTAATTTTTCTTATTCAATACATGATTAACGTACATACATAATCTACGTTTCCAATCACCGAACATATAGTAGTATATTGTAATATTAGCGTCATCTATTAATTATTTACTAGTGTTTGCATGTAAATTTCTACAATAGAATTTAATTATACCCACATTGTTCTTAATTAGTTCGCAAAATGTTCAATAATACTGTTTACTGGCAAAATACCGTTAATAAATACCAATCGTACATTATCCAGGTTGCGATTACTGCCAAAGAAACAATAAAAGGACAAAAAACTTTCGTAAAACAATATCGAGAACAGCTTAGTGTCCCTCGGTCGCTCGTCACCTCGTCCACCGCGAATCGAGTTATGAGAATCTCTTTTAGCGACGTTTCGCGATAGGGAGTCAGCTCACGCATTTGCAGGCCATACATTTTCACTTTGGCACACGTGTCGTCACCTTACGTCGAGCAGCCGTCGCCGACGACGATAAGGGGGACAGCGCGTGAAAAGACGGGCTCCCGTGTATTTTCTCGATACAACGACGCCTCTTTCCCGCCTGCAGAGAAGGCGAAATGGAGATACGATGATGCGCTCGGTTATGCATTATGTATATAGCCCAGACTACGATAGGACGAGACCCGCTAACTGAAAACCGATTTCAAGCCTCGTCGACTCGTTGCATAGGTCGTTTCATTTTTCTGCGGATATTTTCTGTAAGTATACATACACTTTGTATGTGTTTTACATCGTTCAATCTACGAAGAGGTAGCTAAACCATACTTCTAACGCATACGTTAATTACATTTTTCACGTAAGATTGAAAGCTTATTAGGATCATTTGGGATTCTTTTATACGTAAAAGAAATATGATAAAAGTTAAAGGAATCTATTTTCTATTACGCGTTATCAGAAAGGGCTATTGATTCTAACAGTGGCATAGAGTTACAATATTTGATAGAATTATGTGATAAATCTAGTAAAGGAAATCGTAAAAAGTATGCACTTAAAAATTTGACAGATTTAAGCTGAAGATCATTATCGAGCGTTAGGACGTAGAAAATATCACAGAAATGGTTTGAACCAGGCAGGTTTGTGGCGCTCGCGTGTTCGCGTGCTTTCTCTGAAGTGGAAATGCGATCCGAGGGCCATGCATAATACAGGAGAATCGTGGGGCGGCTGAAAGGAGCACACGCTCCAAGAATGTTAAAATTCTTCGGGCACCGCGTCAACCGACCTTGCTCAAATATCACTTTGCGTTTACGTGGACGTTCGAGGGATTTGCACGAGCTGGGTGTTTATGTTTTTCTGAAATATTTATCGAGCCTGTTTATGGGCCGGGTGAAAATGCCATCGATTTGACGTGAATCACAAGGGTACGTTGAGCAAAAGTATCATAAAGCATCTTGAATTATGAAACTTACCTCGTATCACGATAGAACAAACGTTTATCCGATAATGTGACGTATTTTGACGTAAGATGGTAAGTTTGAATACTAATTGCCAAATTAGAATAAAGTGTATAAAGTTGTATTTGTCCAGCAAGAGATTCTGACCAAAAGTCGTACGTTTCAACCTCGCTGACATCTTTTTAAATATACCTGTCGCAAAAAATCTAAGACCAATTTTCCTCACAAGTAGACTGTTCATAGATTACTTACTCCAGTGGCGAACAAGGTCGTATATTATATACTTCTATTTCATGGAATATTTCATCTATTTCATCTATCTATCTATGTTTCGTCTATAAAATAAATAACCAGAAAAAATCCGATCGATCCTACCAAAGATATAGTCATTCCATGTACGTAACTGTTAACATTCGTGTACCTAGTTCTTCGCACGATCTAAATTTCCTCACCTTTTAAGTATCCAAGTCCATCCAGTGATGAATTCATTTTTCACGGCGAACATTACGATGATCGACATTTACCTTGGCAGAAATTCATCGCAGCCGCGTATTAGCGGCAAGACTGGGTACGCTGGGAGCGCGAGACGAAACTGCATAAATAAGCCGAAGTAAATTTGCAATTATGAATCTACATAAATAAGCCGAAGGAAATTTGAATTATGAGACTAGAAATACACGACTGCTGTCCCCTCCCGATCCCCTGAGTCCCTCTTCTATCCGACGCGAGTGCATACCCGCACCAACGAGTTCCTGCAGAGTTCCACGGAGGGTGTGTCGCAGGAAAAGTTGAAGGAAGCACAGCTGACGAGTATGCAAATGCAAGCCAACCACCCCATGCATCTCCGCGACCCTCATCACACGGTTCTCTCAGGGGTAGACGAAACAGTGCAATTCCTATGTGCGGATTCGCATTAGCGAGCAACTTTCTGCATCGAGTTGCGTAGCTTGGTGTGAGTATACAGAGAGAAAGAGAGAGAGAGAGAGAGAGAGGCAAACTGAGGAAGAGGAGAAACACTGATGTTGCTGGCTGATTTCGCCGCGCCGCTTAAACGTAGCCTAAGATGAATCGTAGCGGACGTCTGCCGATTAATCAAATTGAATTTGAAATGGAGCCCAAATGCTCTAAGACTTTCCTTCTCGTTCATGACGCTGTATATCAGACTATATTTAAGAAGATGCGTGGATTGAGAAGAAAATGCGTACATTGTCGCGCGATTTATCTGTTTTGGATAAGTTATGTAAATTAAATTTGATCTCATGTGATTTCTTTAGTTAAGTTTGATTTTGTTTATAGCTATATCATCACGATCGAATGTTAATTATAGATTTAAAATTCGCGTCTTAACATCTTTGTATTGATCTTACAGAACAGAATTATTTCTTTAACGATACTTATCAAGAAGATGTCACTTTGAGTATTTCGTACTTATAGACCACCTCGAGTGGAACCAGAGTGGAAAGAGCAGTAAGAAAATTACCATGTTTCTTCTATTGAAATTTTTCCCACAGTGCAGACAGAAGAAGTTTATTTCCAAGGAGGAACTCGAGTTTGGAGGAGAAGAGAGTTTTCTTCAGATCAGTCACGTGGCCGATTGGCAACCTCAGCGCTCATTTCCATATAGGTTCGAACCATTTAGTTCAAACATTTCTATCCATTCGCTAAAAGCCTTTTCAGGCCGCGATTTCTTGTCCTCGATGGCATCTAACTTACAATTTAAATAAAAGCAAACACACGTAAGGCCGTCGACCCTCGCATGACGTTATACTTCGCATACTCTTTGGGTACCTATTCCGTTGCGAGAGAACTTTCAATGGGCTTCGAGATAGAAGACGTCCCCGACTGATTCCGGAGGGTGTGATGAATGTTTCGCGACTTTTCTCTCTTCCCTTTTGCCTGCCTTAAAGATCAATCGCCGCTCTATACTCTTTCAACGTTCGAGAAGTCGACATGTAATAGCTCGATAAATGTTTCATCGCGGTGACTGATTATCTCGTATCCTGTAACTGACTGCTATTCAGAAAAATTGTCTAGAAAAATTCTTGGTTTGCCTTCATACAAATATTTATTATTAACCTGTTCTGAGAAACTTCCATAATTATAGAATTAAAAGCGCAAAGAGAAATTAATTCCAGTTAGGACAAGTTTAATCCTTGGACGTATAATAATTTTAAAACGATAGGGCGCATTAAAAAATAGAATGCCTATAGATAAAGAAATTATTATATTCGTGAGATTAGAAATCTTATTGACGATTTAACTCAACTTTCTCTGTTAAGAGATTAAGATTAAAAGTTCCAAAGTAGACTTGCATTTCAATATAGAATGTTTTGCAACAAAGAGATTGCAATACAATGATAGGATTGTATACATGCTCTACCGAAATGATCTATGCTATTTGGACTTCTGGTTCCATGTACGAGCGCGAATCATCCTAATATTCGATCGGTCGAATTGCGAATTCGACGCTCGTAAAATTAACGAACCTTGTTGCTTTCCTCCCTTTCTGCTGCCTAGCGTCCCTCCTCTCTTTGCTGTCCCTTGTTTCTTCTCTCCTCCACTAAAGATCGAATTCCTCCTTTGTACGCTGCCTACAGTGCTTCGAGAACTATTCACGAACTTCTTTGTACGAAGCAATCAGGAAACCGGAGTATAAACGCTAGATACAACCGGCACGTGCTGTGAAATTCATTGTCTGCGTTTCTAACGGTGTATAGCGTTCCCTTCCGATTACAGAATTGGAAGTAGAGCTATTACAATTGCTTCTCTACGATAGACGCTTCTTGAGTGCGTTCGACAGTGAATGCAATGATTCATGTGATAATCAAATTTTCTGCATCTTAGCCTAATACATTCTTAAATAAGTTTTCTACACATATTTAGGTATTTCATCCAGAAATATAATCTTTCGAACGATCCATATACTCATCCAATGCATTTTTTACGACTTAACTTTATTCGCCAAATCTACTTAACCAATCCATGTGATACGTTTAGTCAGATAACACATGAGAGTTGGTAAGTAAATCGATGCTTCTGACATGATCGTTCGAGCACATGTCGGTTGATTTAATAAATCAGTACTCATTCGTTAATAATATACGTCATTTCCGTGGAGATGATCGTTCCGGCAATTAGGATTCTCTGTCGGCAAGTGATGCTTCTGTCGATTTCCCTCCATCTACAACGGCAGCAAATTTCCCGACCTACGGTTCTATTTGAGGTTGCGCTAAGCAAGTTAGCACAACCCCAACGTATCGCGTTAAATTATGCTCAGAAGCAACGCGGCTGTCGCGGATATGTACGTTACGCATACACGCGACACGTGTGCGCGACCCTCGTGCACCGTAATCACGGCGAGGCTGCGTTCATCGGGGTGGCCCTTTTCACAAACCCTGTACCAACTGTCACGCGACCCAAAGCTTGCAAGAAAAAGGAAATCATCCGTCTCCATTTTCTTCACTTGTCGTAACACGAACCGGTCTTGAAACAACTCACCTGCTGCCACGCGCGAGAATAAGCTACACGGAGACTCTGATGTGTTTTCACGAAATCGTGCACCGGTCGCGGTTGCATGTGCAACAATGGCAGGAAACCGGTGGCATTAACGTGCACGTACTGATGACTGGATAGAAAATAAATCACGCTGCTATCGTGCAATATTTTTTCCTCAGAGATGTTTCTTGACCTTTCGTTTGAACCTGCAAATAAATCTGTTTAAATGACATCCACTGTGGAGAATTTTGAATTTATTTTAAGTACGGATATCTATAGCCGTGAATGATGTCAAGCCGTTTTAGTATCCGGGATAAACTGTATAATATGATCTCTAAATGATCGAAACTTTTCTTGCATTGTGTATTGCGATTCAAAGATATCTTTAAAATTAAAATATATTTTCTATCACCTTTTTACATGAAGTTTTAATTTCCTAATAAGCAGCTCATTTTTATAATAAATAATTTATATTCCTTAAATATTTTACGTACTTAGATTTAATGAAGATTCAGGTTAACATTTTGTAGCTCCAAATTCACGAATGGAAGTACTCGGTCGGTCATTAAATTAAGCATCAAACTGTATGATTCCATTGAGGGGCACCGCAATTAAGCGTGTAACTGGGATCATTGGTTACCGCGGCGCGGTGACGAATCAAACATAGGTGATTTGACAGCGACGCGTCTAATTACGTCGATACTATTTAACGATCGAATACGCGTATAACGACCAGTTAACGGAATTACACGCTGCTTAATGTATCTACTGCCTGCCTGATAACCATCTCCCTTTGTGATATATCGCCCGTGCTTGTGTCATGTCGTAATCGATCGTCATAGACATTCTGCGCCAAGTACATCAGCTTACGTGTAATTGACTCGACGGCCAAGTTTTCAGACTAAAGTAATTTCATGCGAGCAAATACCAAGAAAGCTAATTCCTAGGAAAATTGATTATCGATACTACAATTTCTATATCAATCTGCTCCCTTCTGACTCGATAAGTTATTTAATTCATTTTTTCTTTCAATTCTGTGGAGTTTCTTTGGTTAAGAATTGTACAAAAGAATAGTCGAATTTTGAAAAGTATATTAATTAAGAAAAATAAAAGTTGCCCATGTTTTGAAATCATAAGAAAAAGATTTAGGAAGTAATAGTGAAATGCGAAAGAACGGAGACTTCAATGCGCCAAGCAGAAGGTTTCACGCTAAAAACCGGGACCTTGTAATCTGACAAAACGACAATGAACGGATGAGGAGGTCGTATTGGCGGCTTCTCCTTGAAGGGAATGGTAGCTAGTGCTCTGGGGCGCTTTGGGGCCTATAATCATGCGTCTTGATTAGTGCCGAGCGCTCAGTGATCATCCCGGGTCTCTAATGCTTCTCTGCCGCGCGCTCTAGTCCTCTCTAGTCCTTGTTACTCTCATCTCCTTCGTTGACGAAACTTAGCAATATTCCTTGTCTGAGATCGAATACCTGGTGGCTTGAAAAACTTGATACTCTGGTATTTTTAACGTGCGTTGATATAAAATCTATTTGATCTTCTTCAGAAGTTAGTCGCAGGATTTTTTACTTGAGTCTGTCAGTTGACCGATCTTTCCCTGTGAAAAATTCACGGAGAAAGTTTAATCCACAATTAGTATCGTTGAGTCATGAGCGACCAGTAATGTTTGGGTTAGATTTGAGTCAGCTTACTTAACTTCAAACTATTTAATATTAACTCGTATTCTGTATTTTAGATAAAAAAAAAAAGGTTATTGATGATTTTTGTCACGTAAAATTTAAAAATTGGAGTAAAGTATCCTGAAATGAAGTAAATTAATCAAAACTTTTGTGCTTTGTGTCTAAACAGTTGTGTTTCATTTACGATTTACGAACCAACGATATCGATTGAAACTTGCGATTGCCTCTTTGCTACATTAGTTTTAGACTAACTAATTGTTCCTCGTTCTTACAAATTTAAGAGCGATGATGTTACGTTCACGTTAATTACATACAGAAATTCGCAATCTTCGTGAATTCCTTGACGAGAAAATAATAATTAGTACACCCGATACACGTAGCCGGATAGCGTTTGCTATGAAATGTGTATATGTGCACGTAAGATAGACAGGTGTACATCTATTCAAACCGACGTCCTAGAGCGCAGATGAGCCTGGAGGAAACTATTACAGACTCGTGTTCTCGCTCGATCCCTCTATCTGTCTCTCGCTCTACTTACAATCGCTTCCTCTTTAATGCCAAGAGATAACCCGGGGCGATACATATTCAAAGAAGCGAGTATCAGAATTAACAGATGTAGCCTAAAACACTTTCTGAGTCGACGAATTCTTTCAGGAAAAAAAAGTTCCTCTTCACTACTGTGCTTTTCCAGAGATTCTTAGAGTTGAAGGAAAATCTTAAAGACGCAGCTGTTCCCATTAAACACCCTATTTCGAGTATCCCTTAAGAAACGAAACCCTCGATTAATTTCAAAGTACAACTATTCAAGCTAATAAATCTCGTTCCACCGTCAAATACCATCATCAATGGCATCGTTCACCGTCGACCACGTCATGAGGCGGCTAATTCGATACACTTCCCGATCGGTTTTCAAATAAAGCCTACACACAAGTATCCCGGCTGGAAGTCAAAGGGGGTGGCTTTCCGATAGGTAACCAAGCGTAACCACGAATAGTTGTAACCAGCGCTAAGTGGAGTCGTAACTACGCGGACTCGTGGGTCTGGAAAGTCCTGGCAAAGCGCAAGATTAAGCAAATCGACGGTCGGCCGGCGTTTAAGGTCCTGGTCAATGGCGTGGAAGAGACACGGAAGGAGGGCCGAGTAAGCAGGTTATAGAGGCGTAGCTCGCTGCTACAGATGGATAGGTAGATAGAGACTGGTTTGGTGGACCAAACTGATACAATTAGATGTGATCTTAACGCCATAACTCAGAGCTAATCTCGGGGTCTAGCCCAGGCCTGGCTGAATTTCGCCTTCCGGCCAAGGCGCGACTCACTTCATTATTCATCCCGTTTCTGCTGCCGGCCCAGTTTATCTCTCGCTATCCGAACCGGATGTACCGCACAACCTATCGACCTATCGACGCAGAACGTGCCATGCCTTGCGAGTTTCCTCACGATGGGACCACCCGTTCACACCGGAATTGGAAATCGAAACAATTATCGGTGCTCGTTCTATCGGGCTAACGTACAGTCACGGCTGTGGTTAAATTCGGATGACGAATTCATTCTGTCAGTTCTTGTTAATAATTCGAAATCTAAGCGACAGTTTTGCATTTTATTAGATTCGAAAGAAGTACTTAAAGAATGAAGATTACAGTATAAATCTCTCAGAAGGCAAACTAATCAACTCCACTTTTTGTCGATTTCTCGATTTCGTTATACAACCTATAAGGTACCTACAGTTTGGAGATTTTTAACATAAAGTAATTTTCAAATATAATTCAGAAAGATGAAACGATATATAATTCATAAACATAATCATAACGTTCATAATAATCATAATATTCGTAATATGCACATATTCAGATTCAACTGTGAAGTAGAGAGAGTTTGTAATAATACTACAGCTAGATTAATATCTTTTAATGAAAATGTCACAGAGCAATTAAATTTGTTAATGTTACATCGTTCAATGACAAAGTAAATATATATTCCCAGTCAAAGTTCGTACCATAGAGATTATTTGAAAGGGGAATGCCGAAACTTTTTCCCTTTAATAAACTATAATTCCATTCGCCATGAAAGCGAGAGACACGTTAAAATCTCGTCCGTGAAAGTCTGCTTGCTCGCCGGTTATTGACTGACTTCGTTTATGTACTCTCAGTTTACGATGCCACTAAAGTCACAGGAAAGCATTCAGAATCGGACTGTTAAAAATAAAGCGGTCGTGTCCCGTTAGACCTCTTCGTGCCTTATTTCGTTTAACATCCTATTCCACTCTCTAAAGAAGAAATTAAACTTTCATACTTAACACGTGGAATGGTGGAATTTTACTAAACCAACAGACAAACATCTATTTAAACAAATAAGTGGATTTTTTAAATTCCAAGTAGTTCGAATCAATGATTTCCAATGAAATATAAATTACAATATATTCTACTTTAAATGAAATTCTACTTAAAAACGGATTAAATAATAGAATAGTTGGTAATAAAATTCTCAGATTAAACCATGGTTAGAGAAAGATTTCAGCAACCGCTGTATCTAGCAAATCGTTCAATGACTGAAACCAATTTACTCCGCGAGCAAGTTAGATGGCTCGGAAGCGAACGACGACAGTTTCTGACCCATTTACCTAAATATAGTGAACGCTCAGACGGAATTAAATGTTCTGGGCGAGTCGCAGAAAGAACAAGAAAATTTCACGGTCTACAGAGAAGAGGACGAAGAACTAATCACGAGGCAAACATTGACCTCATATTTTTACAACGGTTTCAAAGTGTTCACGAACGACGCGTTCCAGATGCCCGGCGAAAATCGTAGCGAAGCTTGAATGTGAAGCGAATATCATCGCATTCCTAACCAACCAATCAGTGTAATGGGTAAGCGGCACGTTTCTGTTCCCCTCCGTTTTCTATTTCGTGGCACGATACACACGGCCCTTCGTCGAGTGAATTTCAGCTACCTGTGGCTTCGCCTAGTTTCACCGAGAAGCACGACAATGGCGCGAATTAGCGCTGTCGCGCATACATACGTCATATCGTCTGTATCATCAGCATTTGATGGCGCGGAAGACGCGACGTGGCTGCCGTCGGTTACCGTAGGGAAGCGCGGCTAGCCGCTTTGTACTATCAGGGTGATTATACTGCTGTTCGACGAGAAACATCAAGTCACATGAGCGACCGAAGGATAAGAGAGAAAGAGAGAGAGAGAGAGAGAGAGAGCAATGAACGTTACACGACGACGAGGAAGTCAGTTACAATACAGAGAGCTGGCGTCGTGTATTCAACGCGTCGTTGTTTCGAATCCCGGTTGAAACACAGGGACGCGTCTTTTGTCGGGCCAAGACTGCTAAATGCGGATACTGTGCAGGAGGTATCGTCGTTCTTCGCCTCTCTAATACGCCAGAGACTTGGGACAATACGCAATAACGAGCCGAAGGTCCGGAATTAGCGGCTGAAGAAGATACGATAGGCTCCTAGGCGTCGAGCAGTTGAGTGTTGAAATTAATGCGGAAAGGGGTGGCTTGGGTGGAAGGTACACGGACTGATTGAGTATGGTTCTTGCGTACGATGGAGATTCTTGTATAATGATGAAAGCAATAGTATGATGGATATTGAAGCGAAGTTGATGACACGTATGTGATTCGCCTTCGTCACGAGTACTACGTTTAAATTTTTTTTGACGACTTTTACGAATGACTAAATCTTCTTAAAAATAACAATGAGCGAACCACAGGACATTATATAAGTTATTTCTTTCAAATCATTTAATCATTAACCTATTTTCCATTAAGTTCACAAATGTTCTTCAAATTCATCGCACATTTTCTTCTCTGTATTATCATCGTTTCCTTTCTTCTCTTAACATCGCCCAACGTTGCAGCGTTCCATTTAAATAGCCTGATGCTCTGCTGATTACAGGGTAACCAAGCGAGTTGATAAAATCGGACAAATGGAATGCACTCGTAGATAGCCCGCGGTAACTCGTTTTCTTTAATCCGACATCCGAGTTGCCGAGCCAGAGCTTTCTTTCCGGAGGGAGGTGCTCGCTGTTTCTCCACTCCTCCCCATCCTCTGTTTCACCTTCCTCTTCTGCACACCCTTCTTTATCAAGCCGCGAGAGAAACGTTTTGCGGTAACGTCGCCCGTGACGCTGGCGGGCTGTATTTTTTTTCTTTACGATATTATTTATGATATTAATTTTGCCCCGGTAAAGGCAGCTCCTGCGGGAGTTGTAAAGCGGACCGAGACGCTTCCTCTCCTTTCTCTTCCTGCGATATCATTGTCTCTCGAGCAGGCAATGGCGTACCGCGACCAAAGAGGGAGGGAAAGAAAGGGGTTCCAGAAACGCGGCGTGAATAGTGGCCCTCTTCTACATGCTACCAGCCAACAGTAGAGAAGAAGATTCGCGCCGTTGGTATTCTCGCTTGAAAATAGGAACTTCTACAACGACTTCTCTCTTTCCCACTCTCAGTTCTCGAGCTAGATTGTTCGTGAAAAGCCGGTGAGAAGAAGAAGAAGAGGGTCCCTGGTGTCAGAGGTACGGATGTCGTCTGCGAGAAATCTCGCGACGAGCCGAGAAAATTTCTATCAAGTGCCGCGGCATCCCTTTGAGTGCCTCCATGAGGACTTCTCGCAATAGTTTCCGCGGGAATTATCGAGGACTACGGAACCTTCTGTTTTAGAATCGTAAAGAGACGGTGAGTATGATGAGTCTTAACTCTCGGCTCGTTGATAGGGTGGCATAAATCAGTAAATTATTGCAGATTATGGAAAAATGAAATTGTATGACAATTGCCATGTCATACTCGCAAGTATAAATCTACCCGATTTTCTGAGAAAATATTATAATCCGAGTATACAATTACCAATAGTACTTTACTCATTTTCCTCCGCATTAAGATAATACTATCCGTAGCAATCTTCCATTCAATTTCATCATCTGATAGATCTTCATTTCGCCTCAAATTCCCACTAGCTACTCAAAAAACATCTGTCCTGTCATTTTCCAAAGGAAGCTCGAGCGACGATACGTTTTCTTCGATCGAACGTTTCGCCGAAATTATTGGGAGGAAGAAGACGGAGTTAGACGCCCGAGGCGCGAGCAACGCCACGAGTAAATCCAACTCCCACGGATAAGTAAAATTTAAAACCGTTCCCTCTCGTCCCCAAATTACTTTCCGGAGGTGGAATGGGTAGAAGAACGACGGGATGGAGAAGCAAGACCAGATGATGGTTCGCGAGATAAAAGCGAGCACGGTCGGGAGCTTCGGTTGCCACCGAAAGCTCAAGGCTGCATTAATCTCAGTAATTATGTCACCTCTGTTTATCCCTCGCAAGCTGCCCGTTCCTCTTTCTTTCTCTTTCTCCTTCTTTTCTTTGCCTCGTACCCTACCACGTCTGATCTTTTGTGGTCGAATCACTTTCAAGAACACCCTCGAACGAGCCCGAAAGCGTCGCCAAAGGGATAACGAAACGGTGACATTTTTCATCTGTCTTTAATACAGTCGAGAAGTAATTAAGAGGCATCCGCGAAAAAGGTAATTAGACATTGTAACCTAGCACAATCGTCGGTAGGTCCATGCTGCTCGTCTCGAGGGTCGGGGCAAAGGTAAATAGCTCGTGAATTTTGAGAGAAATCTTGTGGACGTCTTTGTGAGAGATATACATCAGAGATGTATATCAGAGGTGGTAGGATTGGCAAATGAAGAAACGGCGAATTGAGATTATTTGTTGGGTAAATTAAGGAAGTGGAAGATTAAGTGTTGCGAAAAACGCAAGAGTGATGACGTAGAGAGCGAAAGGAAGTGACGGAAGGGTGGAAGAACAGGGAAGAGAGGTGCGAATGTGGAAAGGATTTGAGTGAGTAATTAGAGGGAAGCACTATTATGAACGAGTCAGTGAACGACTTAAAAGAAAGAAACACTGACTCTTATTCGTTTGAGCGTACAGCGTGACCCTACTTCAACGATACCACGCCAGCATCCGTGAAAGTTACTTTGCAACTAGAGTTAGATTTTTAATCTTTCGTTAAAGAGGAACTACTTTTTTATCATTAAAGGGCACTCTTTTAATTTTTTGTCCACGTCGAGTATCAAAGTTTGTGACTTCGAATTTTATGAAAAATCTGAAGCAAAGTTACCAACGAGTTTCAGGAAAATATTTTTTTCAATGATAAAATCTAATTACCTGAAATATCCTACATAATGGTGGCAGTTTGAAACAGCTAGTGCTAGAATGAACGATAATCAAAGATCTGGATGTTTCGAATATTTTGCATAGTTGGCAAGTTAGGTGGAAGAATTTATCAGAAACCGGGTAACCAGCAGGCGTGATTAGATTTCGTTCGCGCTGGATGCGGAAAGGAGCATGAGAAGCAGCCCTTTGCCGAGCAATGTTGTTGGAATCATGTTTTCCCAAGAGAAGGGAAGAGGTTACAGCGAAGGCAGCGTTATGGTAGACCGCAAAACCAACAAACGATATGCGCCAAGAGACTATAGGCTCGTATGTGGCGAGGATTCTTACGTGTGCAGAAAGTAGACTGGTTATCATGGATTTATTCTTAAAATTTATTTTGTGAAGAATTTAAAGAACACTCTGCTTGAATGCAATATCTTAATCCTTCATAATCGATCAAAGTATCAAGTACTTTTCATAAAAGTAAAATACTTAAATGGCATTGAATATTGAGATAAAAGGATTTATTTAATTATATTTCGATAAATTGCAAATTTCACTGAAACAAAGAAATTTATATTTTTAATCGATTAGTGCTTACTGTAACACCGATCGTTGAGCTCTAATACGCGTTCCAGTAAATTCGTACAGGCAGCACAAACATAGGAAGGGTGTGTTTCGAAGCAAATTGCCCCTAATTCAGCAATAGCATAGCTTAACCACAAAGCTAGCTAATACAGCGATTAGACGCCGTGTACAAGCCAACGACGTTTGCTCGAGGCGATGCTTCGACTCGCGTGAAATCGATGCACGTATTGCTTACAGTTTCGAACACCGTGGCATCGAGAATATCTTTTTATTGGAAACTTTTTAGATTCGCCTATGTTTCATTAAAGTCTCAAAATAAGACAAATTTCGTGCAAAACGTTCTTGACACAATCAAAATTTCTTAACTCGACACATTTATCACGACCTAGAAATTCCCATTCTAATTTATAAATTAATTGAACTTTACAACCAATGCCACAATATGAAATTAGTTTTGCCTTCGTATCGATATACATATCGCTTATACATATATGCATATATTCGCTATATATTAAGTGCTATATATTAATGTAAAGCGAATATTCTTAATCAACAGCGATTCAGCAGTTTCCAAACTTCATGCAACTCGGTAATTAAAACGCCATAAGTTCCATCGAAACCGCGAAGACGAACACCGGAGATACTTCGATTGGAAGAAGCACCTCAGATTTCGAAGCCATCTGGTACTGGTATTTCGTAGCTAGGATACCCTTAAGAGCCTGTCCACAGGGCAACGGTCAGTCGTTGCGGTCAACTACACAGCTTGTCTGACTCGCCTTCGTGCTTCGGGTCCTTTGGTGATTAACGAGAGGTCAAACCTACCGCCACCAGAAATACGAGCAAATACTCTCTCTCTCGTGAAATTGGGTTCCAAAGCGAGTCCTGATTGAGGTGTCTACCATTGCGGCCTCTGACTACTTCATCCTAGGCCCAGACTATCCAGCAACGAACGTGAGGAAACGCGCTCGACTGGGGTGTGTAATGTACACGAAAGTCGAACATTCTATCATTAACTCTCTTCATTTCTAAAGCCACGGTGTTACACAAAGTTAGACAAATATTGGAGCGTTCTTCGATTGAAACTCTATCCAATTTTAGAAACGTGGTGCCACGGCGGTACATTTCACAAATAGAAATGTGACGAATTAATTCATATTACAGATAATCGTACGAATATTGCGTTCTTCTCATATTGATTTTATCAACTTTTATCGACAGTCACAGCAATTCTTTCACATTAAAAAATGTATGGAATTAATTCAATAACACGAAGAAATTAATTTTCTTATGTATCTGGTTTAGCTAAAACTATTCACGTAAATTGAACGACACATTTGTAAGATAATCCTTCACGCATATCCATCATATGGCAAAGCGAAATTGTAAGGGCTAATCGAAGGAAACCTCGAGAAAAGGACAAATGACTGGCGTCTAAGAAGCGAATATTCGTTAGCAAAGAAGCCGGGGACCGGAGTTTATTAGTCAATATAGAATGCTTAGCGTCATATCTCATCAAACGGAACGCCAGTGAGAAAAAGGAGGTTCGTGCGAGGCTGCCACTTTATCGGATTAGTCAGTCGCGGTAAAAGCATCTCAGAAAGCCGTACCCTCCAATTCGTTAATTTGCTCGGCCTTGGTCGTTTCTTTCGCGCTGATATTAATTGGACCGGACGTTCACGAGAGTCTGCCAAACTCCAAGAATATCGTAGACACCGTGCATTATACAACAGGGATACATGTCGTTGCTCCATTTTTTCGAGTCATGTAAACACGAAACTGTAAGAAGAACCAGTACAATTTAAGACGATCCTTTTCCAATACACAATTATGATTGAATTATGGATTATTACGGATTACTAAGGGTTTTTCAGTACTTGACAAATTTCTGCGAGTCGAAAATACATAGAATGACATCGTGTTACTAACCAGAGGGAAAGTAACTTGTTACAGAATTATTAATACTAAAAATGAAAGTTTGCTGCTTTCACAGCACGTGAAAGAGAACGAATTCTTTCAATCTCAACCGTTACAATACGAATCAATTCAGCGGAAGAAGAAGAAGAAGAAGAAGAAGAAGAAGATGAAGAAGAAAGAAAAACCGTAAGATATCTCCAACTAAAATACGTACGTGCGATCGTTGGCATCAACGGTCCGTCCGTTATCAATAGAATGAGGCACGATTAACGCAGCCGGCAAAAGCGTGGATCCATTGTGAAACGAATCGAATCGAAACGGGCATGCCCGATCTGGCGGCGTAGTTGGCGGCGCGATCATTTTTTTCAAACACAGACTGCAGCCGAACTTTTTTTTCCAGGGGAGTATTGTTTATTCAGGAACGTATCAGCGTTGCCGAATAGGAGAACGGCAAACCACGACGGGAAGGCGGACGAAAGCGAGAGGGCCGTGTGAATGGCGCTTCCGGTGGGACGACGAGTCGAGGTCCGTAGGGCTTCGCAGACTCTCGCTTCCGGTCAGGCGTTCCTACCCCATCGAATACACCACCCAGTCTCCGGATTTCCCTGCGTTCGCCACCCCCTCTTGCCATCGTCGTCGCCCTCTCTCTTTCATCTCTTCCTCTTTCACACCACAAGCCTTTTCCCTCCGTTCTCTACGAGCAGGAGAGTTCGCTTGCACATCGGACCCACCAGCGTTCGTTAATTAAGATATCGATTCTTATTGTCCGGCGGCTGCCGAGTCGAGCGGACGTCCTGGCCGGCGTCCGATTTCACGCCCACGATGCGCGTTGTCGGTCATCCGCGAGAACCAACCCCTATATTTCTTTGGTAAATGTAGCGTCGACCGATGTACCGCTGCTATCTGTTCGTTTCGATTTCGGATCTCTCGCTGGAACATTTTCGTTGATCTTGTCTTCTGGGATAGGGAATCTTACGTAGGCATAGACAATGGTGTGAGAATGTTTCGTTATTCTGTTGAAATTGGGTGCCTTTTCAAAATAGGCTTTGATTTTCATCGGTATTGACGCAACGAATGCACTTTATGAGAGAGACGATTTGAATTAATAAACTATTGGTTTCTCTGTAAAAATAAATATACAAATTTATCAACCGAAGCACAATCTTTGAAATTTCTAAACGTTTCTTTCGCTATCCCTATTTGTTCAACGATTATTTCACTCGAAATGTGTGATTTCATTGAGAATGTTTCAAAAAATATACTCAGCACTAGAAATAATTAATAGTCAAACTTCTCTTAGAATAAAAAATTAACAGCAATAAAACAAGAACAAACTTTAAATCTTTCGGTATCTAGAAAAACAGACAGTGAAGAAAATGACGACAAGTCGTCATCGGAATGTATTTAAAAATGAAATTTATCGAACATAAATAGCAGAAGCAAATCGGAAGAGAAGCAAGCATTCCTCGACCGAGGTATTTCCCCTTTCGAGGGAAAGATACAAGGAATCTCGGCAAGGAAGAAAAGAATGCGCGAGGGTCGTGTCATCGAATAACGTGGCACGCGACTGGCCGAAGGGTGAAGTTGCCTCTGAGACGTCGGTGGAAAACCTCAAGAAAGAAAGGATCATAAAGGATGACCGGGGTTGTCACCTGATAAATATCTTTATGGCTGAGCAACCGAGTCCTCTCAAGCTCTGCCATTCATTCCACTCTGGTCCCTTTCGCGAAGGTACACCGCAGATGGTACGAGGTCCAAGCTACCGTGTAAAAAGCGGATACAAGAGGGGCCCCGCAGAGAAGAACGAAATCGAGTAATTATGAGGATTAATCTTAAGTCCCGTAAAGTCCCACCACTTGTGGAATCTGTTCCCCTTTCACCGCAGCAATTCGGCCACCAGCCTTTTCCGCTCGTCGTGAAAATAATGAAAAATCTCTTCGACTGCAACTTCCTTTTGTTCCACTTTTTAATACACTGGCATGAATTAGTAATCTTCGTGTAATATCGAGTTGATTAAAATTGCATGAGCGTTGGAATATTGATGGGGTTCACAAGAGCGCGTTCACAAGATATACACATATATTATATTTTTAAGAATGGATTTGATATTTCTTATTCGTTAGCGGTATTGCTAGTGTTAGTTAGAGTGGGAAAAAATTATTTCAGTTTACGTGCATAGAATATCATTTCAAAGCAAGGATAGAAATACGCCTATGTGGATTACGCTCCAGATATCTGTAAACTATTGTATAAAATACAAATATCAATATTAAGTCGACCGTCTGCTCTACCAAAGACTAGGATGTCCGTATAATCACGAGTACCATAGTGACCACCAACAACAAATAAATTCAGTAGATGTTATAATCTTTCAAGTGTCAAAGAGTCAAAAGAGCCCTTTAAATCCCCGTAAATCCTAAAAAATCACATTTTTATAGCTCATAAAATCGAACTTTGTACAGTTCAACTGACAACCTTTTGTATGAAAAAAAAAAAGAAACGCGAGATGCATAACGAGATTGTCAAATTGGTACTCTGGTGGTCGTCTTATGGAAATTTTCTTAGGCGATAATTTTTTTTGCCCCTCGTTTCCTCGATGGGCGCTCGGTCGACGTACGTACGCACATATGTAGAACGTCGAAGCTACAGGTGTCAGCGAGAGCAGTATTTTTCAGCGAGCTTCAGACCGAGGGTGTAGGTGATAGAGGCATACCAGAGTGAGAAAGAAAGAGGTGAACTACACGCAGAGAGAAAGAGAAAGAGAGAGAGAGAGACGGGATGAAACAGCAAACCATGGAACAGAGAATGGAAAGAGAGAGAATCGTTTCACCGTGGGTAGCAGTGTCGAATACCGGCACGCACGTTGAATCTGCTAAACGTTCTTGCTCGTGCGTGAAATGCCTCGATATCACTGTTTTATTTCGGCTCGTTCGTTCCATGCCTTCTCTCGCTTTTGCAATTCTATCCTTTTTACCCTCGGCCCGTTTGCGAGCCGGTCGCACGCGTAACCCTTCCTCTCCCTCTTCTCGTTCTCGTGTTCGTTCGTGCGGATTTGATGACCCTTCTTGTTCGATTTCATGATCGTCTAATCGTCCACGATTAATTAAAATCTGACGATTAACACGCTTCGTTGGCTCGTCTGTATCGTGCGTTCTCTCGTTCAACAACTACGCTCTACTGAAACGAGCTGACAGACTGATTACGATTGCGTTGAAAGAATTACTGCCTTATGCCTAATGTTAAGCGTAATTTGTAATGGAATTGTTTCAGGCGAAATAGTTCTTTGTACCACAGAATATTAAATAGCAGTTCAGTGATATCGTTTTTGAATGATTATATAATCCTAGCCTAATTTCATACGATAGATTATTAGACACGTTACGAAACCGATCATAATGCTAGCGAAATATCAAAATACTTGAACTGTGAGAAAAGTAAACTTTTTACAAAATAATATCAATCCAATTTTTAAACATCTTTCGTATATGTGACATAGCATATACAATTTTATTCAATAACGATGTTCAACTCATCGAAAGATCAACCGATTTTTTCCTAAACATCTCAACATCACCACGCTGGGAAGGGTCTCTCGATAAATCGATAAATCGCGAAATGGCCCGTTAGGCCAGTTTAATTAATAATTATCGGTTGGAGGAGGAGCACCTTGCACAATGGCGATACTTCCTTCTGGCGTAATCCTTGGAAGATTAACGAGCCTCTGTCAGGAGGGACTTCTCTTTCTCTCAGTGGCTCTCTCCTTCTTGTCCATTTTCCCTCCCGCGCTTACCCGTTCTCTCGAAGGCCTGGTCCCTATCTCTCTTACAGCCGCAAGACGCCATAGCGCGCCTTGCGGTGGTTGCGGCAAGAACCCTCGCCGTACCCGCATTAACGCAATTATGAATTTGTCGCGTTGGGATCTGACAATACAAGATGTCGCTACCACTCCACCGCCGCGCCACCCTATCCGCCACGACGTCCTCCAACACCCGGCGAATCCGCCACCCTGCATTTACACTAAAACCAATTCCGGTTTCTGCGGGCGCGAAGAACCGACGCGACGCCGAAGATAACTTTCTGCAGATATTGTGGAAGCTTTGGATACTTTTATTCGGACACACGGTGATTTATATATCTTCCTACATCCTTACGCTGTTCCTACATCCTTAAAATTTTGATGTACACTGCTATAATTCTCAGCCCTGCGGATAATAATGAAAGAGATCTAACAATACCTGACAGAAGGTTCAAACAATGACATCCAAAAATTGGCTAACCAGTGAATCAAAATCGTCAACAGTGATGAGCCCTGCTTTTAAAAATAATCCTTTATTGTCATCTTTTAAAATAAGTATTTCTCTGAAACAATGGACTTCGAAAAGAAAATATAAATAAAATATAAGCAAAAGCTCCCTGATCCACGATATCAGATGTTCATTTTCCAAAATTTCTGTCTCCAGCTCTATGGTAAGTAAAACATTAAGCCGTAGCAAAGAGAGCAATGTACATGGGTGTCCGAAGTTTACGACGTTCTTCCTTAACGGACTTGTTATCGTCCATCAAGCACACGATGTCTCGCAGTTAATTCTCGAGGCAATACCGTGCTCCATTTCCTCTCCGTGTGCACATAAGTCGCCTCGGTCTTTTCACTTTCGAATCGATAGCGGATGCACATCGCGTGCCTGCTTGTTAACCGCGTCGACCGTTTCGTGGCGAGGAAAGCGGGCGCAGTTTCGGCCGGGGCGAGTTAGTTTCGAAGGGTTCCAACGATAGCGACGGCAACGGTCTCTCCGGTAGCGTGCGGTACCCGTACAATGGCTAAAACGACGGAGGATCGTTGCGGCGAGCCGCAGGCGACTGCTGCGACCGGTTTCTCGCGACAAATTCCTCCTGGGCTTCGAGAACGCACCGCTAACTCTCCCCCTTTTCTACTATCAAGCCTCACGCTTTACTTCACGTGTATACACCAGCTTTTTGATCATGTAGTATCTTGAGTAAAAAGGCCTGACGAACGGTCAACCGAAATTACAAAAAACAGTGTCGTCTGTCCTTCGGTTGTTCGTTTACACGGAAAAAAGCCTATGCGACTGAGGTCATCTAATTCTTGCGAAGACACCCAGCAAGAGATTTTCTTCCGTCACAGTGCCATGTAAACTTGTAACGTAGATTTCGAAAAGAAAAGCAAAAAGAACGTTAGAGAAGAAGGACGAATTGGGAGTCAGAGAGAGTCGATGTCGAGGAAAGAGTTGATTCGAAAAGTCAGAGTTGATCGAAGAGTCGAGGAGTGGAGTTGAGAAGTCGAGTTGCGTTGCTAGCGTTGTTGAGAGCGAGAGCTACGAGTTGATTGTCCAGTTGACTGAATTAAAGTACGAGTTCTGTATTTAGTTCACGTTAAACAACCGTCGTTTTCTGTCCAATTAATATTCTGTACAGTTTATTTATTGTAAATGAATTGTAAATAGTTCGGAAAAATTATAGATAATATTCCTCCGATGCTACAAGTGGGGCTCATCCGGGGATATTTTTTTTCACGATACTACAATCATTAGGCGTTGTGACAATATAAAGCAGTCCAAACCAAACTTAGAAATGTTTATACACATTAGCAATATTTAGGCACTATATGACAAATCAATTAAAAATATCCTTTACAGATCCTTTCGTCTCCTGATGCTGTCCATATTTCCGCAATTTACATATGATCTTCTCATATTCTTATGGTCTTATCCTTTATAAGTTACTTTTTATGTTAAATATTTCTCGCTCAAATATTTCAATTCCTCGTAAGCATCAACCGAACACATTCCTTGTACACCGAACTTCCTTTAGAAGATACGAATTCGATTTTCCATCATACAAACTCTGTTATCAGAGGTTTCCATCCTTGCAACGTCCTAACACGAGAAAATCAATCGACCCAGCGAATGGTCCAGCCACGAAGTGTAAGGCTCCCTCGCTGTCCCTTCTATCTTGGTCAAGTCGAACGGGTCGAGGAGAGCCATAGGTTAGAGGGTGGCTCTAAACATCGAAACGCGCAGGAGGTGGGGCTTCGTGGGTGGTTGGAGGTTGGTACGGTATCGGTGAATGCCTAGTCAGCCCTTAATATCGTAAGAGCTGGATTCACGCAAACAAGCCGGCGAATCTAACACAGGCAACGGTTAAGCACTGGAAAGCCCTGGCCTTACCGTTCGACCGCCGCTGGCCCTATTATCGCTAACTAATAAGGGACCTAATTGAAACGTCGGCCTTTTGTTTCCAGTACTCGAGCGCTGCTCGATTTTCCAACCGCGTTGTACACGGCGCTGTTTGACCAACCTAGCCGAAGAGGAGACGAAGCGAAAGAGAGGCGGAAGGAGTGGGAGCCAGGGGCTCAAGTACGGATTGAAATTAATTTTCGAACTCGAATCTCTCGGATGGATTTTCGTCGAGCGTCTCGAATCTGCGCGAAATCGATTTAACGATATTTCGCGCTAACAAGTCCTTGGCGTTTCGAAACCATTCGTTCACGGCCTTCGACATCGTCGTGCTTCGACGTGCATACGTTGAAAATTACCCTTTCTTGATGATCTCTCATGATATATCATGAAGTATATTGTAGTATATTGAGAAAGTATATTGAAAATATCGAATTATTTGATATCACGCGAGACTTTGTTTTTGAGTAAATCAAAGTCAAAAATGCAATATATGAAGGATAATTATGTTAACACAAAAGGACACCTTCGTTTCTTTATTTTCTATCCTTGATTTTTCAATATAACAGCGAAACTTTATGTGAAAAGATACGGATCAATTAGGCTATGCATTCACCATTAATATTTACAAGAATACTACTAGAATCTTATAGTAAATTTTTATTGAAAGTTACGTCTAAATTATTCAAAATTCTCTAAAATTATTTCAGAATCTCATACAAACAACCAATGCACGATTCTTCGCGACTAATAACAAAAGTTTTTATTGTCTAAAGTATTTTCTACTAAAAACGAGAATGAAATCATATATCCAAAAGAAAACATTTCTTTCTATATCTTCTTCTATCCTCATAGTTTCCTAATGCGTATCTGCAATGGCGTCCACATTCCTGCGACAGTCTATAGCTATCGAACATCGTGTGATAGTTTGGAGCGATACATCTTATGGTTTTCGTCGCTATAACTATTTTCCAGAACAGTCTCGACATGGGAAGGGAAGGCACGATTAAAGTAATCACTGTCATCGAGAGAGATCGCTTCCACCCTCGCGGCGATCTACGGTTACGTGAGGAGGAGCGCGACGTCGTTCTCGTGTGGACGCCGCGCTCCACGTATTTCGTATTCCACGCATACAGCCGCGATGCCCACTTCGAACAGGATATTATTCCTGCTGGATGCAATCATATTAGTTTCCGAAGTTATTAGAATATTTATGCGAGGCCGACGTGGGGTTATGCATGATGCCGACCTCCTTACTTTTCCCGTCCCCACGAATCGCGTTCGTCTACGACGATGCTATCGTTTCAGCTTGTGGAAATCCTTGCCTATACTCCGTGGAAATCAAGACAGCAGTTGTTCGATGTCTTCCTTGACAGTTTTCCATCTTTGCTCTTGGATCATGAATTTTCTTTGTGTTTTAGTTTGCCAAGTAAATAATTCGTTAATAACCGGCTAATATATATTAGTAATAATTTGACTAAATTATTAATTACACGAGGTATGATATCATATGAAACTTTCTTTAAGTATCAGAAAAGGTATTATACTATGAATGGAATAAAAGTAGTATCGGAAATGTGACGATAAACGCTTTGTAAAAGAATAGTGGCAACTTATTTGTCACAGAGACGCTAATAATAATTACTTTACCGAGTATCTCATCCACTTCTGTTTAACAATTATGAATTCATCAATTTTTTGACATATCAGGTACAATAAATTCGAGAATTCCTAAAATCTTAAACCTTATTTTCCTAAAAAGATAACCTCGTAAATAAAAGTCAAAGTTAGAAAATGATCACGATAATTCATTGAATATTGATTAAATATGTATCTTCATGGAAGTTCGAGATAAAGCATAATTTATAAGCAACTCGTACATATTGAGCGTAGATACGCCGACACACGTGGATCACATATTTATTCTAAGCGAGTACACGCGAAATTGGCCAAAGTTTCGAAATGTCGCTTGTGTTTCGGCACAGGACTTCGCCAGTTTCGATATACGTACGAGGCGAGTATCTCGTCGTTAGAACGGTTAAACGACACCGTTCTGTGTGCGCGTGTATACGCGAGTGTCGAAAGTTTCGAGCGAATTCGAGAGAAACAAGAAAACAGTAAAAAACGAGGCCGTGGTAGGGGACTAAATCTTTTTCAAACGCGGACGGAAATTCAAAGCCGTTTCGCAGTCGACGATGCCGAAGAAATTCGAGAGGGAAAAGCATCACTCCAGGAAGAAGACAAGAGAGAAAAAAATAAAAAGTCGACGAGACTTACCTTGCTGGCGTACAGTTGGGTTGACCGTTCGTAAGAGATCCTGATGCAAATTGTCCGTGAGACCACTTTGCCGGGTTTTGCTCAGATACAACTGGGAAACACAGAAACGAAACGTTATTCTGGAAATTAGATAAAATGACACGTTCGTTGCTGAACTGCTTTCAAAGCTGTGTTAAAATGCTATTGGATGTTAGAAATATTCATTTTCTTTCAATTGGTTGTAGAATTTGTACCTTTGCACCCTGTTGAACTGATGGTGTAAAAAATGATTTCGTTACTTTATTGTTTATAAAACTTTGCAGATTTATCATCCATTTTCAAGACATTTATATTCATAAACCAAACGAATTATTCGAAATCACGAAATTAACAAAAATGTTCTCGCGTGGCTCGTCAATTGTAAATCCAAAAGCTACATTATGGCGATTCCTAGAAAGATAGCTATAGAAACTATTATTTTAAACTTCTCGTATTAAATTAATAGTTCTTCGTACGAAATGAAAGAGTACTCCAAGTCCCTGACCCGTCAAACGAGAAAACTTTATTCAAAGACCAAATTGAACACCTCACCCATCATATTTCAGCGCTATGTACTCTAAAAAATCTAGCTCTATGTTTCACGAACCGTAGAAAAACGTTGCAATGCTCGGGCTCTCAATGACGTTTTGCTCGCAGAGAAACCTGCCACTCGCCTTTCGTTCTGTCCTTCAATAAGGAAGTCACGAACCATCCGATCGACGAATTTTAGTATCCCGATCACGCACTAAGGGTGAACCATCCCCTTTAATATTAGGACCGACTCGGACCGACTCGTCTTGGTATAAAATAAAGGGCTGACATGCGAGCACAGGGCAGAGAATCGAGAAGAGGAGGTGGAACCAGCGGGAAGGGAGGCGCGATCTCGAAGAAGAACAAGGAAACACAGCAAGGAAGAAAGATAGTTGAGGGAAGGGTGGCTTCACCACCATCGTGAGGGATGACTGAGCGAGTCGGTTAAACGGGCGTCTTCTTTCATAAATTTCGAGGGGCCGCCGGATAAAGGTTTAGAATAAATCGTTCGGCCTGTTATCCACTCCGACGTCGGCAGATAACGCCAGACGAGTTAGCCTGAATGCCTCGAGACAGCTTCTTCTTACGCACTATCCTCTGTGTGTGCATCATCGTCAATCGTTCGTGTCTCGTTTACACGATAAATTAAGTAATTTTTTGAGTTTTTTACGTTCAAGAGTTATTTGAATGATAAGTATGTTTCTAAATTAAAAGGCCAGTATAGAATTGAACGATAGCTTGTAAATTTCTTGTTTGAACGAATATTCAAGTGATACTACTAGTTCTTCATTAGACATTCTCAAATTTTTACACCATTTTTGTTTCATTTAGACAACTGTATTTCAATAAAGAATTTGATAAGAATGTAGCAAGAATGAAGAAAAGCAGAAAGTTATTTGAAAATCGGCTACTAAAAATGAAATAGGGCCTTTTATAGAAAAAGACAGTAGGTAGGTAGGTAGGTAAGTTTCTTCCTCTTCTTACTACTGATTAATCTTATCGATTTATATAAATATTTCACTTAATCCTACGTTTCCAACTTGCGACTAACATCAGAGTCGATATCAAACTCCATACTCAACGCCTCCAAGAAACGATCGCATCTTATATTAGATGTCACGTTTCGATTTTGCACGCCGTAACTTACATCGCCATGGAAAATGCCGAACGCAATATGAAAGTGGAAGAAGCGGGCCTGGAACGCTCATAAATACATCCTTGAAGATCGCACAAATCGCTCGTTCGAGGCCAATCCCCTTCTCGGTTTCCCGCTAGAGATACGAGAGGGAACCCTTCTCCGTCTCTCGCGAGTAGACACTCCTGGATACGTTAAGTATATACGTTACATCGACATACATATACTCTCGACGTACGCGTCGATATAACCATCCAGGCATATAGACACTCGCGATATAGAAAGAAAATGGAAGGGGAAGGGCCGTTTCGAAAGGGAAATGCCAAGGAGGGCAGAAAGGCCAAACCAACCCAGAAAGCTAGTCCAATTTCTCAAACCTGTCCAATCCGTGTCGTATGCAAAATCAATCACACGGCAGCTTCGCCCGCCAGCCTTGAGACCCCACGATTTTCAAATACCGACCGAAGCCACGCGGTAATCCAACTCCTGGGGCGAAACTTCTCACCCATTCGCGATCGCTCGACCGCTGGAGCATCTTTCTCGTTCCACTGCTCTTCTCTTTTTTTCTCTCCTCTTTTCCTATCTTCGCCTTTCGTCTCGCAGTAATCGTACACAGCGTGACATTCCATCTGGATGCATTGTCGAAGTTAGATTCGCGTCGAAACCATGCGATCGAATCGGAACGCCATGTTTGGAACCCGTCTATTTTCGAATGACGCTTGATTTAGAGTATTGGGATAGGATTCAAGGAAATGGAAGACAGAACGCATATCGACAGTTTTTGGAAAAGAAGCAAGAAGAATGCGATGTAAAATAATTTTCATTTTAAGGATATAGTTACGTTGAATTGTTAACCTTACATCATTCACCACAAGGATAACGAAAAGCTTAGGAAAGTAAAAATCATCGTATAGCGTAGTAATTCATGTATAGTAATTAAGTAAATAGTAATTTTCCAATTCCTCTCATTTTCTACTCTCATGCTTGATCATCACGGACAGTGCACACTTTCCTTGGTGTTTAGTTGGCGTCGCGACAAAGCCTAAACCCCTGGTATAAATTACGGAACGAGACAAAGCTAGCGCCTGGAACTAGATGCAAATACCTCATAGGTGCATGCGTACCTTCTGGTGAGAAAAGTTAGCGACTGGATGCCATTAAAAACTTGCTTCACACGATGTCGTTTCAAGCCTATCCATTGATATGCATCACCTTCGATCGCAGCTGCGATCATTAGGGATCCTCAGACCGAGCCGTGAATGCCGCTAAGGCCTCCGTGTGACGGCTTCAAAAAAGTAATTTGACCTTTGGGAACAGTGACTTCAAAGTGTTCCACGGAACATTCGTCCCGCGAGCACCGTGTCGAACGGGAGCGACGTTCTACTTGCGCGCCCTTTCTACTTGACGATGCATCAGACTTGCTGATTTTTCCCGGACGAAACGTCGACACGGACGTTGTCCGGCATTCGAGCTACGGCGTCAAGGGTGTTTGGGAACTCGAAGACGAACGGAGGGGCGGCTACCACAGGGGTGCGAAAAGTTTAGCATACGCATTTTGTACATTGAAATCCCGACACGCTCGTCCAACTTTAAATTGAAACCCGGCTGCCGCCTCGACTCCACCCCGGCGTCGATAGCCCATCGTCGTCGTGACCGTCCTCGTAGTCGTCCGCGTAGTCCTCCTCGTCGTCCCGCTTACGACGACGTCACCTAAATCGTCCGGGGGAAGGAAACGAGATTTCCAAAATGTTGATATCCGTTCCACCAATGTTGGATCGATCCACTGTCGACAGAGCCGTTTCAACCAGAAACTTTTCCGCGGTTCCAATTGTTTCGTTTCTTCCCTCTCTTGATGAACGGATGTTTTCTAAATTTCTTATTTCGAGAAACATGCTAAAGCGGATATCGAATTCGGTAATTGATATTGTGTCCTTTATGTTAAATTCTTTCGCGTACTTTTTAATTACTTTTAATTATCGGACAAATTAATAACCTGAAGATATTTTGTCAGTTGCGATGATCGTACGATAATACATGATCGAATATTTTACATTTTCATTATTCTTTACGTGATATATGTTATCACGTGTTGCTTGTAGCGTTCGTGTCGTTGCTTTCTTTAACTGAATTCCATTCGTTTCACTTTGGAACGATTGCTTAATTCCAACTTTTTGTCAAATAATAATTGGCTGGCTCTTCACTTATCGAGCCTTCTATCGATATACGTAGCAATGATTGGCAATGACATTTCGTTCTCCACTTTATTCCTTTCTTCTTTCGATAATCCAATTCATAAGCAGCTTCCCACGCAACTAAGCTTGGTCCTTATGAGAGGTGACCATAATGGGACCGGGCATTTTTAATTAAATAATACTAATCACGGGAACCCTCTTACGCACGAAAATCTCATCTGGTCCCTTCCCCGTCTACTGGCCTATCTCTCCTCTCTCCTCTACCAGCCCCTTTCCGCCCTCTGTCTTTCTCGCTCTTACACAGGCCGCGAATCGTCTCTCTTTTAGACTTCGAATTGTAATTAACATTTGGTTCTCCCATTAGTGTAATTAAAGTGCCATTCCATAATCTAGGAGGCCGAGAGAGAGAAGAGGGGTACCTTATCTTTCAGACTTCAGCCTCGACTGCGGAGGTCGTTTTAACCCCGCCGGCCGTCTCCAGCCCCTTTTCACAGAAGCACACCGATGCCTGTAGCTTCCTTCGGCGATAACTCCTTTCTGAAAGAGGACACTCTCTCCTCTCCCCCGAGGGCGAAGAAAATCGTGAAATCGCGGCCGGGTAGGAAAAAGAAAAACGCCGATTAAAACGTTTGGAAACCCGATCCCAGAGGCGTTCTTTCGCTTGTCGGATCTTCAGAGATAACGGAAACGCTCTTAGAAACGACATACCCTATCGAACAGAGTATCGGATCAGATTTGAGGAAGGGACTGAAAACTTAATTTTTACATAGTTCGTCTATTCCCGTATAGTATGGCTCTTGAAATAGTAGATTGTGGATATGTTGAAATACAGCGTGAATGAATGTTAATTGTGAAATAAATTTGAATAAATTGTGATGAATTTATTGTATGAAAAATATGAAGAGATTATTTTATAGAGTGATAGGTGTACGTAAAGCTGATACGGTAAAATGTAAAACGAATGATTTAAATTATACATAAATTAAATAATATTGCACAATGTATCATCTATTTATTCTGCTCGAGAAACACTTCCTCGAGAAAATCACTACACAAATCTGCCACCGAATATAACAGCATTCCAGACAAGAATCTGACAGATAAAAGTCGCGTGACCCGTACCAGAAGGGAAAAAACAACGACTCTGTTGAGGGAAGGCGGCGTTTGGTGGTAAAATAAAGAAAAGCGAGGAGATAAGGAACCCGGCCTCGTTGACATTTTCCGGTGGTTGAGTTAATAATGCGCACGGTACACAGGCCACGGACTTGGGGGTGGATCCACAAAGTGGCACCATAAAGAGCCGCGGATGTGTTTATTCGGGAATTTGCCTTTTTTCTTTCCTCTACCAAGCTGAGTCGCAGTGAGATTTTATCTTATTTTCGGCGACGATCCCGAAGGATTTATGCCCTCTCGGTCGTAGCTCGTGGAAGGAAGACGCAGGAACAAAAAGACGAAGACAAAGAGTCACCGCAATCGAAATAACGAGAGCGAGAAGGATGGCGAAAGAAAGAGGGAGAGTGAAAGAAAGAACAGGGGTGGCTAAGGGAGAAAAGGGAAAGAAAGGGTTGAAGGAAAAAGCGAAAGAATCACGATGCAATTATTTTCGTTCCAGCTCGTGAACGGATTTTAAGATCGTCCAGCCCTTGGCTAGTGGACCAAGAAGAAAACCGAAGAGCTAGAGAAAGGTCGAAGGCCGAAAAGAAGGATTAACCTCGTCAAGCGGGAGAGTCCGTGACAAAGACGTTAAAGTGGTCGAAGGGAATGAGAGATATATATCGGTGGAAATCTGTGGGGTGAAACGTTCACATCGTTCGACCGTCCTGGGACGTCGAGACACTAATGGCATTTTTATTATTTCTCCACAGAGTCCCTCCGCCGATAATGGGCCGACTGTATGGTCCATTGGACGCGTGACAGCCTTGACAGCTTCTCACCTTTTCTTCGTCTCGGCCACTCGTCTAGATCGATGCTCAAAGGGCGCGTAGTAGTCGACGATACTCGACATCGAGAAAGGAAGCGATGAAATTGGAATGAGCTGTGAAACAAATGGAAACGAGTCTGTTTGGAGATTTCGCCACTCGAGGACAAATGTCAAGAATTTGTTGAAATCTCGAATTACATCTGTAATGGAGAGTATTCCAACACCTACCATAGAAAATCTTAATGTCCAACTAGTAGATAACTTTATGTGTTATATATAATATATCTTGAAATTTCATTAGTCAACACGCGACTAACAATACAGAATAATTGCATCGATAAAATTATATAATTTATGAAAATTTATATAGAAATTACAAAATATTTATTTCAGACACATATTTAGTAGAAAATTATTGTACAGCATCGACAATCGTCTTAAACGTATAATAAGTGTTAAATACTTGTACTATATATCTTGTACTTTTGTATATTTTTTGAGATGCATTCAATATAATTTTATTACATGGTTAGAATCAGTAGTATAAGCTACCAGGTTTCGTGATAGAAAGATATAGGCGTCGAAAATATAGGGTAGTAGAAATTAAGTTATTATAAAATAACGTGATAGTTAGAAAAGTTATAGGGTTTCGTGATGGAAAGATATAGATATCGAAAATAAAGGGGTGGAAATCAAGCTACTATAAAATAACAGGAAAGTTAGAAAGGTGAACATTAAAATGAACTAGTAAAAATGTCTTAAAAGTATAAGCGTCAGTCATAATTATTCACGAGCTTAAGAAAGTGACATAAATTATTAAAATTTGAAAATAAACCGTGGGAAGAAGATGGTAGGCGGTTTTGAAAATATCTAATACCGCAGGATCGCAGATCATAAAGAGCCTGCTGCGACGAAGGATCCATTGCTAAGCAACGTATACCCATGGAGCCATTGGACTCGTTGGCTTTTGATGAATGGGCCTCGTATAAAGCTAAAGTATGGTAAAAGCCGCCGTGGCTACTGCTGTAATATTCTACCCTGGGTGCTTTTAGAATCGCTAATGACTAATGGTACCAAAAGGAAACCCCTACCGATGGATGCCGGGTTCACGGATCGCCGATCCGCGCGTTTGCAGATTTTTCGAAATATTTGCTACCATTAAGGAATTTAATTACATTATTCTTCCGGCCACAAAGAGAAAATATTCTAAACGATAATGTATTTTAAACTTTGGTTATATTATATTCAAGACAGTATTTGTAATGTATTCGAAAACTTATAATTGTACAGGAATATTTAAGCGCTTAAGTATAAATTTTGCACACGTAAAGGCTTACATATTCATTTCTATCTAATCATATCACCTTTTATCATCAATACATTTTAGTGACAATTCTTTCCGTTTTTCTAGGGTAGTGAACGAAATACGGCAGGATCAGCACATGAAACATTTATAGCCTTCCGAAGGAACGAAAATAGAGAAAAGATACACGGTTTGGTTGATCCAAAAAGAAGAAAACTATGATTAACTGTGATTAAGCTGACCATCGTTATTGCTAGGCGAGCGGCAAGACTTAGAGAACGAATCATAAACGAAGCTGGAACGTCACGTGCAAAATACGCAAGAGGCTTAGTTAGGGCTTACGATTACTCGCGATTCGAATGGCAACGAGACTGACGGGAAAGGAAGAACGTAGAGAAAAGAGAAGCAGGACCAGGTTTGAGGGGGTCCAGAGCTACGGATTGGCGTAGAAAGGAAAGGGGAGTCGAAAAGTACTTTAATATACGGCAATCCCCTTGGCTTGAAACTCGCAAACTCGGACCGACTACCTCTCGTTGCTGCCTTTCCTTTCTCTTTCTCTCTCCTTCTCTCGCATGTATTTCTCTCGTAATCGTCGCATGGCTTCCGATGAAATTTCACGTCTTCCACGCGGGTCGCCTTTGATGCTTACTGCCGTTGTAATTGCAGAAATGCGCAGAAATCGGCTTCCATTTACCCGCAAAAACTATCTCTGCCGTCGTTTCTGGCATGAGCCGAAAAAGACATCCGCGAAAAACGACCTGGCTGCTGCTCTGTGATTTTGGCTACGTCGTGATTTCGACAAATCGTAAAATGTATTCCAATCCGAGCTTTTTCTGCGGTCACTTAAATCTTTTATCTGTACCTTTAAGCTTTTCCTCGAAATATAGATATTTTTATGTACACTCGTCTTTCGAGTTAATAAAGTATCGTAGAATATTTCGAAGAAGTTGGAGAAAATTAACAGAAATGCCATAAAATTTACTCGCGATAAATATTTTTATACAACAGCGTGCGAAAAATAAAGGACAGGCGAAAACACAGTACGAACGTAATGAAAATATACGATAAGCTACGGAAAAAAGTATGTGGTTACTGCCTGAAGAGAAGCTAACTACGAACCAAATCTGTTTACTCCGAATAATAGAAGTAAATGAACACTTTCGTGCAGAGTGAAGCGACCCAATAATGATAGAACGTAGTCTAAGGAAAAAGATTGGTCCCTCTTTCGTTTGTTCGTTTCCTCCTTTCCTGCATCGTAGCTGATTTGGCTCTTCGGTCCCACGAGAATGTTATAGCGATTGAAACCTCCATTGGTAATTTATCTCTCTATCGATTTCCCCAAATAGCAATTCGGTGGTCGTTCCTCTATCAAAATCTATAATTTTATCATATGGAATATTTTATATTTATTTGTCGGATTAAGAAATCCTTTTAAGAGTCAAATTGCGATATTAAAACGCGTTAATGCGAATCTTTTAAATGTTGTATTTATCGCTAGAAGAAAGGAAGAAATTGTATAGAAAAGTAACTTTCCGTGTTATTCTTAGCTGCAGTTGTTTCAAGACGAAACCCAGAGAGAAACTTCCCTAACAAGATTTACCTCTAATCACCACCGAGAACCGTTCGCGTGTAATTTGTTTATCCCGGCTATGTTCCTTGTTCATAATTGCTCGGCCTTGTTTAGCTGCCCGTTTCAGTGGCGTTCACGTGCGGCGCCAGAACCGTGTCGATTATCACGTCTAACTTGTGATTTCCTTCGAGAAAATCGATGTATGAACGCGCCAAGTAACTTCTCTTGCTTTAATCCTAAATACAGATATCAATGGCGCCATGAAACAATTATAGTCTGAAGAAAGATGGATAAAATCCTACTTTTAACGAGACGGAAGAAGATAATTTTAGTACGACAAGTTCTTGCTACGATAAACACAAATAATGAGATCTGTCAAGAAAAGTAAATCGAAGATTATTACAAGGAAGTCTAGAAGAGGCAACTTTCTTATCTTTTGTTAACAATCACCACGAAAATTGAATAATGTAGGAGAATATTTTAAAATGTCTTGACTAATCTAACTACGAAAGAAAATATTCTCCAAAGAAAAATAGCCTTTCATATCGAGAAATATTATATTCTGCTTCTCCTTTTCTTCTTTCTCTACAAAATTTTCCGTACCGCGAAGACACAAAACGTGAAAAGGTTTCACAAATCGTGAATGTTTCCACAGAATGTCAGATTCTTCAAAGAAGCAAGAACTCTACAAAGTAACATCAACTATCGCGGAACGGAACGACGTCCTGGCGTCTCTTTTTAGTCCGTGGTGGGGGCGTAAACGGCGTAAAAGCGGCACCACCCCTTATCTACATATCAAAAAGGCAATCCGGAGAACTCGCTTATGTAAACGGTGTGGGAGGCTTCGTGTCCCAGCCAGGGATGAAAAGAATTTCGAAATCCGTGCGCTAATAAACCTGCTCTCTGGCACCGCGGACCGACGTCGTCGGTCTGGGGAAAGCTCTGACGAGATATTCGTGGGGTTAAGCTCTTTAAGCCGCGGATTAAGCCAGGCGGCACGAGAATTTAAAGTTCTCCTCCGCTGACGAGCGCGCACACTCGCCTCTGAACGCGTGCCTTCTCGTCGTCTACGTCCCCGCGAGCGGCTACGTGCGAAAATAAAAATTAAAAGTATATCAGCTTCCTCGCAGCAAGTTTTTACATACACACATACCAGCTGGATATTAACTTTCACGGATAATAATGAAATACCATCTGACAGGATGAAAGTCCCGGTTCAACGAAGTTACCGCGCTCGAATCCAAGCGTGTGCTCGTTTCCAGCTTGCTCTCCGTTAATTTACGATGGCAAATCCTCTTTTTCTCCGTGTTACACACACTTTTATATTGCGTTCTCGTTTCATACGTACGCGGGTCAACGCTAGTGATAGAACATGTATAGGTTTACTCTCTGTGTTTATAGAAAGGAGTAGTGAAATTTATCTTTATCTTCGAATGTAGCATTTACTGCACTTTGTCTTAGAACTTATATTAAATGAGAAATCGCACAGTTTTTAATACAATATAACGTTAATATATTTATATTAGTACTTTATATTCGGTACTTGTATCAGCGTACTCTTTCCATGCGTCCACTTACGTTTGTTCTACGCTCGCATTCTACGATTTTAATAACCATTAACTATAAATTTACAAATCTAGGCTTTCTAAATCAGCGATATAGCAACCGTAAGATACTTAGGATGGACAAACGATTTGAAAATAAATCTTGCACGCACGAGGAGCAGCGAACCTCGGATAAGACGATTTAATAACTTAACAAAGCGATTCACGCGTCTGTAACGGGATTCGGCAATCACGGTCGAAAGAATTTAATCAGTTGGAGGACCGGAGAACATTTTCGAGCAGAAACATGTCGTTCGGTCTTCGTCTCTTTGGCTTCACCTCCGATCTGGCTCCTCGAAAATCCCGCTCTTACCGCCAACTCTTGCCAGCCCTCTCGCTTCTAATTCGAGCATTCGTCAGGCCGCACACACGAGCCATTATAGTCGAAAGTTCCGCCGGCATTAAATGCTAATGAGAGCGGCTGGATTTTCCTGCGGTCAGAGGTTCCGCCACTCGTACCGATTACGATTTTCAACGGGAATTTTCGGCCGCCACCACGTAAAGCATTCTCTCTCTCTCTCTCTCTCTCTCTCTCTCTCTCTCTCTTTACTTTCCTCTCTTTCTCTCTCTTTCTTTCTCTCTCTCCCCCTATGCCATTCGTTCACAAGTCAAGATCCGATCTCTCCAACTATTATTTCGTTTCGAAAGCCCTCAATCCGGAAAGGTTGGATTTGCACGGGTCCACGAAGCGGACTTTTAATTGATTGTTGGTTGAACGTTGTTTCAACTCTTGCCACGAATACGTAAATTTCTGTGATAAGTGCCTGCGGTGTCTGTATCGAGATACATAGACTGTAGGCACTGTTGTACCGTTGATGAGATAAATTCGATGATCGTTCTTAAAGTATGAAGAGGTATTGGGAAATTTTTAAGTGTTCAGTTTCATAAAGCTTCGAAGCTGTTATATATTTTGATATATTTACAGCTTGAAGAAGTCGTTCTTTTGATAGAAGGAACAAGTGCGGATAAAAGTTGTACCTAAATTTATTTATTGATATATGGCTTAAAAAAGAAGCGGTCCTTCTCGTAAATTTGAAAATTGAAAAATCGAATTTCTCAACTCTTTTCTGAAAATTTCCTTACTTTGGAATGTACAAATAGTTTTGACATTTTCAAAATCCAAATGATTACCCTCTACTGAGTTGATCAGTGTAGTTTCTGTGTAGCACGTATATTAATCATTTTCATATCAAACTCGAGAGTAACGACGACAGAAACATGAAAAATACACTGCCGGATAACTGTCAGAACCAAGAAATTCATTTGAAGGAGAAATTTATTAAAGCATTAATGTCTCGTCAATTCCACCATTAACTTTCACGCAACTTCATCGCAGCATCGGCTGATTAATTAATCGGTAACTGGGAAATTTGCAATTTAAAGGAAGGAATCAACCTCGCGAGCAGCATATAATTTAATTAATCTCTTCTCCCTTCGATTAAAGCGGTACCCGTACGTGAGCCTTGAGCCTGATACACGATTAATTCTAGGCGGTCCCGATAAGACGATGCGACGAGACAAAAGGGCGTATAGGCGGTAAAGCAATATCTAGCAACGCGATGGAAACCGGGCAATTAAGTGGACCCTACAAAATTGGTTTTTAATTGAACGACAGGAATCGATGATATTAATTCTTACGCGACTGCTACTCAACCGACGTAATTAACGTAATACGTGATACGTAATATTTTAGCCGAGAACGAGCATTATTTGAAACGATATAACATCTAATTCAATGATGATAATTTATTACGAAGGAGTAACTTACTATCTAGAAACAGAATTCTAAGAAATCACGTGTCACTTCATTTAAAATTTTACAGTATTAGCAAATAGTTCCGAATCCTAGACAGAAATATATTTCAAAGACATGTTTTAACAAGCTATTTTTAAGAACTAAATGTAAAAAGATTGTAAATAACGAGCAACGCCTGTTTCGACTAATTTTTGTTTTCCTTTAATTTACATAATAACAATCGCACAAGAAATATTCTTTTATTTAATGTTCAGAATATAGAAACGTTTCTAACAGAAATACAGTAAAAAGACGAGTACTCGTCGCTATCAATGCATTCGAAATACTAATTTCCCTTACCATACAATGAAACATACAAACAGTTTTCACCTACTCCACCCCATTCATGCTACTTATCATATACCTACATCAAATCACGTTCCTGACAAATTACACACAGTGACGAAATCATAAGCGCGAACGAGGGCATGATATATACTATATTCGTATGCAGCCGTAATTTTACTCGGTTGAAGGCCACTTCAACGTGGCTCTGCCATCGTCCCATCAGCCTCATCCCCAAAGTCTGCAAACGCAACAGCAACCCCGTCGGCCTCTCACGGTTGCCTTTCACGACTCTGTGCTGGCTAATGTCTTTTCTGTGTTACGCTAGTCGCCGTCCCTCGACAATGCTGCTGGAAGGTCCTGACCGAGGTATTATCCTATTTCGCGAGGCGTCCTCTTCTCGACGTTCAGTTATACGGATAACGCGTACCGCAACTTCGCCCGAAACGCGATGTCGACGAAGCAACTTACTATCTCTGGCGATAATGACTGAAAATATGAAAATGTGGAAAACGCGAGAAGCGTTCGACAGCGTATTGAGAGAGTATTAATTTATGGGAAAAAGATATGAATTTAAAATGAGCAATATCCGTCGAAATATATTCGTCAGAGCTATAGTGATAAAACATTTTAGATCGAGAACTTATTAAGAAAAGCTATGAGCTCAAATATATCATGAGATTACCTAAATTTCAGTAAGAACAAAGAACCTTATCCTATATACTTTATCCGCTACAAACGGAATCTGCTTTTCTATCGTCGTTTATTAACGGCAATTCTGCAGACGGAATTAAAGACGCTGACCTGCTACTCGAAGCACATAGGGAACGGCTCGTGCTGTATCACGTTATAACGCAAGAACGGAGCAATTTGTTGGTATCAGGTGCAAGGGGTATCTCAAGTTGTAAGCCCTTGGTTTCGTCTGCTGCCGGCAATTAACTCCATTACCACCCTGTAACGTCGTGAGCTGACTTGCCTTCCACGAACTGCGCGCAACTCGTTAAGCCTTTGGGTTTTGGACTTGGGCCCTTTACTTGAGCCCGAAGGGACACTAGATAGGACCTAGGCTTTAAGACCGATACAAACTCTGTTCAACGTGATTTCAGCAAAATCGGAAGTATCACAGTCTCTTATCGCAATTAACGAACCTTGTAACAATGTTGTTTTCTGTGTTATCCACATTTTATCACTTTATGACAATAATTTCAAACCTGTTTTACATAGATAAAAATATCATTATGCAAGAATCTACATGTATTCTCCATCTTGCTCATAAAAATAAAGCGACATAGAAGAAATTTATTTTAGATTCTTGATCTGTTCTAACAGATAACTCCATTGTATACATTCAAAAAATGTACAAATAAATTTTTAAGTCCGCGACGATGCTACGCTTTATTTGAAAAACCTCCCCTGTGTCCATTTATCAATCTACAAACACTATCCCGACAAAGAGGAAGGATCACTGCAACGAATCCTACCAAACAACTCGATTCACTCGCGCGAGGGACTAAAATAATTCAGACTGTTTTATCGTTGCCTAAATTATTCCTTCCAACACGAAAGAAAATGCAGCACGTATACCAAACGAGGACACCGTGATACATTCGCGGTGATATTAGTGCCAGGGGATGAAACCAAGACGCGAACGTCTCGCAACGCTAACGTATGACCACCGCGCCCCCAAGAGTACCCATCCGGTACCAACCGCTCGTATGTATCCATATAACTGGGTGTAGGTTCGATTCATATATTCATAGAGAAATAGCAAGCCGGAAGACGGAGAAGTTGGCTACTTGGGGGACGTGTGTACCGCGATTGCTACCGGTCGTGACCTCATGCATACATCACGGATGGAAAGTGATGGAACGTACCCCCGACGCCCTGGGTCACCTAGACGGGCAAAACTGTCACCCTGACTGATTGCTAACTCCCACGACGTGCACCGACCAGGACTTCTCTCTAAAACCGTCTCCACGACCTATCGACCGCTATCGTTCTGCCGAGCACTCTGGGTCTCCGACAGGTGGTGGAACGCTCGGATTAATAACGAGGGAATGGGGATTAATAACGAGGGTTTTTGTGCAACTGTGACCTGCTTCAACGATATGACGTGTAATGTTTTAGGAAGTAATGGATGTTATTGCCACGAAACGATTAGATTGCATTGGTGAAAATTTTGAAGGCAGATTTTATTAGTTACTTTGAGGGTATTAATCTCATATATGACTAATCTGTGAATATGATGAGACGACACGATGCACGTACATCATGATGTATTTACATTGAATCACATTGAACGTACATTGGACCAGCCAGTGATAGTTACGAGACAAATCAGATAGCTCGCGTTGCATTTCTATTCCAAAAAGCGAAATACATTTTCCGCATATCACATCGGACACCCGTTTTAAATGCAAAGCGCAGAATACCTCGATGAAAACAGACAATAATTTCACGTAGTTGGCAAGATTCAGAGACACGTCTAGCTTATTCCACCCTCGACTACGTGACGCCCAAACACGGCACAATTTGTAAAACACTATATCACACCGTGGAGAAGCATAACCCGCGTTACCAGTGAATATGATGCTCTTACGAGCAAAGATGAGGAAGCCGTAGCGAAAGAGGAGAAGCGGCAAGACGACCGAGCGTTTACGAGCGAAGCACCATTAGACGGATGTTGTCAACGCGTAATTGCCAATGGTGCAGTAACTCACTTCCTACGACTTCGCGGCTTTCAGCTCTAACGATGCTTCAACAGCTACGGCTAACAGTAACAAATAACATACCACCGATATCATCAGTTGGTATTCAATTCCATCACGAATTATCCGATGCAATGAGATTTGTTAATGATGGCATCCATTACTTATATTACTTTCTCAAATAATTGAAGGTTGCAAAGAAAGAACTTTTCTTCTCTATTATTCTTAACAGCCACGAAGCTTCGTTAAGTAAACAAACGACCTAAGTAAGTAATTGACAAATGATATTTTCCTTTTCTAAACTTCGCAAACTTTATTGTGAAATTTACTAAAACTAATATACCTAAAATCTCAAACTCAAGAAGTCGTCCAAGAACCTGTTAGCAAAATTTCTAACGAAATCATGGGGTTCGTCAACGATCAGAATTGCTTGTTCCTCGAGACTAGTGAGTGACCATCGCGGAAAGGGTGTTCGAGAGTACGCAATGGAGGAGAGGTCAGAGAATGAGACAGTTGTATAAAGGGCAGGAGAAAAGCGCAGGTCGAAGGGATGGATCGAGGCCTAAGCACGTTCTCACCCTTGGCGCTGCTTGTGAGGACCCTCGGAGGGCCTAACGAGCGGCTTTGTCATTTCTGCGTCTTCCCTCCCGTTCTCTCCTACACGCTTTCTCTTAATGATGGTCCCCAATGCACGTAAATAGGTCCAAGCCCCTCGCGACACGGGCATGCAGGATGAGTCGTTGCTACAACGCCCGTCTTCCGCCGTTAGGCCACTCAAGACTGCGTTCCCATCCACGCATGTTGGTTTATCCAGACCGGGGAGAGCTTTGAATGCGCGTTACTGGAAATTCTACGCGGGCCCGGGACACTTGTGTTATCATTAACGACGATTAAGGCGCGTGCCAAGCGAGGAGATTTCGATGGGAAGCAGCGCTCGACCGCACGCACGATTATGAATACATTAGCGGATGGAAATCTAAAGATAACTGTTCGTGGGAGGGACCGAATGTTGTTTCGTTCCGGAGTTCTGCCGATAGGACGACGGGGGAAAGAATCCTCGTTGCGATAAAATTATAAGATTAAAACTAACTGCGAATTGCATATAATAACTGCGAAACACTTGATCAATTCGTGGATATTGAGTAAAAATTATTTTTTTGTATGGCGATAATGGAGAGCAAATTAAATAACGTTCTGTCTGCTTCAGTTAGTAGATCCTGTCTCTTATAATCGATTAGCAAAACTTTCTTTTAAAGAATGTAAAAATACAATATTTTATGCCTATGATAAAATTGCATTTGACTTCTATAATAAGTAACAGTTTATTCCTAAATATGCCCACAATTAATTTTCTATTTATTCTTATTTTCCGTAGACATTCCGAAACTAATAACGGTACACGAGCCAAAATCTTCAGCTTTTTAAGAAGTCGGGTATGGCAGGAAACGCTGATTAGTATCCGGTAGAGAGAAACTTTTCGAGGCATCGTTCTGCTCGGACCGCCTTGAGATTCTAATGGATTCTCATTTAAATAGAAATCTCATGCCGATACACAGGGGTCGGGCCGCTATATACGGTCGGGATGGAAGGACAAACCAACGGACCAAGTATGTTTGCCATCCAAGTAATGGCCACGGAGGGTCCTCTTCTGGTCGGTTCCACCCTGGACCCCCACGGTCAAGGATGGCCATGCAGAGAATGGGCGTGCAAACAAGCCAGCCGTGACCCCATGTCCGAAGACTGGCTCTTCCTACGCGCGTTTTTTACCTTTATTTCATTTCCTCCCAATCTCCTCGACGTGGACGAGATGTCGTTAAATTTTCTACCACGCACATATGTTGAGGGAACAAGAGAACAATTTTGTATCATATCGAGAAGTTTCAAGGTTTGCTTACTTCGTGCCGCATATATCCACGAAATAAAAATCTTATTTCGTTGTACTTGTTTGCGGTTAATACAAAAATATAGAAATTTTTTGAGCAACTGAATATGTTTGAATGTCTGGTAAATTTACAAAGTATCAAGTACATGAAACAAAATGAAACTCTAATAGAATATGTATCGAATATTTCTAATACAAATTAAGACCTAAGATATGAAGGGACCGATTACGTGTAAAGATCGTTGAACATCCATTTAATCTAATTTTCATAGCAGCAATGCATTCTTCGACGCACCTAAAATTCAATCAGTTACATAGGCGAAACAAAGTACGATGAAAACTATCTACTGTGAACAAATGCGAAGAACGACTATGTTGCGAGTAATTTATTCAAATTATCGAAACTGGAACGAGTATTTTCTATCAAGAGAACGTCAACCGTGCAGAGATATTTCTGTACCCGTCCGTGTGACAATGCCGTTCATTTTGTTCCACCCCAGGAATACGTTTCTATATCTGTCTATACACACATATATAAAACGTTCTTGCTGCCTTTTTCCCGCTACAGAATTTTCACCCCATTTCGCAAGCATGTCACTTCCTGGCTAAGTTCGTATCGGTCTACGGGCAAAAAGGAACACGCAGCCACGTATGCGTTCGCGTACGTTTCCACAATGCCAGACCGACGTCCATGGTCAGTCGACTGCCACGCCGGTGCTTTGCATGCAAACAGAAAACGTTACATCCCCCCGATGACCGGTCAGGGGGACAGTAAATTTCGAGAACGACCAAAGCGAGGCTACCACTTATCGCTGATACGCTCCTTCTTTCCAATTCCTCGCGCTACGTCACAGTCGTTCTTCGCTATTTTATTACTTGAGAACGTCGGACGCGTTGAAAGTTGTATGCCGAGGAATTTGTACGTAGAGATATTGAAATGTCTAAATTCGGACAAAAAGCTCCAGAATCGAAGAGATTAAATGGAAACAAATTTCTAAAAATATCTATTTCTATAATTTTTCCAAGCCGAGAGTATTTTCGGAGATCCTCGTCAGTCAGTCGTCCCTTCTTTTTTTTTATTTCAGAGCTTCAAAATTAAATATCATTAAATAAAGGACGAAAAAATCTAGTGGTTACACCACTTCAATATGATTATAATATAGAATATAGACTGTCTAATATAAAATATAATTTTACATCAGTTTCCAACCTTTCCATTTCTTACGAGCAGCAAACTCATATCGACTTCCGAAATCGTACAACAAGGGGTGTTCCTGAAACGGCTGCCATCCGCTGCAGATTTGTCGTGTCCGAGGGAGGCGCGCGGCAAAAGAACGACATTGAGCGGAATCAAATCAAAGTTGTCCTTGCAACCGGAATCTTTGAAGGAACGCGAGACGGCGTTCGAAACGCGGCGAGACTAAAACGACGGAACAGGAAAGCGAATAAGAAGGAGAAAAGATTGCAAAAGGAAAGATAGAAAGAGAGAGAGAGAGAGAGAGAGAAATGTGGAAACGACTGGTTGGTTGGCTGTTCTCGCCGATCAAATTTCCAGAATGGCTCCAGCTCCATTAAACAGGTCCTACTTCTGCTCGTGCAGCCAAAGAAGCCGACTAACCCGTCGCAAAACGTTCCACGAATACCTCCACAGACTGCAGGAAAGATAGTTTCCCCTTCGTTTTTCCCGTGCCATGAATCGGAAAGTCGATCCACGATACCGAGGATCCCTAAGGGTCTCGCGCGATTGAGCTCGATCTTCCGTGTCTGTTATTACCCGTCCGCGCCGATGACACCGGCTTTCCGAACAAGAAATCCACGGATTATGCTTCCATCGTGTTACGATTTTGCGTAGAAAATGTTTCGAATATTTATGGAAAAATTGGCTGATATCTTTTTCTGCCAATACGTGATTAAAAGTTATTAATAAAGTTATCAATAAAAACGGGAAAACGTTTTGCACTCTGTAATTGTTATGATTTTCACACTTCATACATTATCATACACGTGTTCGTTAGGGACAAACTTTGCTGAAGATTCAGTTGTCAATAAAACCATTAGAAGTTCTGAGAACTTATGACTTATAACTCAGAACTTGGAATTTTAAACTACCCAAACTTCCAAACTGCGAACTCAACCAAGTTACTTTGTTCTCTAATAATTTCGTGCATCAGTAATGTCAACGAGAAACGAAATCTGTATTTAGGGTTAATCGTGAATTAAATTAATTACACGAAACTGACTCCAATCCATGACTAAAATCTCTTTTCCAAACTTCTTCAAACGGTTAACTAAAGTACAAGGTACAAATAAAGACAAAAAATGCGTTTTTTAATCCAATCAGTCTTATGGCAAGAATTTTACAAGCATATTGGTTCAACGAACTTTCAGCCACCAATTACTACAGCCTCAAACGCGAGCCGATATTATGTTGCCACTTCGTCTTCCTCGTAATGAGCAGGCATCCAAGTAGGAGTCTTGTATCTATCGTTGCGACAGGCTCTGATAACCAACAAGGATTTTACCTCGGTCTGAAAGTTTGTCTACTCGCGTTACCTTGCGCCACTCGGCATCTTCTCTCCTTCTCCTCTTCGTCGCCATCGACGACGACTACTCTCCCTGGATATTTCCCCCGGTCCAATATCCGCATTGTTTCATCTTGTCTATGTCTTCACATGTGCCTTAACTAACCCTTCGGCATTCAACACCACCTCTTTCTCTCTTACTTCCTCTTAGAAATCGTCTCGTTGTGTTAGCTGAGTTTATGCTCGAAAATCATCCTCTGCATTTTCCTGGGAGGATCCTTGCCCCGGGATAAGGCTATCAAATGCACGTTGCGTCTTCGAGTCGCGCTCAGGATGTCGATCCACGGTGTCGTGACTGGGCGTCGAGCGTGACTCTCGATGTGTCCCCTTCTCTTGAGAAATGCTTCCAGCGATGGAGGATTAAACGTTAAATTAATGGATATTGTAAGATGGTATGTCGTAGAATTTTGGAAATATTAAAATATAGGTTTAATAATGTTACATGTCCAGATATACGCTCGTATAGAGGTAAAGCGTACTATACGCTGATGATGTAAATTATTATTATAGAATAGAATTATAGAATATTCTAAGAACATTGATAGATATTCTGAATCGAAATAATTCTCTCTGCAATAACCAGAATTGACTTCGAATTAATTCGCTCGTGAAAGAACAGTAGTGAAAAGATCTCGAATTTTCGAATCACAATTTCCGATAAAATTCCCAGTAGCGAAATATCGAAACATCATCACATTTTTCTCAATAACAGTGCTACAAGTTATTCAGTATCACCGTAGTCGTGTCACGGGGTGCCTATTACGTTGTATTCAAATACTCCCTGGGAGACAGTCGATGGTACCATATAACAGGGAATAGCGGCACATTGAAGTACCGTAACCTGTAAAGAGTTTATCGAAGAAGAAGGACTGTTAAGAGTAAAGGGTAGTTTTGTCGGAGAAAAGAACGGAACGAGAACGACGGGTAGCAACTGCAAGGAAGAGAGAAAAGGAGCGATTCTAACGGGACAATCTCATCTCGATCCCATCGTACATCGTGCCACCCGAGGCCTTACATCTGACTCGTCCTATGTCCCTCTGAGGGACTTGTGCACCCTCCACGAGTCTCCTTCGCCATCCCCTTCCTTCTCGTTCTGCTAGGTACACCGGGTCCTGCGACCCTCGACGTGGCAAATTGAGCACACTCGCCCCTTGCAAGAGACCGAGCAGCATTACGAGCGATATATGTGGACCATTCGACAGACAAACGGCTCTCTTTCCCTCTCAGATCCTCCCGTACTGTACGTCTTTTCTCCTTCTTTGCCCGGACCCCTTTCCCCGTAGTTCGAGGCGCGATCGTAAGTCGAGCAACGCTACGCAGTTCGATCGAATTACGAGTTGAAAACGTTTTCAAAGAAAAACGAGGAAGATCTTTTTATATAGGAAATTAAGCGAAATGTTTGTGTATGAAAAGCTGGTGATGATTGTTAAGTGGAATTATAAAATAGAATGGCAAAGTCGTTTTATTTTTTGAGAACGTTTAGATAATATATAGCGTGACAAGTAGTATGACTAGACATTAATCAGGCAGGAGTTACAGATTCATTATACATACCACATCGCTTTTAGAAACGATGTACTTTTATTTTTAGTAGATATTGTTAATTGTAATTAATAAATCGTCATGTCTTCTTAATTACATAAATATACAGATTATAGAAAAAAGATTTGTTTCCTAAATGAAATATAAGACTTATCATCGTAACTATTTCTTCACAGATCAAATTCCAATCCAACATTTCAATCGTAAAATGAATTGTATAAATATTTCACTGACTTTGTTACGCTAAACGCACGATATCGAAACACATTCTATGGAAGCGATTGCGTTATCGAGTGTCATTAAATCTCAACGTTACGCCAATGAAATTCCATCGAGAAAGAAACGCTGACTTCGAATCTATCGCGCGCGGACGATCGTCGAGGAAAAAGAGAAGGGTCGATCCGGCAGAAAATATCTTAGAAGCTTTTCATAAATATTGAACGATACTCGGATCCAGGCGCTGCGTTGGCCTTCTGAATCGGGCTCATCTCGCGCCAGCGCGAAAGTGGTGGTTTTCACTCGGGTCTAATAAAGGGTTAATTAATACGCTTTAAACCGTCGCTCTCGAAAGGGGTGCCTGGGGTGGAGGCACGACCTACAAAGTGCTCGAGAGGATCAGAGGGAGAGGGAGAGCCAACAAAGAGAGAGAGAGAGAGAGAGAGAGAGGAAGAGGGAAAATGTTGCCTGTCGCCTTCACGCCATACGACCTCGAATCGAATCACTAAGTGTTATTGCGTGAATCCCTCTTTTCCGACACCCCGTTCTAAAAATATTAAAAAATATCGCGTTAGATTTTTAACCATATCACTGGTGATGGAGTATTTCCAAACGCGTATCGCTGAATGTGCATGCTACTCTGATTTACGATGGACAAATGGAATTGTCAGTTATTTCAGTAGATTGTGAATCCATTATTTAGCACGTTGGTAGGTTATCGACATAAATTGTAATTAAACGTGGATGTTTATATAAATCCATTTACATATTAATCAATTATGTATTCATATATTTATGTATACAACTAAATACTTTCGCATCAAATATTTCGTACAGCTACATGCTGTACATATTTGCAGATTCAACTTTCATCTAGTAATATTTTCAACTGATAATTTACTTCGAAACGAAGGCCAGATAACGTCAAAACCAACTCTGTATATATCCAATCTACATTAAATCTCGCGAATGCAAGAAACCAACTCAAAGTTATCGCGGAAGGAAGCTCGGTGCCAAAACAGAGGACAGGTGTATTCGCGCGTGAAATTTAAGCGAGTAGCTTCCTCAGGTTGCATAATTATCCCCTGGGTGACACGGTACCAGGCAGGAGGCGTAAAATCAGCAAGGTTACCGAGAAATCCGTGCGGTAGCTGCGAAAGCAACGACAACGAGGCTGACGGAGGCTCGTTGGCGAAGCAACGACGCCTCTTCCACGTAAACCCAATTTATTTCGTTCCGGGCAAGGGAGGTGAGAGCGAAACGAGAAAGCCCTTTTCGGGGTGGGCGCCAAACGGTGATGCCACCGGCGACTTGTGAACCACTTGTCGCTGTTACGGCCCCATAAATTCACGGCGCCGCCGACACAACGAAGAACCACTCTCAGACTTGCTGTTCGGAGAGTCCCTTAGACGCATGTTTGGATGCCTGCTTACTTACGTTTACCCCACGCGCGAATTCACAGCCACCAGCACCCCTAATCGAAATCAACGTTTCCGCTCGTTACACTATTCTATTGTCGTGTCCTAACGGGATTTCGTGCCACCCCTCGAGCTACTCGGGAAAAAAGGAGGCATAGATGTCGAGACTTTGATGAGATAACACTGACGAATGAAGCATTCAGGTGATCTCGGTGTTGTATGGTCAGACGTCAGTATTTTTACCATTTGGGTGAATACTGTTTATATGAACAAACATATTATAGTAGTATCATCGTGATGATGCCATTTTGATTGTACACATGATTTTGTTCATTAAGCAAGTAGTTATATAAAAATATTGCTGTAATAATCCCGCATCTCCTAAATTTCAAGAAATTTAAGCGTTTAGTACGCGACATTACATTCGCGATACGTACCATTTGTACGAAGACTCATTCCAAAATGCATAGAGATCTATGCGTATAAAGACCATCACTATCGTATCTAAAATATGATAGTCTCACACGAGCATATATCCTTTTAAGCACTCTACTTTTTTACCCAAACAAATTTTCGCTTTAAAATTCTGAATTTCGTTATCTATTATCCTCTTTCAAGATGTACTCAAGGACCAACAAACTCCAGAAGTACCGAAATGCATACCCGGTCACGTTATCCCCGATAACATAGGGATACTAATGACGACTTTTCCACCCGTTTTCAAGCACTATCGATCGTTTGGTATCTGTCTTCCCAAAAGGCTTGCGGGTTTTCAAGTCCGCCATGCGGGCCGCCTAAGAGGTAACGGGTTGAACGGGTGGAGAACAGTTTCGCAACGAAGAGGGTCAGACGAAGTGGTGACAGAGACGCGCGGAAGAGAAAGGGATGGAAACGACGGCCACATCGTTGACGCGGAGAGGAACAGAGAGGAACGGTAGGCTTCCTGCATCCGACGTCTCGTCGGCGAACGTAACATAACGAGATGAAGTCAGTGGTGTATGACGTCACGGTGGTGGGCGTCCTCGTCGTTGCGCTAGCTCGCTTCCTGGCGACTGTTTCCGTGGAACAGCGGAGACCGTCAACAAAGGACGAGCAGCCAGCCAACTAGCAAGGGAACACACTCGTCCCATCGTATCTCTCTCCCTGCGACCGTATCGCGCCCCGAAGTCCTTTTCGACCACTGGTCTGGGTGGACTCTATCTTTCTCTCTTTCGCTTCTCTCACAGCTCTATCGTCGATGTCTGAGACGAAATTGAAAGGCAACTTTGCAAGACGATTTCGACACGGCAATGCAATCACTGCTCGGTCTACTTTAGCGCAAATTTACGCTCCGTTTGCAAAGAAATTGCGGAGATGTTTAGTCTCGTTGCAAGGACTTCAAACAGGTTCGAACAAACGAAATGTAGAACGAATGCAGTAAACTGAATGCGCCTCTTTCGTGGTAGGGATCGTTTTTGTAAAAGTGCAAATCAGCTTATCTTTGCGTTGTTTGTCTGATAAATTGCGAGTAGATGTCTATTGCGTATTTGTAAGTGCACGAGAATTTAAATTAGTTTTTGAATATATTGAATTGATCAGGAAGGAATGCGCAATTAGAAATAGTGATTTTCTTGTAAGCTGAATTAGTTGTACTGTTCTAAAAAGAAAAAAGAAAAAAACAGTAACCTGCGTGCGGTAATCATATCGAATAATCTCTGCCAGGCCTTAACGGTCGAATAAAGTTGTTTTGGTCTATTCTCGGTTCAGGGACCGCTAGCCGGCGCTATCTCGCCGCCTTTAACAAAGCGCGTCAGCCTCAGAGAACGGCGGAGAGCGTGGCCAGGGCGAAGAAAAAGGAGAGCAGAAACGAAGGACGATGGCGCGAGGAGCACGGGGTGCGCTAGCCATATATACGACGTCCCCCATTGAACGTCGTACTTTGAAAACTTTGGACGTTAAGAGAAAGGGTAGCTAGCTGCTCAGGACGTATTGTAAAGGCTCCGTCCGGGCGACGGGGATGGCTGCCGTTGGCGTAGGGTGGCGCTACCAAGACCTCCTAGACATCGTTTCGATTTAAGGAGTGCCAGACCCACAGCCCGACAGAAGCGCTAGGATTTTGGATTCTATCAAGGAACGACCTATTCCATAGGACCGAGGGAAGCCAATGAAACGTTTTCATCCTAGTAAAATACTCGGATAGGAACGAGGCGGGGTTCACGAAAATATCGCAGGACGAAATAGAAATTCCTGCAAAATCAATTGCCTCGAAACAGTGGATGGAGAAAAGGTACTCGTAAAGAAATTCCAGATGAAATCTTGAGATCGAATAGTTCTGACACTTTCCCGCGACTTCGCGTAAGTTTATTCGTTTATTCTTTCGTGAATGCAATTAATTTTTAGAGCGTGCATTCAATGGAAGTTGTGCAGATATCGGTGAGTGTGTTTCTTTGAACAGCGTGTTCTGTGAAAGAATGCAGCGTCTTATTTTAATCTTGACGAGGGTCTAAGTGAGAACGGATTTTCGTTTAAGCAAAGCATTCCAGAGTACCGTTTTCTTTCAAAGAAAGAGTCAAAGAAAAAGAAGAGAACATCAGCTAAAACAGTCGATAGCTGGACGAGCGTTGAAGAGGATACAGACAAAGATCCCGAGACGAGGAGAAACCCTTTGAAGAAATCCTTCGCGTTCCTGGTCGATTCCCCGTTTGCGTCAAAAAGTTGTCTGCATTCTTTTCAAAGGAATCTTCCGCTTTGGTTAACAATTACTTCGGTGCAAAGCTACGGCACAATTTTTTTTAAAAGTATTCTTTGTGAGAATTACAAGAGAACGATGCCAGCGTTGAAATTATAGCGGAGATAAGCAAAATGTTTTGTATAAATATAAATTTCAAATATGTTCGCAGTAAAAAAATACCTGTAAGCGATGGACGATTCAAAAAACACGAGTCAGCATATAAAACGATACACGTATGAACAACACAAAATAAGCAACTTAAGGTTAAGGAATTCTTTTCAATTTCTGATGAGAATTCAAATCTTCAAACAGTGTTTGAAATATTTCCAAAAGAATGAAACTCATTTCGAATTGCTGCACGGTACGTTTCATCGTGCAATATCGTCAACTTGAACAGCTACAATCTAACCTTTCATCAAATTTTCAAACTTCGTGCCCGTAGGAGCGAATCCCGGAACAATGCCTCGACTGTCAAAATTCGCGTTATTAATACAATGGTCCATCAGGGCTATCAGAAGGAAATGATTCTCCTTGACGCGACACGAAAACTGTAACAACGGTTCGCGTCCATTTCGTCAGCGTAAAGACAGCTTTTAGTCGACGGCATCCACTTTCACCTAAGCCACGCTGCGCTGCTTGATGGTAGGGAATAGTTGAAACGCAAGGACTTACGCTAATGAAGGACGAGCGACGCAGGGGTGGGTTGGCACAATGACGCGAGCAAAGGCCAACAGGTCGCCATTAGAGCATACTGTTTCGAACTACTAATAGCCAATTCATGCGGCCGCCCAGCCGAGCCCGGTCCGCCAGTTCTAACCTTCTGTAGCTACCGTGACCAAGATCGTTGCCCCACATAAATAGATGCGCGGCTATTGGGAACACCCTTCGCTTTTCGATTCTGCCGATTTACCTATTATCTAGCGCGTAACTCATTTTAATATACACTTCCACACAGCTTGCAGGAATTACCTTACTGCTTCAACTAACGATCTTTTCATTCTGCATTTGTAGAATACGGCAAAAGTTCGTTCATATGTATTCCATTTACTTAAACGAAATTTTTGTTGGCGCCCAATGAAATAAATTTCTATCAATTGAATCTACTTATCTGCGTGTGAACTTCTATTACCAGAAAGAATGAAATTTATCATTTATAATTTACTAAAATTCCTACCATCTACATCTCTCTAATATTTATGTAACAAATTGTGCCATAACTATCAGTTCCTACTAACAATTTTCGTTCCAAAATCAGCATTCGTATAATCTTGTTTACCAGGAGCGAAAGATATTAAATCCGAAGGATATCGTTCGGGCGAAATCGACAGGGAACGAGATATCGACGAGCACCGTAGTCTTAAATCTTCAAGTTGGCCGGGTTTCTCTGGTATGGCGGCGTCGATAGAACGGCACGCGATTATCGGCGAACTTTCTTGCATCTTATTCCGCGGTGGAGGTTCGACAGGAGTTCTATACATTGGCTGGGCGGGTAGCTACCAACGGATATACGACCTATTCCCAACGGTCCGCACCCTCCTTGGTACAATACTTGGTCTTCATCTTGCGCGTTCTGCCCGCGTAATTACGAGGGGAAAATTAAGCACCGACACAGCCGCCGGTCGGTCGACCTGTCGGTCCTTTCGCTCGGTTAACGAAAAGGAGACAGGACCACGGGACATCGAGAGTACGACAAAGATACTAGCAAGGAGAAGGAAAAGGAATCACGTTCCCGAATGCTCGTACGAGATAGACGACAAGGAGACAACGCGATGGGGTCTGTGCGAACCAAGCGTCTGAATCTTCTTAGATCTAGGCAATGGATCCAGCCGCAAAGCCGTCATTAAAAGATCATATCATTCGGCGTTACGGCTTTTGAAATCCTTTCTCTCCACAGACATTTTACCGGCCACCGAAATGGCTGCTCCTCAACTTATTCGTAATTAAAAAATGTTATTGTCATCTTTCTTGCGTGCCACGATGGTTCCTTTCCTGTTTCATTCTTCTTCTTTGAAAATTGGGTTAGAATATAAGCGAAGGTTTCTGATAGGTACAAGAGTTTCTTGATTATTCAGGGATCGTTTGTTTTAAATCGAAGTACTGGTAGACGTATTGCGGATTTAAGATACAATATGATATTCTCACTTGCGAAGATACTTATAAGCCGTTGCTGCGTAATAATCTATTAACGAATATTAGTGAATTGACAATTTACAAGTTATAAGTTATAGAAGTGGAGAAATTTTTAAATTACACGTTTAAAATACATCTACGTATTACCATACGTGGTATGGTGTGACAAGACCTCGTTCGATCTACAAAGTCCAGACAACAGTAATGTACAATTCCAGCAAACTTTTATCTATACCATAGGACATTTTCTCCTAATAGAAACAGCCAGCTTGGCGATAACTCACCGTGATATTTTTTACGTTCCTTTGTGTATGATTCCATTGACGCCGCAAACTTCCACACGATCGCTAAACCGATGAACTTACGTGGCGGAACTTGCGCGGTTATATCGGAACACGACACCGCTTCGTGACAAGCATTTGCCCTTCTCTTTCGATGCAAGTACCTTTTTTCGGGCCCCGTATGATCGAACTCTCCACTTTTTTAATCCGTTACACCGCGCGGGAGATTATTTTACGAGCCTGCGGTGCCATGGCATCAGCTGCGTCCACGATGCGACCCCAACTCTCCGGCAAAGAGAGGAAAAAGAACTAGATGTCGATAAGGAACCGCGCTCTAATGCGAGTTAATAATACCTCCCTATTTTTTAAGAGTCGCTGCTTTATTTATAAGACAGTGCCATACGCGCGCAGCGATATTTTCCAGCCAAACGACTATTATCCAGCACTCTGGCTCTACGTTAAACCAACCAAGAGGAATACATTTTTGAAGATAGTGAATGTGATAAATATTAGACGTTATTGGGAAATTTTTGTGCTGAAGTAACATTTGAAATAGGACATTATTCTGTACGTAGTATGGTTTTTCTAAAACGATGGAATTCATGACAACGGAAATTGCATAAAAGAGTAGCAAAGATCGAAAAATTGTAAAAGATTGTATAATATACATGGTTGATGCGCGTAGTAAAGCAGCAATAAATTAATAGGAATTTCGATTTCCGAAATATTGAGTATATTTCAACAAACTAGTATTTGAAAGAGTACACAAATAATCCTTGCAGTATTTAAAATAACATGTTCTCTCAAGCCCTAAAATCGTATCAAGAATAAAAGATCAATTTCAGTCATCCCTTAAATGACCGTGACCATCTTAGCGTTCTACATACAACATCGATATAATACGATACCGTTATTAGCTAGAGAAACCTAAGCTTCAAATACCCTAAATTCGCTGAAAATCTGGAAACATGCAGTTTCTAATCCGATCTCTATAGAGGCTCCGATCAGAAAAGGATTTATCTAGGTCTTCGACGAAGATCAACTGGAAGAAGCTTTGGTCGTCTATCGATCGCATATACACGTACGCTTTCCTGGGAATTACAGTTCGCGGTGAAGCGCGAATATACGAAGTAACGTTTCAAAAGGTCCGTTTAGCGTCCGATAAAGGGGTCCACGAGAACCAGGAGGAAACCTTGACGCGGCAGTAGTCGGACAAAAGCGGTCGCTGCGGTAATTATCGCCTACACTAGCGAAAGGCAAGTAGAAGGAGAGAGGTGCGTCTATGTGAACGACGCAATGATGACGACGGCGGCGGCGGCGGCGGCGGCGACGACGACGACGACGACGACGACGACATCGACGACGACGAGGTTGCCGACGATGCCCGGTAGGGAAGCTGACTGAGCTTTAGCGAGTTTCTAGCCAACCAAGCAGCCATCCAAAGTACTGGACAAAGTTTCCGTTTGGTCGTCGGGGCTTCCAGGCTTCTGGAAACTTTCGGACCAACCCCCGGCGGACAGTCGTCGAGGATACGGCGTCTTTGTCCACCTACCTGGTCTGACCACTGGCTGCAAACACGGCCATTGCAGTAATTGCAATAAACGTCTATTCGACAACGGGGAATTTGTTCGTCTACGTGGAAATCACCTCGGTCACCGGCAAGAAAATCGATTCGCGTTTCCTCCTCCAGTCCAACGATTCGCGGAAAACCTGCTTATGAAAAGCGATCAATTGGAACGACAGTAGTAGTAAGAGTAATAATAGAGATCATAGTAGAATGAATTCTTTAGTTCTCCCTAGAAGAATACGATATCGTAATTTTCTTCTTTTTTTAAATTCGACTTCATTTAAAATAGCTTCAAAGGCGAGATTAATCTGGAAATCTCGCGGACGAACTAAACTTACTAAAAACCGAGACATACGTTTCACACGTTGAACTTCAGCGTATTCTAAGTCTGATCGTGCCTTATCTAATCAAGCATCACCGCAAACCGCGAATTTTCCATAAAACGTAACCCTATGGAGTAGAGGGATCCAGGGAAATCCGTTGCGAGTCTCAGAATTCACCTCTCGTCTCTCGCGAGCATCGCAACCAATTACAGTATTTTCCAGCAGAACGACGCGACGCAACGCGGCTTCCTACGCGCTTCACCTCTGCCCCCGTAGCCGCGGTTGGTGTCTCTCTTATGGAGCGTATGTAAATTGGACTCTCTGTTCGAAAGCGCAGCTTCCTTCAGAATCTCGCCCCGTCTCGTTTCTCTTATACTCGTCTTCTCTTTCCCCGCGCGCACATGAGGTCCTAACACCACGAACGCCGCCGCTGATGGGTTTGTATTCTAATTTCGGGCTTTGGTTTTCGCCCGGCTTTCCTCTCGCGAGCGAGACAAGCCAAGGTAACGGAGGCTCCGAGGGTAATGGCTGAAGAGGGGCACGTTTTCCTGGTTGCAACCACCCACGAGGATGAAATCGCTTTCCGACTAATCCCAACGGAGCGTTCCAACCCCCTGCTACCCCCTCGATTCCACGACGCAATCCACCTTTTCTTATCCTAAAGCCAGCCACTCCTCTTTTCTCCTCTGCCCTGTCAGCTGGGCAACCGAGGAATGCTCGATTTTAATATGCGTAAAATTAAAATTAGCTCCTATATTTGCATCTGGTAATGGGAAAAAGAACGTTTTGCTCGTGAATTCGCGTGTATACACAAGCTGATCGAAAGAGTGATGACGAAACATTTGTGTTCGAAGGTTAGGCGAGAGGTTGTCGAAGTACGCGAGACTGTATCATGTAAATTGTTACAAGTTTGTTAATATAGTTAATGTATTGTCACAACTTGACTGAACTCGTGATGCTGTAATTAAGGGAAGAAATTTGAGCAAGTGTCTCTGAATGTAGGATCGAATAGATTCAAGTGTACCTGAATACGTTTCTTATAATATAAATTGGATGCTTTTCAACGAGTTTGAAATTGTAGAAAACCGACTGAAGCAATAGGAGTATTTTGTGATATGTATTTCCAATGCAAAGAATATAAATGATAGCGAAATTTCTTAGAAGAAAAATTGAAGAGATAACGTCTATTTGTGAAATACAGTGAAGCAAGGAAGAATAGTTTAGGGTTAAACGAGTCCAGTGAAGGTGAATCGAGACGCAAAGACCTGTGAAATGGCCTCTTTTCCCGAGTGACCCGCCACTGAATGCAGCCCCTTGCCGTGTACCATAGGAAAACGCGTGCCACCCTTTCTGTCGACCCCGTTCAAAAAAATTGTCTAACAACCCTAACGCATCTCTTCCTTGTCCCTTCCTCTTCCTGTTTCCCCGGTATACTTAAAAATAAACATCGGAAATCGATCGTTTCCCAAAATAATTAGCCATGCGCGACGTTGTACAACGTGAACGCGAGCTCGCGTGAACAATACAATGTGAAACCACCCATCCAGTGCAAGGGAGGTAAATGAACTGCGAAAAAATTCGTGAATGAATTTTCATTTTACGATCGTAATACATTACGTAATTACGTAATACATTAATTTGCAAAAACTAAAAAGATGAATATTTGAAAAATCTAAAACAAACATATATATCATCTGAACGAAGACAATAATTTTTAAGGTAATTTTCAAGACCAAGTAGATATAATAATTCTTCATTAATCGATAATCGAAATAATTGTCATAAAAGATAAGAAAATTCTCTCATATGTATATTACTGACAACCGATTCAAACACCTACGTCACAGACTCAGCTCTTCAAAATGTTCACTCATATTCGACAAAAACTGAGGCGCATTCGTTGGGAGGTTTTCGTGAAAATCGCAATTTCGATCGGCTGGCTGACGTTAAGTCGGTCGTACTTTAATTTGCAGGTTTATGCCCGGGATAGGCGAACATTAATTTAGATTACGCTTTTAGCCGGTTGTGGCTAGTAAGGATAAGGGATGCCGGAGCCCCGGAATTGAAACCTCCTCCGCGGCCAGCGGGAGGTATACGTTACACACGCCTTTCGGTATTAAGTCGCAAGCCTCAAGTCCTGGCTTGAACTTCAACTGGAGCAATATGATCCAAGCGTGTAGCCGGTATTGAACGTAGGAAATCCTTATCACCGTTCAAGGTACACGAGAGATTTCAGATAGGAAAACGACACACTGTGAGAGTAGGGCAGAGGAGCGACTCTATAGAGGTTCGACGAAGTCCTAACCGCGGCCTAACGACGGCTATCAGCGGTATATCGAGAAAGGAGAGGCTCAGATCTTATCGGTGCGTTACCACCTAAGCTGTTTGCGTCTTGTAAACTCGAAGATTACCGAACTGCTCCGCGTCTCTCTCTTTCATCGATGGTCGTCGTTGTCCATTTCTGTCTTTCGTCCTTCCCCAGATACTAGATAACGCGGCCGTCCTGGAAACCATGGATGAGGGTCTAGAAGTGGATGGAGGAGCCTTGGAAGGCATTCAATGTGTGAATTGCGGTGTCTAGGATCCCTCTTGCCTCTATCCTGATCTTCGAGCCCCTGTACGTGCATGCAAGACCGTGCATAAGAATGCGGACACGCTTGATTTAACCATCAATACTGCGATGTTACTGTCCGAGTGCTCGGTGGAAAGAACGATATCGCGTTAAAATTCAAAACTATCCTTTGCTTAACAATAAACACTTCGTTCTTGAGTTATCGAATTGATATTGCTTTCCTTTGAAAGAAATGTGTAAGGTAATTTCGCTGAACTCATTGCCATTGCTGCGCTAGAACTAGGCTCGTCTCTACATAAATATTGATTTGGGTCATGAGTAAGCTACAGAAGCTTTCGAGCTGTCATACGATCATAAAGAACATTAAAATTTCACGAGATTAATACGAAACAAAGAGAATGCCTAAAGCAACGGTAACTATCTCATAAGCCACACGTGTCACTTGCAGTTCATCGATTTCCTTAATCGAATCAGAAATCTACTCGATTCGATCGAGTCTACCAAGTTCGAATCTATCCGGCGTCACGTAAATACAGTCAATATTCTCTGGACTTGTACACGCGGAGAAGAGGTGGTTATTATGCAAAGTAATCAAGTTTCGACTGGGTGCGGGAAGAAGAAGTACAGAGGTAAAGCGTGGCGTCCGCGGAATCGTGAAATCGCGAATTCGACCAACGTAATAACTTTCAAGACTAGCCTGTTGCGGTACTGCGTTTAACCCAAACACGTACGAAAGTAGATAAGCAAGCGACACGACGGACGAACTTCATTCGCGGACTGACGCATCTAGAATTGCTTATAACTGGCATGTCCAAACCAGGTATTCCATCGTCTGGTAAAACTCTTCTCTTCCTTCGTCTTTAACGATCCTCTCTACTGGAGAAGATACAACGAGCATTGAGAATTGCTGCATCTTCTTGGGATCAAACCCGAAACGATACCTTAACGGTAAGCCTGTGCTTGCAGTTAGGCCACATTAGTAATCTCCCCTAGGTGTTCTTGCATTCTATGTCCTCCACGTAAATCGCCGGTCATTATTATGAATTCAAGTCCGAGTTTCTACCCGTGACGACGTACTAGTTGGATCATTATTGAAAAGGGGTCAGATGATTTTAGGGATTAGGTTGTAATATTGATGAGATCGTTGAGCTGAAGCAAAGATAAGTGCGAGAAATATAGAACGATTTGAATGAATATTCTTTTTTTAAATTACAATTTTATTTTAAATCGCTATATATCCATAAATAAATTTAACGAAACCTGAAACTTCGGCATTATTATTCCAATAAATACTCGGAAGGTAACACGGATAAAAAATTTCAATGATTAATCAGAAAGTCAACCAAATAATCATTATTACGAGAGTATAACATCGCTAGTTACGAAAAGCAGGCGAAGAAGTTTCAGCCCCGAAACTCTTTTCGACCCTCGTTTCTCCACCAAATCGCGTTTTTCGCCAATGTACACGCTATCCCGTCGCCTCATTCGCAGCCACTATCGGCGTAACAACTGTTACGATTCGCAGGTCAGACGATCCATGGTCACGAACCGTTTAGCCGCACACTCGTTAACGACGGGCTAATTAATACGCGCCGCGAGTATCGAGCAAACGTTTCCACGAAAGGGAGAGAGAAGCGCTGGCCCACCAAGGACAAAACGATCCTAGTCTTTCCGTTCCTCGTGCAGATTATTTGTGAATCGTGTCCGGCGAGTAGACGCGCAGAAATCGGTATCGGGGCGAGTATTTCGGCCCCTTTTGTCACGGGACGAATACGAAATCGACGAGTCTGTCTCCGGAGGGTCGAAGGGTCGTTTCCATCGCCTTACGGGTTCGCGCCAGACCAAATTAACCATGAATGGCCAATTAACCTGGAGACTGTGCCAACTAACCGCTAGAGTCGAGGTTGCCCATGAACCGAATTGATCGTTGTCTCGCTGCTCGGACAGTTAATCGCTGTCGACTATGCTAGGAATGCTGGAGAAGCATGTGTGTCGACAAAAACAGAATAATTCAAATGTATGGAGCATCGAGATTTTTTCCGTTAAATTAGACCAATGACTTATAGAGTGGGAATTTTAGCAAGAATTTTAGGAAAATCCTAAAGTATCCAATCCTTTTATCCTATTTTTACTCAGGAAACAAAAATATTTACAGCGAACATCGAATATGTTAAGAAGTTTAAATAATGTTGTGCTGTAGTCACTAAAGTCTTCTAACTAGTAATCGCTTTAGCATTCCAGCGGCTAACCAACTAATCAATTAAGCAGCTAATGAAAAAACAAATCGTGCCAGAAACTGGCATTCAAAGAGAGAGCATAGAATATAGGCACGGATACCGAACCGCTTACGAAACTCGAGGAACATTTGCGCGCATCGCTGGAATCTCCATCGAGCAATCGTTTTCGCCGAAATACGAGATGGTACCTAGGGTTTGGGGAAAGAAGCAACCCCTAGTTCGCACACAACCGAGACCCTGTTTTAAACCGTCTTTCCCCCGAGAAGAGGTACGAATGGAAGGAGAAAGAAGGCTAGCATACCACGCGATGGTACATTTTTAATTACTTACACCCACGCAGCTGCATCGCGCGATGACTATAAATCAAGCGGAGCGCCGCCCAGCAAAGTAATTACAGCTAGAATTTTAAATAATGTTGCCGCAAGCACGGTTCACCTTCGTTCCCCGTCTGTACCACCCCTTCGTCGCCCCTGAATATCCAACACTTTTCATCGCACTGGTTGCCTTTTTGTCCTAAACTGTTGTAAATAAGTGGTTGCCGCGAGTCTTTGTTAATCGACTACTTTTTTAATCGCGATAGTCTCGGATACCCGATTCAACTTTTGCGACAATATTTCAAATGTTATACTTTGTACTAAATGGTTGTGGCTTTGGCAGATTGCGACGAGCATTGAGAACGTTGTAACTAGAACGAATCGATGCATAATTGATGCAAGCTACAACAGATTAACTTGAAAGATAAAAATGATTATAATATTCATGATGGTATTTTGTAAGATGATATCGATGTAAGAAATGCACAGAACAAGATTTTTTATTTGTACACTGTCAATACATTCCCTTTATAAAATACCCTTTATAAACTCTAAAAAATTATCTACACAAAATAACTTTCTTACTGTATCATTTATCATGACCTAATTTTTATCGCAATTATCCAAACATGTATCATTCGCACAGATGAGAAAGAAAAATGCACGTGAAACAAGCACTCCTACGTAACCAGTATATATCGCAAGAACTTCCTCGCTATTATACCGTCCTAAATACAGGGCTTGTTATCTCTCGAACGACTTTTTACGGTAACGCGGTTGACGATTAAAACGACCGAGGAACGAAACTCCGAGGATCCGCCAGTGCAGTTATACAAATACATGCTAATTACTGAGCTCGCTAATTTCTTCCCAACGTCACGTGTCCTCTTTTAACTCGCGAGGTTCGTCGTCGCGGAATAGTTTCGCGATTTGTCACAGCTGATGACACTGCTAAGTATAGAGCCGCGGTTAAACCGAAGACGAGGGGGTGACTCGACGGCCTAGCCCTCGGCCCGACGTTGGAATTGTTTACATAATTATGCGCCAATTAAGAAAGCAGGTTGAAGGAGGCGCAAGGAGGAAGAACCGAGAGAATCGGTAGCGAGTAGCTCTGCCGAGGGCAGCAACCATCCCGATTCCGACGCAATTAAAGTTCGGTTGAGGAAACCTACAAAAAAAAAAAGACACGACAGGAAAGAGTGGAATTTAATTAGAAACTCGTGCTCTCTCGTATTTCCAGGCAACCATGAAAAAACAAGACAGAACGGCGTATGTACGTAAATGAAAATAAGGTAGAAACGCCGGAAGATAGAACGAGAGCAAGCGTGGCTGAAATGGCAGATCGGAGAAAACATAGAAAGGCAACAATGACGAGGAAAAGAGAGACGATGGAAATTATCGAGGCGTGCAACGACTCGGGCGAAACCGAGAGAAAACGTCAGCGACGAGGTATCGTGAGCGAAGACATAACAATCACGAATATGATAACACGCGGAGGATGGATGGTTACCTTCACCTCAGACCTTCGCGAGGATTCTGAGGAGCCGGGTGAACGTTGACGGAGAGGGATGCTGAAGCAAGATGAAAGATGATGAGTGAAGGAACCGCGGCAGGGGTAAGAGACGCTTAATTAGAGCCAGACTTCCGTAGGATGCTTGAGGCTTCCCTACGCTCTAAACTTCTATCTTCCCACAGTTTATCCCCGTAAAGTGGCTATCTCGAAATTATACTCGAAATTATATCGAATTTCGGACTTGGGTCGCGGTCTTCTCTAGTATAAATTTTTTGTTTCGTCGCTTGTGATAGACAAAACACTGCGAACTTCGAATATAAGATGAAGATTCAAGTACTACTTGAAAATTTAGATTATGATGTGTGACAACTAGATAATCTTCCAAGATCTGTTCGAATATTTTTACTTAATTTATTTCCACCAAAGACTAAAACTCCCAACATTTTCATGAATTTCATCTTCTACGACGATCAAAATTGAAAGCAACAATATTCAATCCGAAGTAAAACTTAAATTTCACAAAATTTTTACAACACCACGAGACTCAGTTTTTTACAGATGCGTTACAGTTCGAATAATAAAGAAGCTCATAGAAGAGAATTCATTCTTCACTCATTCTCAACAGATAAACGACGACATTGCTCGCTAGAATGGAGTCATTCTCACGAACGACAACGTATTTCGCGCAAGCAACAACCGCGACGGCAAGCCGATGTTTACTTTATCCTCACTAATCAAGGGACGTATTTGCGTTTTATAATCCTTGGTCGGCTAAGAGGGTAAAATCTGAAAGCTTAGTGGAATCTCCTTTCGGTTGGATGGGTAATCCTGGCTTCGACCCTCGATTCCTCCCCTGGCAGCTCTTCGTCTTCCACGATCGGTCGCGGAGGAGGACGTCGTCTTCATGAACGTCTTCGTATAACGCCCGAGAAGAGAGACTCCGCGGCTGCGTCGCTGACTTAATGGCTTATTTTATCCGGTAATATTGCTGCCCGACGTTGAGGACGCCAACGATGAATTATTACCGCGATCGAGATTCGCGTGGTCGCTCAACGAATCATTGAACGCGAACTTCTTTTATTAGTTCTTTTAAATTTGAATTTATTCATTTTGCGGAACGTAATGTTGTGTGCAGAAACTTTTGGGAGTGTGCGATTGCAATTGATACATGAAATGTAATAACATGTTACAATTAAGTGAGGTGGGACATCGAGAAAAATATTGTACTTATAGATTTATAATTTTAAACATCACAACATTGGTATATTTAATTTGCGCGCGGGAAGAAGAAGAATGCAGCAAAGAAAGTTGAAAGTTGTTTCAAAAGTTGTTTAGAAACTTTGGTTAAGAGAATGATTAAATAGATACAGAAATTGAATATCGTACAATATTTGAAGAACGGAAATCTACCTATGATTTCAATCGGACATCTTTTAATTTCCCTCTCGCGTTTCATACTTTTTTGAACATGCAATTTCCCCTAGCAGAATTCCGCTTGTTTCTTTTTTCTACGATAAACATAGCTATCTGTCCCTTCTTTAAACATAATCGAACATCGTCGGGGTAAGAGCAAGGGGAAATTTTAGAGCAACGACATGTACAGCGAAGATCGAATAATTGATAGGTACAAAGTACGTCGATGCCCAAGCTAAAGGAACTGCAGAAGGGACGAACCACCGGTCTGTCTTATCGATAATTCATTCAAACTGACCGATTTGATGCTGATCTACAAGTTCGATCCAATTATACCTTCGTTCAATTTATATGACGAATGAATTTATAGCGATCCTGCAAATTTTTCATTTTACCCATGGAAACCCTCATCTTTTTGCAATTTAATATATTTATATTCAAATATACGTATTTCTCCATACGAATGTGAAAATTAATGTCTTAACAATTTAATAGCTTCTTAAGTAACGATCTTAAGAGATATAATTCTACAAACAATGATTAAGAAAGCATATAAATTCGTAGCTAAGTATTATAGGAGAAGAAGAATAGTTGTTTATCCGCTGGATTCTCCCTAACAAAGGGAGATTTTTAACATTTGTAACTAAGTTTTTAATTACTCATTCTAATCACTTTTCTCTTTTCTAATTTCAAGTTCAAATTTGATTAAGTGGAAAATATAATTCGATAGAATATTATATAAACGATAAGGCAAACGTAAATTGTTTCGAGTACCGTAAAATTGTATTAGAAACCGACGCATCGTGGACTAGAACAGATTATGATTCTAAACTACCGGAGTTGAGGGTTAATCGCGATCGATCGGTGTAAAATTTCTCCTCGATGTCGGAGGAGCATCGGAACGGCGAAGCCGGTGAAATCGAGCTATTGAATCGACATCCGTCATGCGAACGTCAGCCTCTATACGTGTTCTACTGGTAACTATAGCCACTCGACGCTAATTCTCTGGCTGGCATGCGACCGCCACTCGAATGACACGACATTACACCAACCGTTCGACCATTTTTTTTTCCTTCTTTTGCCACACTTTTCAGTTCACCTCTCGTGCAGCGTTCGGCGGCGCGTGCACGAAACTACCAAAGAAACAGTTTGATGTGCATCTAAGCACCCCGTGAAATTATGCTTTGAAAACCTACAGGCACGAGTTACCACCAGAATTGTTTCAAGCAGGGAAAGTGTGACAATAATTTCTAAGTTTCTATTTTATTCGTACCATCGAAAGGCGAAGATTGAAAAACTGCTATTATCGATACAACCAGCTTCGTTAATACTCAGAAAATAAAAATGACAGAGGATGAGTGATAATCTATAGCGACAGAACGTGCTTGCAAAAATTGAATACTTCGTAAACCATCCAACGATTATTAATAATTCTCTACTTTTAAAAAATTTGCTATAAGTAAATTCTACATTCTTCTCAAAAAAAGAAAAAAAAAAAGAAAATGAATATTTCGTATACTTACATATCCTCGCTCGTCAAAATTCTCCACACGGCAAGAACAAGGCAAAAACCGAGTCACTATCGCCTGCAGTCACTGTGACTCTGTTCGAAACGTTCGAAGCACATCCAAATGCAAGTTTTATCGGTATCAAAGGGCAAAGCCCGCCAGCCACGAAGAAAACTCCGAAAACTTGTGCTCGATAAAAAAGTTATGTTAACGATCACGCGCGTTTTCCAAGTATTCGCTACCCTCGTTTCGATTCACGGAAGCAACGAACCGACACGTACGTCAAAACAAATAAAGCGTGCCAAGGCTTGGGGCATACTGATCGCGAAGTGTCCGATTGATATGCAGCGTGTTGTTGGGGCACAAACGACGCCGACTTATGCCCGCGTTCTGCCACAGGCCACGTGGCCTCTCGCGGTGCAACGCCAATAACGTGACAAAAATGATAGCGGTATAGCGGCGCGCGTATTCTCCTTTCTACCCTCGACGTCCTCCTCTTTCCCTTTCACCCTCATCTTTCTCTCTTACACCTTTCTAAGCGGTTCTAAACGCGTCTTATGTTGTCCGCTTATGGCCATCGCTTGCAGCCAGCTGCCGGACTACGTGGCTTACGAGCACGTGGGAAAACGCGCGTGCGGAACAAGCGTCAGACGGCGGCAGCTTTTACGGGACTGCTTTCATAATAGATGCCAGCTATATACGTCACCGCACGTCAGCTTGCCGGGCGAAATAACACACATTTGCGGCTAATTTTGTGGACGATTGTCGCCAAAGGGTCGGCCCTCATCCTCCTCTTTGACCCACCCCCTTCTCTGCTGTAAATGAATTCAGCGTTTTCGGAGGTTCGCTGTTCAGCATTGATCTTGCATTCGATTTTTATTCCATCTTTTTCTAATCGATATAATAGTGTGGAGTAGTTCTTGAGAATACTCAGAATAGAATTAATTCAATATTGATACAAGATGATTCAACATAGGGACGTAAAAGCGTGAAATAGCTTAGAAATTGTTAGAATTTGTTTTAATCGAGGTAGACAAACTTTGGTTAAATTTGCGTCATAGTGGCTATGAGAAGTATTTGCACATCGGTGTATTTATTATAAAATTCATATATTAATTAATTAGATTATTAATTAATTTAGTAATATTTCCGTATGATTAAAAAAATTTGATACTATGACAATGAAATTAAGAACCTAATAAAAAAGCACTTCATTGCAAAATAAACACGATGTATAGAAATACGTTTTATAATCACTGCATGCTTGATTCATGAATGGATGACGCGAGTGAGTATTAGAAAAATTTGACGTTGTAAATAATAATTGATTTTGGACAATAATATAGATTGATAAACGCAAACTTTGATACGAAACAATGTAGGAGATAGGAGTATTGTGTGGAATAATAATGTAGGTGAATTTTGTTAATGCAACGGGTTTCTACTATTATATTACGTTCGATCAATGAAATACTAACACAAAGCGTACGAGTAAGAGATAACGTGTCGAACACGTCATGCTAGTCTACGGTAGAATAGAATTCTATGGCGTTTGAGGAGGATGAGTCAGTTGGAGTATTTAAATTAGATTATAAGGCGGATATCTATAGCTAACGGCTTAATCGACTATATAGGTTCAAGAAGAACAACGATGGCTGTTTACACTTAGTAGTATAATACAACTCCAATAGTTTACCTTTAATAATATGATTTTCACTAATTGTTAAAGGTATACGTCTACACCAGATTTAGAAAAAAACACGATTAAAAATTAAATGTAATATTTGAAAGATACTCTCTGTTAATTCTACACAAGTATACATACTACACAGACAGTACATATTAAAAACAAAAGTGAACCTTTTATAAAGAGTTCAAATTATTTACGAACAGTTTTATATTCTTACCGTAAGAAATCTAAAAATATATAATTACATAAAAGAAACACGAAAATACAGAAAGATTTAAATAACAACAAGTAATCGAAATTAAAGGATAGCCTGAGTAAAGCAGCGGTCTTAGCGAATAGAGGAATCCGGTACGATTCTCGAAGATCGTGTGTCCATACTAGTGAAAGGAGAAAACCACGATAAATTAGTAGGCTGCGGGAAGCGTGACGCTTTTTAAAAGCCATGATTTTCTGATGAAAGCTCGCGTTCTAAGGCGCGCTCGCGCGGTTTATCGAGAAGGGGTGAGAAAGGGGACAGAGGCCAGGCCGCCTGCTCCGTTTAGCTGCAACCTAGCAATTACCTGTAGGGCATAATTGTCATCCCTTACGTTTTCCAGGACGGTCTCCCCATCCCTCTTTGGTTGCTTGCTTACTTGCTCCTTGCTCGAAGCGACCCCTGGGCCACCCTAGCGGGGGCGTCGGGTCACGCGAGGCCGTGCCTGTCGCAAAAGTCCACGCGACGCGCACAGCCACGCAATGCCGAAACAACACCGACTTACCTTGCCAGTATCAGATTTCTAATTACTAATTTACTCCCGCCGCACATCCCCGCGGAAACCCGGCCTTTCCAACCGAGACCAAAGCTTTCGACCAGCGAGAGTTACTCGCTCTTTTAAAAGTTTGCGTTTCGAATGGAATTTATCAATTTCTTCGTCGACCGAATAACGCTGCATTGTTCCGTTTGATGAACCAGCTGGTCGAAATGTGGTCGTCGCGTAGTTTTGGAGAGGGGAGGAAGAATAGATTCAACGATGAACTATTTGATAAGTTAACCCATTCGAGGTTTGAGTTTAGCTACAGGATAATGATTGCGTTTCTTTTTCTTTTATTCCGACGATAATATTTTGTGGGCCATTTGATTCTTTGTTTTTTTAATTTTATTTTTAAATTAATGTAAGCTCCAATTTTTATACATTCTTTTCGCTGGTACGACAAAGACCCACAAGAAGATTACAAGATCTTTACAAGAAGACCTTTAAAACTGCTAGTGTAGATTAATTTTCCTTATATCGCAGGCGGTTAATATATATCAACTTCATTGCCGAATTACAATTTTCATTTATTCCTATTTGAAATGTACTAACAATAAGTGTGCCAAGACTTAATAGAACATACCAAATATAAAATGTATATTGTCAACCTCGAGTAGGCTAAAATAAACAGATGTGTTTGGTGACTTACCAGCCAGGAAAAAAGGGTAGGCTCGAACGATTAATGAGTTAAATACTGCTCTATAGAGACGTCGTGGTATTTACCTGGAAGCAGAAGATCGTTTCGTGAGGGGTTAGCGATAGTCATGGTAACGAGCAAGGTTGATTTTTAAGGATATATTCGTTGAGGGATAGGATGCATGTGTTAGAAGAAGGGTTAAGGGGGTAAAGGAAGTACATCGAGTGAGGTGATGCGAAGCAGGAAGGTACGAAGGCGGGCATAATTGCGAAAATTAATTATTGCCATGCACGAATGTCATGTGTCTCCCTGTTATTAGCCGACGGGCATAATTTAAAGGGAAGCGACTTGTTAACAATATCGTGCTCGTCCCGAAATTGGTGTACGTGGATACAAATACAAGTAGGAATTGGTGCCGTTCTTACCTTTTAATAGTTCAAGTTTATAATTAGTAATATTAAGTAATATAATAAATTTCTTTAGATATGTAGTGTATTTCTTCCATATATCATAATGAGGTATGAGAGTGTTACGCACGCTAAATTCTTGTCTAATTAAATTATTTCCTTCGGGAATATATTTAGAAAGGAACTACACGTAATATTGTAGTGTATATGTGTAAACACAATAAATAGCAAATTAGAAGTATATACGTACATATATATATATTTTTCTGATGTTACTGACGTAATAAGATTTTAAGGTACTGAAACTCGCGTTATAATTCGATGAACGTTACGACACGCGAAATCACAGCACCGACCGAATTCCACGACTCATTCGCGAAGACTGCGTTCTTCGAAACAACGACAACAAACGCGCCCGATGTTTAGAATTTTCAACGGCGCGGCTCATTTGTTGAACTTCAAAATATGAGCAGTATTCAATGTAAGCTGTTAACACAAGCCTGAACTGAATGCACCATAGAATTGAAATGTGTACAAATACATGACTACGTTTTTACAAGATCTATCGTATCTCGATGTTCGTTTAATGGAAAATATCTTAAATCAGTGAAGCTACCCAAGAACGTACGTGACATTTCTTTAATCAACATTTATTGATTTTTATAAAAAAGATATAAAAAAGCTTACAGATCATTAGAAAAATGCGACCTCAGATGCAGGCTACTATATACAGGTTGTATTGTAACATCTGGAGTCCACTTCAGAAGTGGATAGGAAACATCACAAGAACAATGAAAAAAGTTTATATGAACATATGTCCCGTCTGATCTGGTTTCAGAGTTATAGCCGCTTTTGTGTTTCAACAATCCGCAACTGTTTATCTTCATAGAAGGTACACGGGCCCTCGGACTGTATGCAAGCTTGCAGTCGTCGTATGAAAGAATTTTGCAATATTTCAAATATTCCAGGTATAATTGAATAATACAAACCAAGGGTACCCATTTCAATGAAGTTAAGCAGTCGCGAATTACTGAAACACGAAAATGGCTACAAATTTGAAATAAGGTCAGATAGAACACATGTCCGTATGAAGTTTTTTTATACCCACTTTCCTGCCCACTTCTAAAGTGGGTTCCACATGATATAATACATGCTATATAATTGCTCTCTCATTAGAAATTCATTAGAAAATCCAAAGGCGTACTCAGAAAACGATATTATTCATGACACGATTTGACGATTGAAGTAAAAAATTTAACCTCAAACTGACCGCACACCGACATAACCTAACAACCATTCGCCACAAAACCGTCCAAAAACCCTCGCTACCTTGAATAACTAACCGGTTATTACTCATTTCGCCCCCAAACAAACGTATTATAATTCTAGCCCTCGTCCTAATCTCATAACACCGCGGTGGCGGTGGCGGTCGCGCGATACGCATAATCGTCTCGCAGCGTGGTGCATCAACCTTTGAAGCGGGGTTCCGTTCGCAGCGCGCATTACAACATTTACTTACTGCCGTTTAATCACTTATCACGTCGGATCTCAGTGCTTCCGCAACGCGCCTAAAGGCAGATTTCCGCGAAGTTGGAGAGGGAACGGGGACACGGAGCGAAATCGAGCGGTTGCACGCCAACGCGAGTGCAACAGGGATCAGCTGAAAGGGATGAAACGCGGAATAGCAGCGAGAGGGTTGAGCCACAGTGTATATCCGTTACACGTTTAACGCAGAAGCGTGCGAACTGGCTGTGCGAGTAACGGCGTCCTTTATCAAACGATATTGCACGGCTCGCATGCTTCAAGGACATATCTGACGGATATCAAGTCGACTACTACTCGATCCGGCTAACCGCTTACGCCCGGCGCCTCCTCTCCGTTCGTTCCAGCCCTCCCGGGGTGAGCTTCCCTTTGCACCAGTCGAATCAGATATTTACCGATTCCAATTGCTTTCGTGATTGCGTCTAAGTGGCCTGGATAGGCGTGTTTCGCCGGGCACGCGGTAATGGGTATCGCCGAGCTAGCCACCTCGCGAAGAATTCTCTCTGAATTTCGAAGGATCGATTCCTAGTCGATTTCAGGGAAATTGTCAAAATCGGCAAACATTATTTGGTAGTCGAATAATTTTTGTAAAGGTAGGTGATTTGTGAAGGGAACGATTATTGGCGTCTCCGATGAAATGTATATTTGAGCTTGGTGTTGGTAGAATAGTTATTAACAAATAAAACGAAATTAGTGAGGATTAAATCGAATTGTTATTCATAAGTCGTTTGTTTTCGGAATGAGTCAGTTTATAGATGGGTATATGTAACGCAATATAAAGTATGTGTGTTTGATAATTGTCAAGTAACTGCGTTTCTTCAGTGACTGAATGATTAAAGTTATGATTACGTATGCAGCAATGCGCGTCACGATTAAGGGGGTATTCTGGTCTAGAAATTTGAAAAAATCGATTTTTTTTCACGTTTTCAAAGCTTGAACCTTTAAGAATACGACCTTACAAGGATTTTTCAAAATTTAAATTATTTTCCGAGATATAGCTGCTTTAGTGACGCGCCATCCAAACCGGCTCGGCCGCAACGAATCGAACAAAAAGCAAAAAGCTGTGGCTGAGGGCATTGTCGATGAATTTATCCACGAAAATCCTCCTCTAGGTGACGATGTATTGGAAGTTATAAAGCCAATCTATGAAAGTTTGTCTGCAAATACCTTATTAGAACGATGTTTGGGTTCCAAAACTGAGAATAATAACGAATCGTTATATTCTTCGATATGGACTTTTGCTCCGAAACACATTCATGCAGGAAGACGAACCATTGAAATTGCTACTTTTCTCGCTGTTAATATTTTTAATGAAAGTTTTATACCCATTTTAAAAATACTGAACGTTATGGGAGTAACAAACAATTGGTCCAGAAGCTTATGCATTCGCCGTTAAACGTGACAATACCCGGATTGAGCGCTCAGAAATACGAGCATCTAACGCTTCAAAGAAGGCCAGAACTGCTCGTTTGGAAAAAAGAAGCGCGGAAAATGCTTTTTTTGAAGTAGAGGAAGGCTTAATGTATGGAGCAGGATTCCCGGATTGAAAAGATGTACGTATAAAGTACCATTATATGGCTTATACTGCGCGTAACTTTAAACGCGTTTTTCTCGAAACTACTTTTTTCGAGTTGGTGCGCAGGATATCTCAAGTTCTATTGAACTAATTTACTTGAAATTTGGCGTGAGTCTTCTCTATACACTTCTTTATCGTAGTAACAAGAATCATAACAAATTTTTAATTTTTACTATTTTTAAGAAATTTGGAAAGGTAAAAAAAAGTGGTGAAAAACCTACCTTCTATTCAGATAACCGCAATTTTGCGAAAAAATCTTTCTCTACTTTTTGTTAGTCCGGACTATAGCAGCATTCTTCTAGATTAGGAATTCTTTTTTCTTTTTGTCTCGGACTCTTCTTTTTTCATGTATTCTTTAAACATTAACAAATATCTTGCAAAAAAATTTATAGTAAAAATATTGCTTGTTTTTTTTATTGGACCTAAAAAAACACCTAAACTTCATGCCCCTAAACCAGAATACCCCCTTAAGGAACGTATAGCGATGCGTATAATTATCCTATATCCATTCAACTGCGAATTCTTAAATGACCTCTGATTTCTCTCGTTGAACAAAGTAGTCGATATAATACGCTATGTTTAGATCGTGTTTCTTCAGCACTATAATACGATTTACTCAAAGAAATAAAATCACATTAACCAAAGTACCGCTTCAAATAATAAATTTTTTACAATTCTTTTATCATCGTCTATCTCCATTCTACGATACCTATCAGTATTAAAATAAATAGCTATTTGACCAAAAAACAAAATGTTTGAGTCAATGAAAACTAGATTACTCTCAGCCAAGTTTCTCGTGTGATCTCTTAATTCTAGTGTACTGTGTGTAACTGTACTGAAACCCGATGCACATTCGGAAAATGCAATTCGAGGGGACAACCGTGGACAATGAAATATGCATTTCGTATTAAAACTTCTGGTTTGGTAGACGGCTGAATGAAATCCGTGAAGGATTGATCGTTGGAGACCAGAAGGTTCGTGAGGCATCGTAAATTATGATAGATACGTGGACGAACCGAGAACAGAGAAGAAGAAGAAGAAGAAGAAGAATAGAGAGAGAGAGGCAGAGAAAGGGCTGTAGGTTAGGTGAATACGCCAAGGGGTCTCTCTGCTTGCCTCTGATGTGGTCTGTGGTCTGAGCTTAATAACCGTCGGCCCTCGGCCTCCTCAAACAAACGTTTCTATCCGTTGTACATCTCTTTGCCTCTGGCGTCGAGAATCCTCAACGATGACACGGATGAGAAAGAAAAAAGACAATGCGGAGAGCCATCTATATATTGTGTTAATTATCGTAATGAAAAAGTCAGTAACTACATTTTCTAAAAATTTGTACAATCGTGAGAAGGACCTAGGAAAATACAGGAGTAAGTGTATTGCAATAAGAACACGTGGAACAGGATGGCTGGAGTTAAGAAATATAGCAATATCTTTAATCGTAAACAAACGTACAATTGATAAAGATCGTTAATCTATGGAATAAAAGAGTAAAGAGCGCAAAAATTGTTCAGGTACTATCTCCTAAATATTAATTATGCCAGAAGCTGCGCTTCTTTATCATAGACCCGTACGCGGTTCCAAAAAGCTATGCTCAATACTTTCCAACGTTTTGCACACCTGTGACAAATTTCACCGCAACATCGAGCGACACTGGAGGAAGAAAAAGCGTGGTCGAATGGTCGGCCAGCCAAACGGTACACATTAATCAGCTGGCCGAGCTCGATGGTCGAATTTCATGCGAGCCACCGAAAACGTTGTCCATCTGAACGAGGAAGAAATTTATCTCCGCGTCGCGTCGCGCCGTGTCATTCACGGATAAAACGCCAGACCCTCGAACGAATCAAATGAACGCGACCAAAAAGCGGCGTGGTCGGTAAAAAACGAGGTTGATACGTGCTGTCGAGAGGTACTCCGGTATTAAAAACGCGGATAAAAGTCACAAGGAACGATCCATCGGATTATATCGTTGCCCCGAACGTAGTCGTGTGTAGGAGGCAATGCAAGAGGAGCCATGAAGAGGGGAGAGCGGCGAGTGGCTCATCGACTGGTACAGCCTAGTACCGATATTACCCTGCACCCTCAGACCAACCAACCGACGAGCAAGAGAAACGGAGACTACCAGGTGAATAGAAAGAGAAAGGTAGAGAGAGGAACGAGGCAAAGAGGAATATGTAAGCTCGCGTAGATATCCACTTCCCTTCCGCGATCAATTAATTCCGGACACTAATGCTTTTCTAAAGACACACACCCAGGCCAGGGCTCACCACTCGGTGGGCTGATAACCGACTATTCCTAGAGCCGTCCGTCCGAACCGTCGAATTGCACGTCACGCGATTCCATCGTGGCTCCGTTGCATTTCCCTCTCGACGGCTACTACGCGATGACGGAGTTACTCCGATCACCCAAAAATTTCGGAGTATGAAATGAAATATTGTTTGTTCTAGCGAATTATAAGTCCCATATTAATAATTTTAGTAACACCCCTTTAACAATCTCGATGTAAAAAGTGTCTTGCTGTATATGCAAAAACATGAAGATTGCAAAGTTGGTTTAAGGAGATTTTATAATTTAAGGAGCAACAATGAAAAATATCTCATGGACTAGTAAACCAAGTCCTCTTTCTAATCAACTGTTCATCAACCTGTTCCAATTTCTCTATCACTGTTTCCGGCATCTCACGTATTCAGCTATAAAAAAAACTAGTCTAGGCTCGAGCGAACAGTATTTCTAACTGGCATCGACTAGATTCGCAGCACCGCTCAAGGCGCATTCCCAAGGTACAATAAATCATCGTTCCGTCCCGCTCTCGCGTTCTCCGTCTCTATTTTCGGAAAATCGACGACGTCTCTCCCCCACTAATAGGCACCTATCTGCGCCGTTACTCCGTTTCTACGACTACGAAGCCGATTCACTCCCTCCCTCTTCCTCTCCAGAGTATTCTAATTGTGAGAGACAGTCCAGGGGAAAATACTCGACGGAAGTTTCCACGAGCCTCGCCTCTCCGACATATCGCTGGTATTTCAATGTGTCACCAATACCAACGTCGCAGCGACACGGCAACTCTTACCTTTACGTAACACCTACACCGTTTCCATTCCACCCATCTTAGCGGAATTAATTCCGAAAGCAAAATTAAGTACCTACGGGAGATGGTAAATATAGTCGCCGAACATTCTCGGGACGAAAGGCAAACTAGAAAGGTTGGTCGCGTTCCACTTCGTAAAGGTTGTGAGCAAATACGCGATTTTCGAAAGACGTTCTCAGAGATAAAAGTAAGAGACTCTAGTTTCGTTCTTGTCGGCTCTAGAACCGGAATGTCTGTCGATCTTCCGCGAGAGAGAGGGTGAATAGATTACTCGGTTTTCTAGAGGAGGAACATCTGCTAACTATAATGCAAACTATAATGTTTGTACGATGTTTAATGTAGCAAGTTGACCGGCTAGCAATCAGACTATTTTCTTCCTATAGAAGAAAAAGTAGGATGTATCTGACACTTCACTGTGACTATGTGAATCTAAAGACGATATTACCGCCAGTGGAACTACTTCCACGGAATAAAGTTTCATACTAGATTCGCGAGAAAGTGCATGTAGTATGCTCAAACGCCAGATAATTTTCCATCGTCTTTCCAGTTTTTTAATTATACCTATTAGGTCGTCCGAAAAGTATCTTTCGTTTTATAAGGAAACAATGGATGCACAACATTTTCCGTTTTATATTATTTTGTCGAATTACGTATGATCCATTTTGTTCTATCGAAATGAAGATCGCATCGTTCGACGTATTAGGTTTCATGTTTGTATAAAGATGCATCGTTGTAAAAGACGTGTCTGTAAAAGAAAGATACTTTTCGGACAACCTAATATATATGTATGTTACGTGTTAATACATATGTGAAACAAATCTCAGAACATATTTTATCCTATCAAAATGGGATTAGACTTTTTTTGTCGAATATTCAACAATTTTACAGATTAATCGACATATTTGTCGACAACCTTATCGGCGAATTCTTTGATAATGGTGCGCACCGACGGCTGAGCTTTTGAGAAGTTCTCGAAAGTGACGTTGATCCCTCCTTCCGTTATCCGTTGCGACTGTCGCTCACAATTAGCCGTCCCGAAGGATCTGCCAGCCAGGAAGAACAGAATAGAAGGAGTACCGGGAAAATAGAGGAGAATAAAATGAAGGGTGGGAGGGTAAGATGGGGGTACAGGGACGAAGTGACTGCTACTTGACGGCGCATCTTACATGACAGTCTTTGTACTAACTATCAGGTAACTCCTTCCTGTCGACCCCTTCGCATCTCCTATTTTCACCCTTTCCCAGCTGCGAAAGTCTCCTCTTCGTCATTGCCATTCAACAGCAAAGATAGTTAAGAGCGGAAGAAAGAAAGAGACGGCACGAAAGAACAAGGAAGGTAAGAACGAATTAGACAAGTGTTGATTAAACGTGATAAAATTATTTTAAAGGAAAGTAGAAGTAGAATAATGTTAAATTCATGTTGATATAATTACTAAAAAAGTGTAATGAAAGACGACATCAGTTGCATTAGATGTCTGTGTTAGGCCATATACCGACTAATTCTACTTAACGGCAGATGTATTAAGTATAAGATAGACAATTGTCTACAAGTATTGTCCTATATAACTACACGTTATCGAGAGCTAAATATCGCTTAAATTGTGCTTCGCATCTCACATTAATCGTAATATTTAATGTTGAAATTTATTTTTTGTATTGTCATTTATAACGGTAAGCACAATAATGATATCTACGTCTATCTATCAAGCAGCGCTACTTGGTTATACTGCAACATTGCTTACTGCCCCAAGAACTAGAAACTGATTTCCATTTAACTATCGATCACCGCTATGTTTTACCATTTTTAAATTGGGAACCCATTTAAAAACATCTACAATTTCCGCATTCGGTTTAGTTAATGAAATATGCCCTATTTTGAACTTTTTCCATTTGAACCACTACACTTTATTATTATGAAAACTGACGTTTAACTCGCACAAAAGCCATAATTATCGTTCGACACTCTTCAAACGTCATTTCACAGGTATTTCGCGTCTGACACACACGGGAACAACGAACAACTAACCCTCCTTCGCGTTAATTTTACACCAACACAACACTTTTCGACGCGTTCGTCGCCCACCTACACGTAGCCACCGTCTGAGGAAAGCATGAATGCCCAAACGAAGGTGGTACGCCGTAGGCAGGGACAGCTCATTAATATTTAGACGTATTTTGAGCGGCGGGCCACCACCATCACCGCCATCAGCCTCGCTAACTTCAGCCCCATCGTCGTCGTCATCGTCGTCGTCGCCTTTATACATAATTATACGCGCGAGATTGGCGAGTGTCGGGCGAGCATCGCTGCCTAAAGATTCTTCGCTACATCCAGCCAGGAAATTTTCCCCGGGTACAATTCGCTCGAGTCGTTATGTGACCAAAACTACCAGAGAACTGTTATTGTTTGCTCTCGCGTAAAATTTACACGATAGCTTCTCCTAGACCAAGTATGATTTTGATAACAAATTTTTTGGAAAGATAAAATAATAAAAAAATTTGACATGTATTTTTACATGCTCATAAAATTGTGTCCTAATTAAGACGTTTCAGAAAAGTGACTGCGTTTGAGTATCTATGTTTGTAAATTGAATATTTGTTTTTGGAAAATTTTCACTCCTAATTGCTTAGTTCTTATTATTCCTAGAAATATGTTGTTATATAATTTTAGGAAACACTTTGCGCGTAACTGGCAAAATAATTTTGTTAAAATGAAAATTCTGTTTTCTACAATAATTTTCCTTTATTATAGATTGCTAAAATGTCTAAATCATCCTGTATTACGCGTTTTGGCTAAGAAAATAAAATTGTTTCGTTACATCGCTAATCAACTCTTACTGAGAATCGCTTGATTCTGATCGACAGGAGGGATGATTAAAATTGTTGTCTCCCCCAGGCACCTAATAGTCCGGACGATCGTCTCGTCTACTGCTGGAGTTTCACAAAACGTCTAGACTGCTTCAAAGAGTGTAGTAGGGGCCTGTTATTTGAGACGTTCCGATAATAGACGAAAATAGTTCGACTATCGTCTTTGTGCTGTCCCTCGCGTAATTTCCACTGATCAAGACTTATTCATTTGGCTGCTGTTAATTAACCCCTTCTCGAGCTTAATCGACGCGAGAAGATTTTGATTATAAAACGAACACAAAAAATCCTTAGAGAAATACCAGCTTTTAACGTCAAATTCTTGACGTAGGTAGGAACTTCAATAAAAATTCAATACAATAAAAAGATTGAATTCTAATGAACTTCCAATAACCTAACTGTTCTTTGGTAACCATATGAAACTAAAAGCGCAGCGCAAGATTTAAATCATCACACTTTAAATCTCCACTTAAAATTTTCAGCCCATTACCAATTTCAAGACACTCCACCAATGGTTGCAAATATTCGAAGACTGGCGCTCATTAATTTCGATCGAACGACAACAATTTAACCAACGATAGAAAAATCTTGGCGGATCAGGAGTCGATACAAGACCGCCTCTCGAAAGACACGCTGTATCTAATACCTCCGTTCACATACAGAAATTCATTACCCGTGACCAGACGTTCATTTGGCTCCAGTCCGGATAGTTAAAATCCACGAAATCGACGTCTTCGTCTATAGAATAGCAGTGCTTTTGAGAATACAGTGGTATCTTACCACGAAATGACACATTTAATCGAGGAAAATGAGGCTCACGAGGATTCGAAAGGGGTCCGAGACGAAGACTCGGAAACAACGAAGCAGGCGTACGATTCGTGGTACTCTCTCCCAAGGTTCCTAATCGATTGCCGGGAGTTTTAAACTTTATGCCGACGTCCCCTTTTTCGCCCTTCAGCCGTTCTTCCGTTCACTCCGCAAAGCCGGCGGCACCGCGAAACGAACGAGAAACGGAGGAGAAATGAAGGAGAAACAAAGCACGAGTGGCCGACGACTGAGACCAACCAGAGAAGAAGAGAAGGAAAGGCAGAGCGGAGGGGCGAAGTCTGTAAATTTTCTTACATTTTATGAGCCATCAGAATTTCATAACCTCGAGCCAGTCCGCGTGGTACTTTGCACGGGAAAAGTTTCCGCTGGCCCGGTTCTCCTCTCCCGCTCCGTTCTTCCCGCTTTTTCGCCCCTGTGTTCCGATCTTCGTCGCCGCTGTTCATGGCGGAAGAGAATGGATTTGGAAACAACTGGGGAGGATTGCAGTAAGACCGATGCAACTTCTGCGCGGAGAAACGAGCGACGGCATTATCGTCCCTCGAGAATGATTTTGGTTTGGACGCTTTCTTCCTTGAAAAGAACCACCGTTGAAAAAGAGAATAGACGAAATTCCTATAAGCGTTTCCGTTCGCCAAAAGATTCCAATACGTAAAATTCCAAAAACATTCAACATGCGCTCCTCAATTTATAACTGACTAAAAAACAACAATTTTTCCTTGTACACCATATAGAGTTCAGCCGGAATACACGTTGACCTATTACCCATTGGAAGCCACGGTTTTCTACAATATTCGTTCGTTTCAGCAATTACACGTTTGTTTGCGCTCGCATCAGCACACGCTGTTAATAGGTTTGTATTAATTGTGACGACAATGTGGACGCGCAACAATGGACACAATACGAGAGACGATCAATGAGTGGCGAAGTATATTAACGCGACCGCCTCTGCGTACTCTCATTCACAAAACCGTGACACGCTATCACTTTCTCCTTCGATTCATTGATTCGATTCGCATATTCTCTTTCGCATTCTGTTTCTCTCTTCTTCTCTTTCTGTATCGGCCATTCTACCATTCGTCATTGCACGCAGGCTTCTCTCGGGTGTTTCGCGTTTCGTTTATTATCGACTGCGACTGGCTGTATCCGCTTTGCCGATCTCGTCGGTTTGTTCTCGACGATTAACTGAACAGCAGATCCACGGACGACGCGCGGAAGTCCCTCGACGACGTGGCTTGCGTGTCTCGCGGTCGTGCTTTCGCGTGACTGCATGCTTAAACAGCTTGACGTGCTTGATGCGGCCATGTCGATCGCGAACTTGTTAACTCGCATCTGGCTGACAGCATTTCTGATTTCCCGCGCGTGCACTGCTTTTCTACCGATTTCTCGCGTGTTATTTTAGAAGCTGGATAAATACTTTGTTCGTAGATCGAATGATCTTTCTCTGTCTTTGAGAAAACTGTATTGTTACACATAGCTTTTTAGCACCTTCATTTTTGCGAATATTCAAATTGGCCTTTCGTGTACCTTAATAGTTGGAGACATAAATATGACGACTTCCTCGGGAACATTCTTTAAGATAATATCATTCGTTCTTTAAGAACAACAAAAATAATTAACAGATCGTAAGAATAGAGATCCGAATATCGAATATACACAAATTTCTTTTTCCTTAACTTTATAAGGACTCAAAAATTACGTAACGAGAAACACGCAATATCGTACGGCAAAAGACAGTTGCCCGAAGTAGAGAAGCATTTCCTCACAAATCGACGGAAACTCTCGAAAGAATATTATAACGCTTCCGCTCTGCATAGAAAAAGCGAGGCGGGTGAAGTTTATGGAAGCGGGCGTGTATCGAGGTGAATTCGCAAGCATCTCCGTAATGGCCGGAGTGGCCACTCTCGTGTCTCTTTTTTCCTCGAAAATTGCTTCACAGGATAGGTTGCAAGTGGGCGGTTCTCAGCGCCGTGGAACCGCCGAGAATAGAATAAAGGTCGTCCTTGCCAGACGATGAAAGCACAGAGTGGCGAGTGGAAAAGCTCAGAGACGTGTCGGCCATGTTGTCAGCAAACTTTCGTCCTCCCCCTTAAATATAAATGTATACGTGCGAGAGTCGCCGCGATAAAACGCCTTATAGCATGAGTTTCTACTAGGCTATCATACACATTACCTCACGGTGGACTGTATGCATGGTGTTTATTACGCGTCCATAAAAATATCCAGCAATAAGAAAAATATAAATACGAGCTTTCCTTGAAAATTGCGAAATCATACAACTTGGTGCAAATTTCTACGTAGATATGCCGATATTGAAAGAATGATAGATAGATTCTTTGAAAGATACATCTGTGATAGAAAAGATATTTCCATCGCGCTATAAAACCTAACTTTGAGTGATATTCGAGTCCTCGTTATGTTAGATATTATACTTATTATTTTTTTATTATATTCAATTTTTGGAAATTATGTTGACTTTTAGGCAATTAATGGTAAAATAATTTATTTCCGGATGAACGTTCTCCTATTTTACGCATATTTTCCTACTCGTGAGTATTTCTAAGCGAAAGATCATTATCTCGTTTACAACAGTACATGACGGTCCACCGTAGGTTCGCGCGTATTCTCGAGCTCTTTATCTCCCTTGATCGCGAAACAGTTTCGTCCAATCGGCACCGACCACACGCGCCACGAAATAATTGCAGTCATTCCGAACCATTCGGTTTATTGGTCAAGATAATCTCATCGCCCTACTTCCACGTCCTATCCATTTTGTCTTCCTACGTGACGTCTATCTAACTTCGTAAAAATGTTTCGTGAGTCGAACAGATTCCACTAAAACCCAACCTGTGATACAACCTCGATAATACCGAAAATGTACCACAGCAAAAATAAAGTTAACTTAACGTTCGACAACTTCTCCATAGCTTCTCGATAGACGTAAGATTTACAATTTTGTAATTCACGAACCGCTTCTTAATTTATCTAACCGCACTTTAAGAGACATAAAAATTTGACAAAGATGATCAAGAAAGGAAAGAGGTAAAATAAAATTAGAAAATTTCATAGCTGCACGACAATGCACGCTTCTATCGGCACAGTCGAGCAGGAGCAGTAGGAATGTCCGACTATGTTCAGACAAACAGCACAATTCGGGGAAACGTCGACGAGCGAGGTTCGAAGCACACGCGTACACGTATGGTGGCAGTTCACCGCGAGTCGGCCGGCGATATTTCACCGAGGCAAATCGGGTGAAATGGTTCAGAAAGGATCGAATCATCCGCGTTTTGGTCGAGCAATCCGAGCATACCCCACTGTTGCCGTCTCTTTATCTTTTTCCATCCTCGTCCCCTTTCCCGATTACTCCGTTTCTATCTCGCGCACAGGTGTTTATCCGACCGTACACCCGACACTATTTTCCCCTTTCTCCCTCGATTCCACGTACGATCATCCCCAGATTTATTTCTCATCGGGAGGAAAGCCAGTTCTGCTTCCGTTTATAGGGCACACGATAGATCAACGACGTTATACGATGCAATCTACTATTTCGATCAAGTTACACGCGCCTTTCTGATTCTTGTCACTTACAGAAGGTAAATAATTCTCGGGACGAACTATTGACCATGTAAATCTATTGACCAGCAACGTGCACACCCGTGATTTCGAAAATAGGAAAAACGAAGAGACACAACGAGATAAATCGCAGGAACGCAAGGGGGGATGAAAACAACGTTGCGCCTACTTACTGTCGAATGCGTAATCAGCAGAAGCACGATGTTTCACTCTCCCTGCGAGTGTTTCTGTGTATTGTGACGGTGCGTGTTCGTAGTGACGTGCAGCGACGGTCGTTCAATTACACCGGGTGATCGGTCACATCCAGATTAACGCAATCGTTGGTGTCCTCAGGAGCGGCGGGCAGCAGCATTGCGTGCGTATTGCGGATGATGGGTTGGAACGCGTACTCGCGGAAATCGTCGTGGAAATCCTCGGCCGTGGATATCCTCGCCGTCGGTCGTACGTAACGATCCTCGCTCATGCCGTGAGAATCTCTCGCGGGCACTTGTCTTGGGTAGCCGTCAGGAGCCGCGGGGGCTTCAGAGAGGAGGAGAGACCAAGCTTACGTAGGAGGAGGTGAAGGTAGAGTAGGAGGAAGAAGGTGGATAGTGGTGGTGCTGGTTGGAGGTGGCGGTGATTCCAACCTCGTGGAGAAAGAGGGATGAGGAGAGTTGCAGGAGGTAACGTTGCGAGGGAGAAGGCGGAGGTATTCTGCCCCACCCGTACTCGCCTCTGATTGGACCACCCCCGCTTGCTTTACCCCGGCCATCTCTCTCCTCCTCCTCCTCATCCACCTCCTCCTCCTTCTTCTCCTCCTCCTCCTCCTCCTCCTCCTCCTCCTACTACTACTATTCCTCCTGCTCCTCTTCATCCTCGTCGTCCTCCTTCTCTGCCTCTAGCACCTCTTCCTCTTCTCATACTCCTCATACTCCTCGTCCTCCTCGTCGGCGTCCTCCTTTTCCTCCACCTCTCATCTCACCTCTTACTGCTGCCGCGCCGTTGCTCCTCGTCATCCACCTCATCCGCCTCCTCCTCCTCCTCTGCAACCGCCACCTCAACCTCCTTCTCTTCTACCGAGCTCTACCTTCTAGTCGGCTCTCTTCTTCTTCTTCTGGTTCGCGCCAGCTCGCTCTGTCCGTCGGCGCGCGTAAGAACGCCCGCCTCTTTTTCGATGCACCGGAAAACAGGTGCGGAAGCTAGTGTGTGTCGTGGGGATTCTAGGATTTCTACTGGTTCTCCGGGAGAACCATCGCCGGCTAGGATTCCCGGCATTTATTCCCAGGATCTCCGTCGCATCGCGGAACACCCTTCGCCCGTTGCATTTTCAAAATTCTGATACGAAGAAACCCCGTCGCCGACCGACGGTGCACGCTCCATAGGCATTTACTCGCTCTCGAATCTCCGTTGCGTTTTACCCGTGTATTGCAACGCTTCGCTAAACTGCCGTCCAAATCCTCCCTTCGTTCGCTCCTTTCTTCTTCTTTTTCTATCTCGGTCTTTTCTGCCGTTACTCTTTACGATCGTTTATTTTTGTTGTGATCGATAAGGAGCAGGTGCTCGAAAAACCGTTACGAGTGTTTTCGTGCCGCCAGACAAACGCAATTATTTTTTAAAAGTGCACTGTTTCTATCGTATAGAAAATATCCGGCTTTTAGGGAATAACAAGATTGTGGAACCTCGTGGTACTAAACGAATTCCTAACGGGAAGAAAATTGGGCTGAGTATTGTACCATCTAGTATCGGACCATCTACCTCCTAAGGTACATTCTATCTTTAAAAATTGTCAAGTATTTATCACATTTTGTGAAGCACAAGTTTCTTTGCAATAACTATTTCCCGTTTCGATCCTAGATAACAACAGAACCAAGTCCTCAACTGGACTTCGCAAGTTCGCTCGTTTCCACCGGATATACCGTTTCTATTGTCGAATAGCCATCGTATTTCGAGCGGAATAAACGATTCGCACGTTCCGACTATAAATTACGGCGCATTTGCGACGAACGCTCAGCGGAAAGGTATCCGGGACAGGAGACGGACAGGGAGCGCGGCGAGGATGCCTTAAGGCGACGGCATTTCGATAATTGGAAACCAATGAGGCAGCAGTGGGAGGGTTTCCAAGCTAAAAATCAACCCTTCCACCCTACCTTCGGGCCCTAATGAAGCGAACCTTCGCCGTTGCCAGCCGACGTGCATGCCTCCGCGTCGTATTAATTGCCTGCCCCCCCCGACTTCTCGTCTCTCGACGTCCTCCGTCCGCCCCCACCCATTTTAACTACCCCATGTTCACCCCTTGATTCGCGTCCTGCCGTTTTGCCTCCTCTTCTTACGTCGCGCCGTCTCGCAGTTAGTCGCGATAGCGCATTTTTCGACAAATTGGATCACGCTACCGTGCGAACGGCCAAGAAACGGCTAATACTCGCTGGAATAAAGGACCGATGCGGCACGATGCCGGTTACTCGATGGTTAAAGTGGGAATGTAGAGTGAATAAATCGGGCTGTCTTCAAGAATGCGAGGTTTTGGTGGTAGAGTCCTTTTGCAAAAAGAATAAGAAATCCAAAGGTTTTTAAAATATTCTGAAGATCTCTGTTCATAAAAATATGAAACAGATATCGAAAATATATATTAGATTGAGTTGTCGAAAGATTAAGATACCCAAAGATTTAACCCGACGTGATGGTAGGTGGTGAATTGAACACGGGAGTGAATAGGAATTTAGTAAAATATGATGCTGAATGTCTGTTAAAATATATACAGATGCAGGCTTCATTTGTTATCGTTGTTAATAAATAAAAAGTTTGTCGTTGAAATTTGTATAATCGAGTCGATAATATCATTACGTAAATGTAAAACGTATAATTTGCACGATATCTGAATTTTTATGTTCTAATTCTACGATTTCAATTTATTAATCGAACGAAACGATAAAGGACCACCAGAATATAAATTCCTTTTATAACAAATTTTCAGAAGATACTTGTATGCACATCCTCCACTACGCGCCACGATTAACTGATCATCACTACAAACAAAACTAATTTGGAAATAATGAGTAAAAAGTTACTATCGCTGAACTTTGTAACGTCGTCTAACACTAAGCGCAACCTAACAAGGAGGAATAAAACGATTAATCAAACCATTAGCTATACTACGATAACTCTTGCAATCGTAATAACTTTATTTTCAAGCAACAACTACCTTTGCCAAAGAATTTGTTCGCGAAAAATATTATACGATATTAGAACATAGTTTATTCCAATTTAAATGTCTTTCTTTCAAGAAAAATTGATCGAATCATAGTTACGTTGTACATCAGAATATTTATCTACGTTATCTATCAGAATGTTTGATATGTACTTTTTCGAAGTTTCAATTTTGGAGATCCTGTGGTCATAGAAAATATTTGGGCGGAGATCCTTAGGTGGTGCCTTTAAGGTTGAGCGAGGTTAGGGCCACTCTGAACGTAATTCCGTTAGGTAGGCCTCGAATCGATATAATCAACGAACACGCAGGGGGTGAGTTTTCACCCGACGTCGGTTGCTTCACTACTATTCTTCCTCCTAAATTCAGCCCCCCGCACGGTCTGTAATCTTCGGACGCTCTTGAGAACAACCCTTATTCCTCGGAAGGGAGCGCAATCCGATTCGGAGCTATCCGACGGTTTGAACCGGTGTCATCAAAAGGAAACCAGCCGCCGAAATCAGATTGCCAAATGTTTTCCAAACTTGTGGATCATCGCGTTCTAAAAATTGCTTAATAACGTACCGAAAATTACTTAAATTGGTTCTTTTCTATAATTTATCTAGATCCCCTATTTTATGGTAATATAGACGATACGTTAAGGTATAAAGTTTAAAAACTAAATACTAAGTAGGCAGTAAAGGTCATGGTAAGAATAAAATCAATAATGAATAATGAAACAAATTGTATTAAGCTAAAAGAAATGGCGCAAACTAATGGTTAAATATAGAAATAATCTACTAAGTCTGTATACAAATTTTCAGTACAAATTATACTACGTACAAGTATAAACTCTAACAATCGTGGATGATGGGAGAATCGTATGTGAGTATTGTCTTCCTTCGATATTATTAAAGATCGTTACACGGAATCGTGTTCCCTCACCCTAACATAAAATCAATTTCGAAAACGCAATTCACAAAGCAACGCTGCATTCTTTTCACAAGTGCATTCTGTTTTTCAAAAAAAGAAACAGACACTTACATCTCAAATCTGCTAGGCCGTCAATATGTCACCGAGCACTTCCGTTCTCCTCCATTAAGTCATTAATTCAATGTAATCCTTTCACGTTCGAACCGACGTAAAACTGACACACCAGGTAAAATACACAAAGAATAGTGTCACAATTGCAACGGTCTTGAGGCTGGTTCACCAGTGGCGACGACGCGAACGTGCACCGTCGGCGACGTCGAACATCTTCGACGCTTCACAGGAAGAACGAAATGGAAAAATGAGACGCGACAAGTACTCGGTACTTTCGATGACGAAGCCAAGACGCCGGAATGAACATGGGCGCGAGATGTGGCACACCCCGAGACCTAGACACTACTGAACCAGCCCCATGGCAAACCTTGTTAACGGCAGTCGACAACCAAGTTTAAACTTCGGGTAACAATTCCCCTACCAGCTAACTCTCTCTCTCTCTCTCTCTCTCTGTTTCTCTCCTCGCGTGCTCTCCCCCTCCCTCTGGGAACTATCTCTCTCTCCCCCTTTGTCTCTCCCGTTTGCCGCGGCGGAAGGTGATAGAAGAATTCTTAAGAAGCTGGTATAATTAATCATCTCTCGATCGAACCATCCGAGCATCGTGATAATTCGGGGGTAAAGTTGGTGGTGGATGCTGGACGAAGTTGTTGCTTGAAAAATCGATTCGTAGGTGGTTTCGAAAATTCGGTGAGTGGTAGGAAAATGAATTCTTTTAGTAGTAGAGACAGAAACATACGTTGTATGGTTGGCGAGGATAAGTATCGAAGGATGAAATAAAATGTCATTGGTATTATAGTGGTGACGTGATTGAAGAGAGGATTTTTCTAAATGAAATGGAAAAAGGTACTTGGCGTAAACTATGTTTGTGTACTTAGAAATCTATACTACTTAAGAACTAAATAGCGTAGGATAACCTTTACGGAAGAAGCATTTAAACTAATGACATTATATTAAAAGCAAGTTTCTTAAAGCATAAATAATAATATACAAATAGAAACGTATCTTTGTACAAAAGAAGCACTCAATACCAGCTAATAATTCCATAAAACCAACTCCATTTCTCTTACAATCGTCTACTACTCTCGAACAAGGTCTAAAATCTTCGTACATTGCTGAAAGTATCCCGCATTCGAAGAAACTGCAAACACCCTCATCGCAGCCCAAAAGACCAGTCACCATCAACCTCGTGCAGCACCGTATTCCATCGAAGGAGAAACAGAATCCAGGGGAAGTGACGTATCTACGCGGAACTCCAGCCTAAGTTCGAGCTGAATCAACTTAAGACGGAGCAGGAAACTCCGAACGGGTACCAAAGAAGTCCTTTTGTACTTGGCCTTGATCGGCCCTGTCTTTGGAAACCGGGACGAAACGCGCCAGCTGTCGTTAACCCCGAATCCCGGTGATCCTTCGTGGCCGAAAACGGAGCACCAGACACAAACCGGTGAGAGTAAGAGGAAGAGAAAGAGAGCGAGAGTGAACGTAGGAAACGAGCTTCCTACCAAGTTCACCGCAACCTTCCTGAGCGGCGCGTTGGTGCGAAACTTGGTAGCCGCGTAACAAGAAAGAAGTAACTATCGTTGAAGCGGACTAGTTTGTTCAATGGCACGAGGCGTAGAGGTGGCGGGGCGGAGGAGGTGCAGCAAGGGGGCCAACGCCGAAAGAGAACGAGAGGGAGAGAGAGAGAGAGAGAGAGAGAGGGAGAGATGAGAAGGTGAGTCGAAGTTCTTCGCAAGAACAAGAACAAAGTTCCGGACCAAAGCACCTCTCGCCCTCCGCTTCTGTTCCTCTCCCGTGGCCCCCTACTCCTTCTGGTCCCCCTCGTGGCCCCCCTACGTGTATGTATAGTCTTGCAGATGCGCGCACTTGCCAGTGCGACCAGTTCACCTTGGAAACTTTGACGAAAATCAAATTCCAAGTGTACCGCCCACGCGGAGGCCTATTCCACGCGAATTTGCCATCGCGAGAAACGTTACAGCGGGCGAGAACGCGACCAACCGAATGGATACAACGGTATCGAGAACGTAGCTGATACGACTTTTCGCGGAGGTGGATGTTACAAGTTTGGATACGCGAGTGGAATAGGTCTGTAGTGGAATAGGTGTTTGAGATCTCTGGTGCGTAAATCTGATGAACCGTCGAAATGGATTTCGAAGATGCGGATCGTGGTAGCAAAAAAATGGTTTTGAATTTACGTGGTGCAGTTTGATACTAAATTATAGGAACGTGATGTGAATGTGGTGAGTGATCCCAATGATAACTTATGCGATACTTTGTCTTATCAATAAATAGTAAAACTCGTGCTACTTGGATAACCAATTTTTATCTAATTACAACCGAGATTATCTATTAAAGAAAAAACGTGAAAGTTTAAAATAGTACACGTAGCTTGGTCTTCGCGTTGAAGACCACAGAATGATAATTTTCTAACGTGTGCTCAGTTAACAAACGAATGACACGTCTTTAATTAAAACAGATTCGCACTTCAACAATCAGAAAGAGTCTTCCAGGCATGAAATAGCAGAAAGTACGAAAAATTGAATCTACTATAGCAATAAACACGAAGAAAGTATAAAAATGTCTCTTTGCACAAATGGTACTTACTCGTTTACTTCGATGGAAGACAGGCAACGCTTGCAAGAAGGATCGTATCACGAGGATGACTGGAGATCCGTGTGGAAGCCGGAAGAACGCGTGAAAACGCGGTCACTGATAAGATCCTGGATCGTTGGTGACGATTCGGATAAGGAAACACGCGTCCGCGATAGCGAAAAGAGAAGGACGTAGACCCGTGATCGACGTTAGCCAGCCGTACGAGAGATCAGTCCAAACGGTGCGCGCCGCGACGTCGGCGAAGAGCGGCGATTTTCCACGAGCAACCCCGAGAGGTCGTACACAGCGAGAGAACGGCGGCAGCGTCAGTAGGAGGACGTCGGAGGAAGAGGAGGTGGAGAACGAGGAGACGACGGAGGTGGAAGTGGAAGGAGCCAGAGGAGAATTTCGAGCTGGTATTGGTGAGGAGAGAGGGCCGCGCGCCGTGTCGCTACATCGTCAGGAGTTGCGCGCCTGTGTGCGCTCGTGAGGAGTTAGATTAGAGGAGAGGAGAGACCAAAGAGAAACGGAGAGACCCGGGAAACACAGACGACCGAGGAGAGACGACCGACGGACAGAGAGAGAACGAAAGGATGAGAGGAGGCAAGAGGAGGTTGGATGTGCGTTACCGTAAGCTAGTGGTAGTGAGAGTAAAACTTTTCTCGCTTGTGTTCGTACGTACGCATCGACTCGCCTCCCGAGGAAGGGAGGCAGGGGCCATAGCCAGAAAGAGAGAGTGGAGAGAAGAGAAGAAGAGACGAGGAGCAGAGAAGCGGATAAAGGTGGAGGAACAGGAGTAGGAGGAGGAGGAGGAGGAGGAGGAGGAGGAGGAGGAGGAGGAGAAAGATAGGGCGTAGTACGATTTTGCTGGTACGGAGACGAGCTTCCAAGCAAAACGCGTGGTCCACCTCCGAGTTATTTCCTTTTCCAGTCACCCTCGCCTCCCCCTTTAGGCCCGCCCTGTCCCTTAGGCTGCCTGGACGGCGCAAATTATTACCCGTCGCAGGTGCATTTTTTCTGTTCCTTCGGAGCAAATGTTTCTGCTCCGGAGGAAGCGGCGTCGTTCCTTTTCTTCCTCACTCCAGAATATCAACCGCGTGATGGAAAGTTCTGGAGAACTGGTAACCAACGGCTTTCACTGTTTCCGCTCAGGGACAAACAGGAACCGAGTTCGGCCGTGAGCTTCGTCGGTTGCTAAACCGGACTGTTCTTATTATTATTGCAGCTATAGATACCGTATACTATGGAAACTGAAATACGGAAATCTTCGCAAGCGTGATTTCAATCCCAGTTGTTCCAAGAAATTTCATGACATACGTATGTCATTGTTTTCTAGAATATGACTAACTGCCAAGTTAGATTCCTTTCCGAAATCTAACAAAATTTGATTACAAACACCAACTTCCAATATTACTCGACGCTCGTACCATCGTCTAAAAGTTATTCCACAAAAATTTTATTAAATCATCTCTTCGTCAGCGCAGAATTCGCCTGGACCACCGTATTTAGAGACCTAAACATCTCCAGCGTTCATCAACTAGAAGCATCCGGAGCCAACAAGTATTCGGAATTCTTGGCGAAGCCCCGGCGGCAAAGAAAGCAAAAGCCTTGCGGAATCGTACGTGGCGAAACCGAAGATGCCTTATGATCGCGGACAGCAGTTCGTTCCTCGACGGTAGGCGGACTACCGAACGTCGAGTTTAATGCAGATTAAGGAGCGCGGGGGCTGGAGGGTCCTTTGTAGAACGCGTTTCGTTCGGTATTAGCTGGAAGTAGCTCGTAGAACCGTGGTATTACCTGGAATTACGTCTCAATCTACCGTGGCCGTCGACTAAACTAATATTAAAACTTTTAACGTAGTTAGAGCGCGGCCCGTGGTTGCTTTACCGTCCGTGAAGCTTCTCTCTCTTTCTCCCTCCTCCTCCTTGCCTCTCTTCATCGTTCTCTCCTTTTAACCCCCCTTTCTCTTTCTCTCTTCCTCTCTTGCTGCTTATACATGTGTACACGCGCGTATATGTGTCTACGGCTATCGGTATGTGTATGTGTGCACAGGTTGCATTGACCGTTACTGAACTTTGATGTGTTTCCTGCACAAAATTCACCTCCGAAGTCATAAATTAGCTACGGAGACCGATGCGTCTCTCCCTTTGGCCACCACCCTTGAAGCTGCACCAATACACCAAGCCCTCTGCGCTACTCGAGAGACCGTCAAAAGCAAGCAACCAGCACGTATCTACGACAGCTCCCTCGAAATTGTCCGAGCAGCCGAGAGAGCTCCGCCTGACCCGGTCCAGCCGCCTCGATCCAGGATAAACTCATTTTTCAACAGATCCTAGGAAGCGAACGGAACCAACGAAAGCGTTCCTCCGTCCTTCCTTCCTCCTTCCTTCCGATCGCCTCTCTTCACAACTGAATATTTATCGGCGACGATGAACGACGGATCGGCCAGGTCTGTGTAGTTTGCATACGCCGTTAGAGAAGACTCTCGCGTGGACGGGCATCGACTATTTCGGGGGCTGCAACGTGTTGCAGTGACGGACACCGACCCAATGTCCGGGTTCGTCTGTTTAGAATTTCATATTTTACACGATGCGCCGCTTTGTAGCCGGACCAGGCAAATTATTATCTCTATGTACTTTCATCTTTTGCTCCGATGCATTAAATTTACACGTAATGGTATTCTGTTTCCGCTATTCGTTCTGCGATCGATAGAAATTTCTTTTTGTCCACGGTGGTTGTCAGAAATGGCAAAAGTTTTGTGAAATTATGATGGTACGCTATATGATAGATTGTAGAATAAAACTTGTAATTATTCGAATTACTAATACAGCGCGTATTCATTAGAAAAGCAGTATCGACCAATCCAGTGTCAATGGATTTATCACTTCAATTTCATATTGAAATTGAAGAAGAAATTAAATTTGGAATAGAAATCCAGTGAATTTTTATGATTTCAGAATTCGTCATTGTTTTCCGAATAAACGCAATGTTATGAAGCAACATCGACTGTAGCACGTCCATGCATTCTGCAGGACAAATTTTCATTCCGCCGCTTAAGGAGCGGCAGGTACTGTCCTGCCAGATCAGAACTGCTTCATTTAGAATCTATTAAGTGGATTAAGATCTACCAATGAAATGGTCGTTTCACCTTCGTCTTCTTTTCCGTCCTTCTTCTCACCAACTGTTGGCAACTTCTACTTCTTCCAACTTCCTTCGAAAGTTCGCTGTGAAACTGCAGCCGAACACGAGAGGATTGCGTAGACGGAGGTTAAAATTGAAAATCAACGGGAAAATTTACACGGGGAAATGTAAAATCGCAAAGAAGGCGGAAATACGAGATCTATTACCGGAGATAAACGGAGAGGAAATTATATGAGTTAAGGAACGGTGGTCTTTGGGCCAAAAATGCCCTCGTAAGGTGTTCTACGGTAAGTCAACACGGTTAATTGGAATAAATGTGAATTTTCTATGAATCCCTTGTTTTTCACTCTAAAATTCATCATCCGTGTTTTATCTGTATCATTATCTACTTTTTGAAAATATTTTTGTATATTAATATTTCATGTTTTCTATATATATTATTCGTATATATTTTCTAGTTATATATAATTGCGGTATCACTGAAATATCAAAAATACGGGTAATTCTATCATCGTAATACTATCTTCATAAAACTGTTATATCTCAGAAATAATAGATGTTCTAAGATTGACTAAATTTAACTTACTTGTAAATCGAAGGAAACGAGTAATTAGATAAAAGAAACTATTCTTAAAGTTCCAGAAGAAAATATAATAAATTAATATCGCATTTTATATTAACAAATATCACATTCTTTGCGAAAAGAATACTTCGAGGTATCAACACACCTTTGAATATTCGCAACACTTGTTGAATAAACTTCGAGCAAGTTGTTAATAGGAAATTATTAAAATCATTCGCGAAATATAAAACTCAATTACACAGAAAATTCGAATCGAGAACTAGTTCACGACATTCCGAACACGTGTCAAGGGAGTTTGGTACAACGTTTAAGAATGTTCTATATTCAACGCGTGAAAGGCTGAACATTAAAGACATTTAAATTCCTCCTTCGTTTTACCTCGTCATTAAGAGATGCGATTAGTATTTACACGCCATAAGCAGCCGCGCTCCTCATATTTCTGCTAATTACCTTTAACCTTCGCATAATCGTTGGAAATGTTGCGTTGCAAGTTTTCTTAAGTAAAGATCAAGCATAGAACGAATCTAAAATTAAGAATAAATTAATAATTTCTTTAATATCATTTATCGAGAAGCATCGCGTTTTTCAAAGTCGTGCGTAACTTTCCTCTTGCTAATTTTAAGATATAAGAGGAGAAATAACGTTCATCCTTAAATATTAATAAATTTGAGATCTTATTATTTACGATCCATCCAGGAGCATCATTAATGAGTTTACTACTTTCACCTGGAACCATTGCATAATCTTAATTCAATCAAGTTCTTTAACAGTATTAACAGTCGAAAATGCAGCCACAGCTGGTCAGACATCCTCTACCACCGATTATACCACTACTTCCCAACAGGACGAACTTCCTAATAACTACGAAGGAAAAAGAAGAAGTCGAACGAGAAACTTCCAAAGCCGAATCTCTTCCACGTGAAACGTTAATGACTCGAAGAAACGTTCCCTATTATCACAGTCGAACGATAGAGCACACTAATTAACATCAATTACCATTATATCTAAACTTTCCACCCAATCCCATCAAATCGACCATAAAATCTACCCTATACATCGTAACAAATGCAATTCCATTTTTAAGGCATTCAACGTTTCAAACATACATTCAGCGTACAATCTCATTCGATATAAGACAATCTTTAAATATAAGAAGGAAAGAAGGATTCATCGATAGATTTTTGAAGGAAAATCGGTACGTTCCTCTAGAAAAACGAGCGAACGCAGGAACAGCGTGCTCGCATCCTCGATCTTCGAGGAGGAGTGCTGAAGTCTTGCCCCAGCGATTCCCGATGTTCCTCCCCGCGCGGCCATCCTGGCCACGAAATTCTACGGGTTTTCCATCCCTCTCTTTATCTCGGTAGCTCGGTATTCCTGAACCTTGTCACTCTCTACTCGTCTGATTCGCGCACGCGTGCTTCCTGTTCCCCACTCTGGAAAGCTCGACGAGCAACTTTCCGGGAGGTAGCACGGGGAAAAGCTCCACGATCCACGCCTCCCACGGTAGGCTTACTTTCCTGTAACTTTTTGCCGTTGTTGCCGTCGACATCGTCGTCGTCGTAGGTGGTCGTGGTCATACGTGCGCGCGCCCTGAGGAAAAACCTCTCTTCTCTCGACCGTGGCTGCCTCGAAAGAGCTTCCCTGCTCGCCAACCGCGTTTTTCCTCCTCCTTTTGCTTCTTTTGCCATCCGCTACCGCTTGCCCGTTCCCTCATCTACCTCTTTCGCTGTCTCTCTGTCTCTCTTTTTTGGCTTTGCTCGTGTCCCTTTTTGTTTTTGGAAGCTTTTCTTTTTCTTCTTATTGTCGCTACGTTCTCAGCTATCACGAGCAATAAACGTCCCTGCTCACGAAATTACCCGGCAAACAACGCCACAGGGAAAAGATTTCCATGGAAGTATAGAAACGACGAGGCAATGTGTCGACCAACGGAAATGAGAATTGTCCACCAGTTGTTTAGTTTTTTTGGAGAATCAGAGATACCGATGGAAGAACGATGAAAACGATGTTCGATCGATTTTAGGTGGATCGAAGATAAATAAATTTGGAGGAAAAGAATCAGAATTTTGCGTAAGAACTATGTTTAGAATCAGATTTTTCTAGTTTCTACTGTACTAATAGAGAGTTTCGTGTAGGAAAATTTCTCCCCATAGTAATCCGAAGTTCTATTCGAAAAGCTTGCCAATGTGCATTGACTTTCTCGTAGAGAAACGCAGATAAGCCCCGGTTGTGGACGTACAATTATGCAAACGCTGATCGAAAGTAGGAAAAATGCAGAAGAGAAATATGTTAATGGTCGAGAGTGAAATAAAACAACCGCCGGGACACTCGAGCGGCAAAGTTCAAAGTCCAAAGTTTGATAACCCCTCGTTCCCCTGACCATATCGTCTATCACTACCCTCTCGTGAGACACTTCGTTATCTTTCTGGATCGACGATGTCACGTGGAAATGTCGCAACGTTTTATTCTACTGCAACAATTCCTTCTATTCGAAATAGTTCATTTAGACTACTGTTCTATTATTATTTTTATAAAACGTATCGAGAATTGTAGAAATTTCACTTTACTTTTTAAGATTTTGTTATAAGAAATCTATAACTTTTTTTTTTATTTTGATTCGTAAATACTTCGCTAGTTAAAGTCTATGAATAAAGCAGCGCTTGTTATTATGATAATTGGTGACTCACGACTTATTATGTCTTCATTCTTAATTTACATAGTGTAGAAAATACTTTAAATACTGTAACAAAAATATATGTGTGTGTGTGTGTGTGCGTGCGCGTGTGTGTGTGCTTGTGCGTGTGCGTGGAGGACCAGAAAAAAGCAACCGGCAACACGGGTAGCCCACAACTTACCATCAAAGTTAAGAATTTAACTTGGGCGTTATTTACTGCGGGCCGAGTTACGAACTTCTGAGATCACTTAGGACGCTAAGTTGCTCATTGTGTTTGAAGAATAACTTAGCCGAACTACAATGAGTCGAACTTTGAGCGAGTGGAACGCGTACACTCTTGCCGGAATGACGAATGGAAGCCTAGAGACATAGTTAGTTGCACGCTCCTTAAATCCTTTTGTTGCATCACTTTCTAAGTAACAACCTGAGCAACTTCGGGAAATTTAATTTCACTGGCCAAACACGATCGTAGCCGTTCACAGTTTGGAAACCGAAATAGAAAAAATGAGCCAGATTCAATACGCGAACCTTTTCTGTGGACGATTGTATTATATTCCAACCCTCTGACCATATAATTCCGTGAAATACACGATATTTTCTCGGCGATTGTGGCGCGAAAACACTGGCAAGCTGAAGATACATTTTTCAAAAACGCTCGGAAATCAATTCCGTCGACCATTAATAGACCTGCTGGTTTTTAAACAATTGCTGCCGGTTCGGATTGGAATGAAACTTTTGGGGGCATTCAACGATCGTCGAAATATTTATCCTGGCATATAACGCGTTTAAATCAGAAAGAATAGAACGTGTTTCATATAATATTTTTAGTATTTCGTTTTATATTTGTCATCATTGAAAATTACAGAAATACAAATTACACAAATCTGCGATCACAGTATAGTTATTATAAGCAATTCCCTGTGATTTAACACGAGCAACAAAAACGAACCATAATCAGCCACGCGAGGGAATATTCGAATTCCTTCAACAACACCGACGTAGTTTGGAAACTAAAAGAAACGAGTACAGTTTCACCGTCGTACTTAACGATCTAGGTTAATACTTCTCGCAACTTTTCGGGATTTCAACGGTCCGTGAGGAAAGAATACCGACGTGAGCGCCATAGTTGTTGAAACCAACCGCGTGGTCTAAACGTATAGATAGTTTTAAACGTTTGAATAATTCCCTTTGAATAATAAAGCACAAAGTTCATAAAAAATAATATCATTGTTGTCGCTTAGATTGAATACTTTTAAAATACAATCATTGCGTCTTGATAATTTAAAGATAATTTTAGAGAGGTACATTTAAAAATTATCGTTTCGATGAATCTCACTCTTACAATATACAACATTTTTACTCTCTTTCCTAAAACACCAGACATCGAGAGATTAAATATGTAATTATCACAAATGCAGTAGCATGAGGTAACCGAAAGCCAGTAGCATTTTGTAAAAATATAAGAGCATTCACGAGAGGCAAGGAATCGGAATTCGAAATTCTATAAGGAAGCGACTGATCCAATTTTCGAGGGGCATTTACAGTGAACTCTCGAGGTTAGCTAGCAAATAAGACGAAATATGGCTAGATATAAGAAGGCAAACACAAACGACACGCGTAGGTATCCATACGTATTTGTACGTAAATACGGGAACTCATAGCGTTGCCTACTAGTGTAAACACGGAGAGACAAAAGAAACGGAGAGAGATCGAGGCACAAAGAGAGCATATATCTGTCCTCCGTATATCTATCGCGGGGGAGAGAACGATGATCCCTGCTGGTCCGAGATATAGATCCATAGATTTGTTTTCTATCTTTGGCCATCCTTTCTATCGCCTTCGGCGTCGAAGAAGCTCTTCGCGAAATCAAACTCGCAGATCTCCATTCGGAAATTTTTCCTTCGTCTCGAGAACCAACATCACTGTGGGTTTTGTGGCGAAAGGAAAGCTTTCTTTCTGGAAGGTGATGGTTTGAGACGAGATTTTCATTTCAATTGATAAGCAAAAACGTTTTAAATGAACGGCTTAAACGAATCGGTGAGTTAATCGATACAATTAGCAAAATGAGAAAAGATCTTGTTTTAAAAAATATACGTTAAGTTTTTGATATAATGATCATAAAGATTACCAGTGATGATTGAATCTACTTTGTAGATAATAAGAATTTTTGGTAAAAGAATCATACTTTCTTCGCAGCTCTGTTTTTCATCAACCCCTACTTTAATGTTATTAAAATGAACATACACAGGAGAGAGTTGTCACCGGATTGCACAAACATTTCAATTGGCACATCAAATATTCTATCAAATATTAAACCTACCAATGAGGAACTCAGATTAGCGTACCAAGAAAGACAGACTTCAAAATAAGTAATGTCGAAAATGTCCGACAAGAATAACTGTCGCATATCGTTAAGGCGATTCTGGAATATTATAGGGATAAGGGATGACGAGATCGAAGGGTAAGAAAAGGACTGTCGACGGTCTTCTGTCGATGCTCGGCATCACGATATTAATTGACGCAAGAAATTAGGTCCGCGATCCCTGGGAATGATTGATCGCGTAATGAGAAATCCCTAATAATGACCCTGCCGTTTTGGGGTAGGAAGAACGACGTAGGGCGGGGGATGGAAAGGTATTAAGAAACGACATTAGATTATAATTTATATTAAAATCTGTGCAAGGAGATAAAGAGAGGAGACACCCGCCAACGGTCGATCTCAACCCTTCGGCATTGGCGTAACGCCCGTCTCTAAGACAATGAGGATCGGCGTTAAACTTCTTGGAAGGGTGCAGGATCTTTGAATATACAATGCTTCCAGCTTACTATGAAAATAGAAAATATTCAGTAACTTCGAGTTTACTACAGAATTCAAAACATCTAAGAAATAATACCTAACTCCTAAAGGTATATTCTTATTTATTACTCTTTCATTCTAAATAAAAGAACATATTTTAATTCCACTATACGTAATATACTCTGTATATAATATTTTCTTCAATCTTTTCGAAATAATAATTATCACGTATACAGGATACCGTATTTGCGGGAGAATATCTACGATATTTGCACCTATGCTAATAAGAAAAGTATTTATCGAACATTTTGAAATCACGTTAACGAAACCATGACGATAAATTATACGAGGACGTATGTAGTGAAACAGAAGCTGGACCAATGATCGATCTAAGATCGCAAAAGAGGCATTTAATTAGGCTTTACGCCTATGGAAAATAATCAAGGGGAGAGGCCAAGGGACGCTTTATGGTGGAGAAGAGAAAGAGAAGACGAACGTGGATCGCATGGAGCAGGCAGCGCGGCATAGTATTATACTGATGCAAAGATAGGGTAGGGGCAGCATGCTTAGATGTAATGGGGTAGAACTTCGGATTTATTCCGGTTACGACATTAAGCATGCAACAATATATGTTCCTAGTAATGTTATGTCGAATCTGTTGAACTATCCGTCAAGAATTAAATTTAGGTTTAAAGTTATATAACTTTGTAACCCATATTTTCTATTTTATACGTTGAACACCTTTAACTCTCTCAGTGACATAGCGTCTTACTTTTTAAAACCTTATTTACAAAATCTACAATACTTTCACTATATAAAATAATAGAAAAAACTGAGGTAAGTATATCTAGGATATCTACGTAAACGCAACAGGAGGAAAATATTATACGTACATAGTACACGTGGATAAATGATTAGCAAAATTAAATATTGGTGCATCGAAGAAACTCGACATGCATCGAAAATATCAAATTCAATATCGTATTACGATTATCGACTAATACCTTAACGATTCCCAGTTTCTACGCAGCACCGAACAGATCAGAACTCCTACAGCTGACCCGCTCAAAGCGGACTAACGATTCACCCCGTTCTTCGGTTTGCCGTTACGTCGAGTCCAGCAGGTAGCGCTATCGACAAGACAGGAAGCGGAGATACTAAAAATACGCACGGCAGGTTTGAACGGCACCAAGACAAATATATGTCAGCCCAACGCGTTACACTTTCCCTGGTGGCATCTCATTCCCCACATCACAGAGCGTGTGAGAGGCGAAAGGAAGAGAAAGGGAGATAGAGAAGAGCAACTAACGGTTTAGGTTCTGTAACGAGCACCAGTTCTCGGGGATCCCTCGTAGCCGATAATAAAATGCATGATTTACCTTTCCGTTTGCTCGAGCGGGTTGCGAAGCGCGCGTACGGCGCACGAAAGCGCAGCTATGGCAGCAATAGCGGCACGCCAAGCAAGAGAAACACACAACACGCTTTCATGCTAGAGAGGGAAAGAAAAACGCCGAAGGAAGGAGAGAGGAGAATACAACCCTCTTTACTCAACGGCACGACACGTTACGAAAGGCGACCCGCATTACATACGAGCGACAGGACGACGCCATGAATTATAAAATGACGGTAAAAGCGAAAGTTTCCAGCGGTTTCGCGGATACCGAAGAGAAGGATAGAGACGAGAGAAGGCCACCAGCAACGTACAAGTCTGAGGCAGACTGTCAGCTAGCGAACCGACCAACCAGCCAGCCTCCTTCTAATTTAATGAAATAGCGAAGGGTTAGGCTCCTAGCAGATGAAGCACCGAGCAAATGTTTAGGCAAAGTAGCCAGTCTACATGACGTGCTCGCGAATGTGGAAGTGCAACGTTTACACGTTCAACCACGTCCTGTCGTATCGCCCTGCTCGAATTCAGCTCCCGCAACTACCTGTCTCTCCTTTCCTTTTCGTCCCTTCTACGTTCCCCTATTTCCCTTCGCGTTCCTCTTCGTTTCACCTAGTCGTGTAGTAGTAAGCGTTACAGCGACACTAACGCTAGACATCGCATCTATCCTCATCCATTCTTCGGGTTCTGGTCTTTGAACGCGTGTCTTACTCTTCGTTGGACACGACTGTCTTCCTTCGTGGCATGGGAGGAATCGATTAAAATGGATGCGAAACGGTTTTTGGCGATAGCGATGTTGGTGGCGAGGATGCTACGAGTCAACCATGCTCCCTCGACAACCTATCCCACTGCCTCCGAGCGACGAGCATGCAAATTCAGAACCGGTTACGCGAGCATTTTCACATCCGGAATGACGCGGTAACGAGAGAAATCCAACGAGACGTCTCCTGGATAATTTCCTTTCTGGGACGGATGAGAATGTTCCGCGCCCGCTTGTACGATTGTTCTCGTCGCAGTAGAGTTGGGTATTCTTCGACGTTCGAGTTAGGATTTTTATCATTTTATTAAATGTATTAGTTACTATCTCTCTTTGCCTTTTTTTGACATTTCACGAGCTCAATCTGTCCACAATCTACTAACTAATCGACGATTAGATTCAGAGAACTTTAAAATTTAAAGAAATAATACAAAGTATGTGTAAAATTATGAACTCTCTCGACAGTATTACACTGGCAATCGAATTCATCAAACTATCGTCTTTCTCCAAGATTCTTGAAACCTCTCCATCACCCCCATCTTCCTAGAACAGGTAGTCCATATGTCTGCATGGATAATAATAAAACGGCAAGCAACAATGACCATCGGGGAAGCATCGATATCTGGTGGCAAAAAACGGCAGAAAAGTGTCGGTCATCGTGGATGCTTGTATGGATCCAGCTTGAAGCAAGAGTCACAGTGGGAATCCTCGCGATATCGTCGCGAAGGTCCGACGAGGCGACGATGGAAACGAATAGAGAGGATGTCGGGCGATGGTAGCAATCTGGAGGTATTCCCCGGACAGTGAGGCGCGTGACACGGGGGTGAGAAGGCGCGATGACTATGCGATAGGCAAAGAGAGTGTCAGGCCTGAAGGAGTGTGAGGAAGCTTTGGTGGAAAGAGAAAGAGGGGAAGAACAAGGGGGAGAGAGAGAGAGAGAGAGAGAGAAAGAGCGAGGTGGCGCAGTCGTGATTACAGTGCCGTGTATTCAAATGGTCAGTCGGACCCACACCAATCACAACGAGCAGCACCCCCGAGCATCCCCGATACCCTTGTCTAATGCCACAGGGACTAACGCCGATGTACAGGACAAATAGCGAAAGAGGGTTTGTGTGCGTGTGCCTACGCACCGACGCCGGCATCCTCTCCTCGCACGTCGAATCGAGAAATGGTAATATGCAACTTGGCCGACAAGCTTCCCTCCGTCGACTGGAAAATTCGAAGGACCTCCCTAGAGATCGGCCTGCGAACGTTGCAGGACATCGAAAGACCCCGAGTCCTGTCCTTTCGTAATAACCGCAGCCCGTGCCGCGTGAACGTTCGTTCTCCCATTGAAAGACGCGCTAACGTGTTTCACGCGTATTGCGAATTTACTCCGCCGAAATTACATGTCACCGTGTCCATTCTGCGAAGATTCCTTAATTCTGAGTCGAGTTTACGCGGGTCGAGTTGGCGTAGTTCGTCAAGGTTTAGTGAAATGACTATAACAGTACGAAACGGGGGATTGTAGTCTGGGAGCTATTGTAGAATGTTTGAGTGAATGTAAATTCGTAAATTGTAGTTGAAACTTTGGTCTTGTCGATATATGACATAATTTATACGGCTTATACGAGAGAATAATTCAGACTTGTTTTTCAGTAGCTAATATCTAGCTTACTGACTACTTAGAAATAAATATTTTACAGAACTTTATAGTCCTAATACGCAAGACCTTGATTACAGTGGGTATGTGTCCTGGCTTCCTTCACAAAATCTTCGATGTCAATGGTGATCGGTTATCCAACCGTTTAGAGAACCAACGATCTTGTAATCTCAGATCACGATAATTTCAAATCCTTACGTATCCGATTCTCGATAATAACGCGAATATTATATAATATTTTAGATCTCAAGTCAAGTTTATCATCGAATTCACTTAATGCGTGGTTTGCGTATACTTTACGCTCGACAAACATTATGTAAATTCAGCGATCATCGAACGCGAAAGATAACCTCCTTGTCGACAGGCGTGATAACTTGTGGTAGGTAGACATGTAGGAAGACGAGAAGGAAGTGGAGAAGATGGCGAGAGGTCGTAGGACGACCCTAGTTAGTCCCGGGTCTATGAATCGTTAATGCTAATCAGGATCGCCAGGACCGTGTGCCATGGACTAGGTGACGTCAGCCCTTCGTCAGAGATACGGCTACGACGAAAGGGACTTGATCAATTAACCCCTCGCGATATTGATAAACCCTGAAAGGAACCCGCGAAATCCTCTGTGGTCATACCGAGTCGATCAATGCGTGTTGAACTCATTAAGGATCCTGTTAGGGATTGATCCTGCGACACAGATTAGAGATGTGCAATTGTTAAGAAACGCGTAGAACGTTTGATCTGTCTTTGTAACGGAAACGCAAAAAAGTTGATGATAAAAATGTTTTCGATGAAAAGTTTGTTGCTTTTCAGACGGGATGGCAATGCATTTGTAGCATTCTTACTCGAGAAAGTATCAGAAAGTTTTATTAAATGCTGTTCTTCGAGAATGAAAAATAACGCGAGGCATTCATAAAATGTAATAACGATCATAAAATTAAATACAAATTAAATTAAACGCGAATTCAGTAGAATATGTCAACGAATAATCAAACGAAACTTATACATTCGTCGTACAACACGCTAGTATTATAAATACGCGTCTATGAAACAATCATATTCTCTAACCTGCTAACGCTCTACAAATTTCATTGGGACGACAAAAACAGCGAACCGGCATTTTATCCATTATCTCGTCAAGCTAGCAAACCGATCTTGTAATCGAGGGGTGGGGTGGCGAAGCCAAGGGTACCAGGAGTAGATTAGTAGAAAATCATTTCCCTTTCTCGAGACTCAGCAGAATCTGCGATACCATAGAACAAACATTTCGTGAAGGGGTGGCAGGGAGATCGGCGTTCCGTTCCACCCTCGTCCAGTTTAGCCGCGACGTCGACGCCACATGGGCCAGATAGCAAGTGTGCCTTATCTGCCAACGAGAATATAAATTTCCAGGAAAGCCCGGCAATACGTTAGAACGTAGGTACGCACGCACGCCGATCTGCCATCTCCCATTAGCTAACTCGTGTGTTTGCTCGTCACTTGACCGAAGATTAACGCTCGTCGTCGAGGAATCGATCGCCAAACGAATAGCGAACAAGCATGCACGCACACGTACACGGGTTTTCTACGAACCTACGTCGAGAGGTTACGACACCTCCAGCTTGACCATCGTCAGATTTATGGTCGCGTTATAGTAAAATTTCCCTGTTCTCGATCCTTCCTCCGATTAATCAGGCAAACAGGTTTCGATCTAAGGTAAAACATGACCGCGAAACGCACGATCACCGTGAGTCGGAGTTCGCGGGATTTTCTTCGAGACGTCTTAATTACGGCTACCCCCGTGGATCGAAGTTTCCAAGGTTTCCAGCAAGTTTCCCGACCAAAGTTTCCGCACACAGACCAACGTATGCAAGGTTAGGTTTAAGTTCGATCTCATAGACTCGACCGCAGCGAACGCTGTTTTGGGCCGTGGACCTGTGTGTACCTTGATTCAACGCGGTTGATCCCTACGCGGAATCGTCGGAGATCGAAAAACGATCCAGATCCCAGGGATCGAGTTTCACCGATCATTTCGATACGTTATCGTTAGCTTTCCTTGAAAATTAAAATATTGCGCGTGATCGTCCGTTTCAAATATATTTCACCATAAAATCTATAATCGTGCACAATACGCATACAAAGTAGATGTTGAATCTGAGCCGAGTTTCGATATTGAGATTTCTAATGAGACGAGTACGAGGATTCTAGCCATGAATTTTCAAACTAGTTCTGAACGATAAACTATGTCATGTCGATAGCAACAGATCCACGATGAACGGTATAAAGTTTCATCTTCGTATATATATTTATAATTTATAGGTAATATAGGCTATCATCTGGAAATATCTGGACATATTATTTTTTACAGAATCTAACATAATTACAGATTTACAAATAAAAAGATTCCTATATCCTAGGATATTACGATACAAAGCAAATATATTGTAGCATCTTCAAAATTTCTCGAAACTTTACTGAAAAACCCAAAACCAACTTTGTTTTAAACTCCGAACGAACCATATATTTTTTATTTTCCTCGACGTTGCATCATAGTTACAGCGTAACAAACAGTCCGCGCCGTTATTTCTATCTTCTACGTTGTACGAAATTTCAAAATATAAATAAACAGCAGTCTTGACCAACTCAACGTCGACTAACGAATACGATATATTGAATTCCGGAATGAGAACCGGAAAAACAGGAGAATGAAGTTGGAGTAATCGGTCCGGGTCTGTCGGTTATTGTGCACGCGAAAATGACTGCCAAAATGAAGCCGAATAGCCGGCAGCGATTTTTGTCGGTTATTCAGTTATTAGTTCCATTCAGTGAACCGGACTCGTGTTCGACCCGTTAGGCGCTCTCTCCGCTTTCAGGTTACCGATGCCCTATTGTTTAGCGGATGGAATCCGCAGGGCTTCGTTCGGCGGCTGCAAGTGTAATGCAAGATTCGTTCGTTCCCATAGTTTTGTGGAAACAGTGGCAGGTGAAATGACTTCTAATTAAACTGCCAGAAATATTTAACTTCTTAAATGAATTTGGTCAAGCAGAGTAATAAGGATTCCATAATTATTCACGGAATACGTATACCGAAGAATGTAAAGATTGTTGTTGTAACAGTACATTTATTATTTGTAATTAAGAATAAACAACGGTCTGCAAGACTTTTTTTAAACGATATTTAGTTTCAGTATTTCCAAGTATTAACACGGATGTTTTTAAAATTTGCTCGGTGCATTAACGCCGTCGTTACAATTCGAAATATTGCCATGTAAGAACGAAACACGGTATGACGTTCAGTTGGACTTCTCCTACTAGCAACTATCGCACGTCGATCGATAGGAGAAACGATAAATTTGAAGAAATCTCTGTAAGAATGTGACGGCTGAACGATAACAAGAGGATGATCTCGAGATAAGAACAGTGGCATTAATTGAGATCCTAGATAGAGCGTGGTAGTTGGCACAGCGTGTCTGGATAACGATCGCTGGACAATGACAACGCTGACCGCATTTGGCTTTCATCGGCGTGAATGACCGTTCCGGAAGCCTTCGAATGGAAAAGGAAAAATTAAACGTGCGCGATCATCTTTCAAACGAAAAGGAAGAAAATAATAATTGTAATAGAATTAACGAAAATAGGAATGAAATACCTGATTATGGTATCAGTGTATTTACCCAATCTAACTAAACTTCTCGAAAAGCGAGAAAGAATTACGTCGAATGAATCGGATGCAAAGAGGCCTAGTAAACCCGACTCTAAAACGGGGGTGTTTTTAATAGAACATCTCAGCATCCGAACCGCGTGCTGCCCTCGGACGACAGTGAAGAGAAGCTAGATACTCAGTTCCTTTATGATTTTAAACAAGAAATTACAATATCTTAAACGTTTCTTCGTGCAAATTATGCATTTCCATGACCCCTAATCGTGATACAACGAAGAGTATTCGACTGATTATTGTAAAGTAGACATCGCAAGCGCTAATACATATTTTTCGAAGATTCCAAACTATAAAGAATTCTATAGAATATAATTTTGCAGCAATTCAATATATTTCACACAGTTACAACACAAGATTCGGAGGAACATTGTAGGTTGGAACACGTGAAATACCTATAGAGATTTAAATAAAAGTATGGCCGTGTTTGTTTAAAGTTATGACAATGTGTATAAACCGAATGGATCAGTTAGGGAAACATCTGCACGTAAATTGCACGTAATCAAAGCGCAGAATTATTTCGAGCGGATTTTAATTGGAAATTCCACGGGAGCCGATTTTGCACGAGCGATTAATCGATCGATAAGAGCTAATTGTTACGTGCCCGGTGCGCGAGCACCCTTAAAAGCTAGAGGGTGGTGAAGGTGCCAGGCTTGGCAGCTCGATATGCATTAGCATTACGTGCAATTATACACGTAACGTTCAATGCGTTTCGATTATATCTGTTGTAACATCTCGTTGAATGAATCGGAGATAATACACGATTTTCTGCTCGCTCAAGATTTCATAATTACAAATCTATGCTGCGCTTTAATATTAATTCAATATTTATGTAATTGAACAAATAAAAGTACGATTATATTCGGTATCTATGAAACATCGCACGTGCAATATGGTTTCATTCCTACTGAATAGATTTCTAGTCTTCAACGGAATCACGTGTTTCCAGCCAGAACACGACAAATTGCATAAACAAGAGAAAATATGCTACTATACTTTACCACTATGTTATTCTGCTTACACCGCGTAGTCCATTCAATACGATTATTGATTCCCACTTCTAAAATAAATAATCTTTATTCTTATAAGCCAACTATCTTCTCAAATTGTACAGGTATAATACGCTCGTTATAACATACCTCGTGTATTCTAGACGGCGCCCCTCCAATTTTTCAGTTACCAAATAACTCTCACGTACTCCATAACCCGAATAATAACGTCGAACAGCAACAACGCGATAGAAGGTACAATAACATTAAGCGTCAAAGAACAGGCAGCTCGCGAAGCTGCCAGCGAGTTTGTCTAATAAATTTCGCAGGGCGGATATATTCAGGTAACGGAAGGCTATTACAAGGCGATATCTATCGAAGTTGGGTGGACGGGAGGGCCGCCTGGAGAGAAATAAAGAGCGATTGCCTCGGTAAATCAGAGCCACCCCTACCGTCAGTCCCGAACCACCCCGTGGTGCTCGAGTCGGGCCACCTTCTCTCCGGTTGCCGTGCTGCATACCAGCCACGAAACGAAGAACACGAAGAACATACGTATCGGAACATTAGCAGACCTTTGTCGTACCTGAAGGTCTCTTTTCCTCGCGTCCATTTCAACCCATTCGAAACGGCACCACCGCGACGAGCCGTATCGCTCCACACACTCACCCTACCGCGCGCGGCAAGTATTTCCCGAACAGCGATAAAGCGGCGCAATGCGTCATCCGGCCGTGGAAATAAATTGTCCTCGAACACGAGCGGAATCTTCCCGTGCTTATTTTTACCGGCCGCTAACTCGAGGATTTCGGAAATCGCTCTTTCCGCGGCAGTTCCTCGACAACTACCGACGAGACGGTTTAATTTCGTCGCAGGAATTTCCACGGCTACGATCGTTCGATTTCATGGTTCGGTATTATAGTGAAAGGGATTAGTTTTGGGGAATGTAACGTATCCGAGATGTGCGTGAAGTTTAGAATATGTTTACAGGCTGGTTTAAGAGTTACGCGCTGTGATAATTTGAGAAAGTGTGAAAAAATTTGTATTAATTTTGTGTAACGATTAGAATGAAAAATGATTCGATTATTAGAAATTTCTCTAATTTAATGGTATCTAAGTAACGCATTGGCAATTAAAGGGCTATAGGATGATTATATTTGTGCTAATATTAATTATGTAAGCTTCTATATCGTAGAAATATCGTCATATATGGTAGCGATGAAGAAATAGAGAATCCTAATGTATAATATAATAATATTACAACCTCCACTTACTTGAAATCGAGTATAATTTATAAACGTGTAAGGAAAGATTCATTGTATCCCCGAGGAACTTTCGGAGCGAGCACACAACCGGAAGCGTGACCAATAATTTTTCGAATGATCCAAATTTCTCTTGGGACCGACCGAAATATACACGGTCGTGCATGTTGCCGACGCAATACGTGACAGAGTTGTTTAGAACGGGAAGAATGAACATGCGCGCGCTATGATCAAGCTTTTTGGCCGTATCACATCCAAACCTTGCTCACGTAATAATAAATCGACTAATTACCGTCGATAAGAACCGCAAAGATACGGCGTTATCTCGTGGTGCTAGAGCGTGGCTGTTTTATACACAATTTATTGGTTAAGCAATTTGTAAGGGACCCAGGAAGGCAGCAGAATTGAGCATCGATACTGATAACTGGTGACTTCTAACTCTAATTGATGTTTCGGTATTATCGTAAATTATTTTACGAGACATTGAATATTCTACACGTACTACCTTCGTACACACCGTTCCAATTTTTTTATAGTAACAAAATTGTGAATCCGTTGATTACGACTTTTGCCTGTAAAAGGAAGGAAAGATGAGAAAAAGTGAACGTTCGGTATTGAAGTCGAGCCAGATACAGAACGTGCATGTCAGATGTCAAAGAAACCTTGAAAAAAGGATGCCGTGTGACAACGTAACTTTAAAAAGTTTCCGTCACAGACGGTAAGCAGTGGACGGTAACAGACAAGTTGACAGCGAGCCTAAGTGAATGAGGAATCTTTCTACTTGCTCCGTATAGGTCACAGTATTTTGCGAACAAAAAGAAACGCGTTAATAATCTAGACTCAAATTTATTACTTTTAGGATTACTTTTTGTGATAAAATAATAAATTTTAATACAAAGAAGAAGACCCAATTTCCCTAGAGACACTTTTTTTTTTTTACTTATAGAAGCACTTGCACGTTGATCGGCCGGGGGCAGAGAAATCCCGTTAAATTTACCTTTCGAGTTTAATCTCTGATCACAGTTTTCTAAGCGTCTATCCCGTGGATTGTCGTCGGTGATAGCAGCGTAGATCCGAAGCGTCGAAATTTCCACGGAATATTCAGACCGCCGCGCGTCGCGTCGCACGAGTAGAACTTCGAAATTATAAACTCGTCAGGCATTTACGTGGAACGATTAAAGCCAGCTCGCAACGCTATCGTATGGATCACCGTAAGAAGAACGGTGCGGAGAACGCAAGCAAAGGAGAAAGACGGAAGAATATTTGTGAGCGTGTGCACGCGGTTTACACTAAAGCTAAGCCCGTGATACTCGCGCCACGCACGTTCTCCCTATGATTCTCTTCCTCCCATCTTTGACATGGCGATAGCATTTTCTAATTTTATGAATAATTTAAAATTACATCGAAAATTATAATAGAATAAAATATATCCACAAAGTTTTTTTAATTTTACCATTACGATTGAACGTGAAGACGAAAGTGAAGAACTTATGTTCACAATATGATCTAAATTTGATCTTAGAAATAACGAATCTGTTGATAAGTTTCCTGCTCTTCCAAAACATTCCCACCCATTTCTTTTCTTTTTCTTTTATAATTTCTTATAAACGCTTCATTTTTCTATCTCCTTTCATTTTTCTTCGCTATTTCCTGATTCACATATATTGCAGACAATTTATCAAAAGAGCACGACACGGTAACGGTTTATTCATGCACGGGGATCAACTGCGGATTTCCCGTACTGCGAGCTTGCAAGCTCAAGGAATTACGCACGTGGACGATACTTTAACGAGTCGCTATCCTGCGGTCTGGATTCGGATTTCTCGGGATTCGTTAAAAGCCACGTTAATGCCCGGTTCATTGTTCACCGGTCGCCCTTTTTTCCCGAAAATTTGACAAGGGTCAACGGGAACTTGTTGCTTACGATTCAACAGCTAACTTCGTTGGAGAACTGCCTGATTATGTATCGTGAACGATCTCTTCGCCTCAGACTGTCAAACATTTTACGTTTAGATTATGGATTCGATACAGAATTTAATGCCTAGATGGTGTTTATTAATTGATTTTTAATAATAGAAGATTCTTGTGTTAATTTTTAAGTCGAATACCGTTCCAATGTAATTTTTTAGTTGCGTTGTTCGTGAAGAAATTTTACCTTAATCCCAAATTTATATTGAAAATTTAATCGTTTAATCTTCGTAGAAACAGAAACAGTACAAAACTATAGTGAAGAAACGATCCAGCATTTTCTCAAGGAAAGTGTCTTAATTCAAGTGATCCTAGTAATTCTTCATGAAACATATGAAAAGCACTAATTATCGCAGAAAAATATATTTCGAATACGTATTCCAAGAAGAACCTTAAAGTCGAACAGCGGTATAAGAACAAAGAATATATTCGTCCCGAAAAGATCGAGGATTTATGAGTCACGATTCTCGTTCGCCGGGCATCCAGATCGATTTCGCGAGCAAGAGAAAGGGAGCCATCGCAGTGTAGAAAGCATCCCTTCTTTCGTGGCAAACACGGACTATGACTTTCCTGCGACGTGGCTGCAAAACTTTTCCGAATATCGGATTGACGTATCGCCTCGAAAATAGCACGACGAGTAAACAACCGATACGTATTCGCATTACACGAAACGTCCCGAGGGATGTCCGCCTTCCGACTGCATCCGTGCGTTCCGATGGCGACAGCCACGAAAACACACATGAAACGAAGGCTAAAGCATGGACAAAGCAACATGAGATCAAAAAGAAAACAAGGAATGGAAATTTTATACGTAAAATTTGCTTTCTTAAAGAAGAGCTCTTCGCAGTTAACGATTGATAGGTGGATTTATTGCTGGATAATTTACTATCGAGACAGTTTATTATAGCTTACTATTTGTAACTTGTAATTATAATCATAATTCTCAGAAAAAATCGTATAAAATAAATTTGTTAAAGAAAAAGGATTAGAAGTACTAAATATACTTTTTGATGTGATGATCTACCATGTAATAATTAAATCTCAACAATTACCTATATCAATTACGATATAAAAACTGGTACAGACGATGTCAGAAGACGACGCAACATTCTTTAAAACGATACGCTGAAGTTAGACATTTCGAGGAGCGTTCAAAACACCGGGAACAAGTTCAAAATGAAACTTACCGGGATAACGTGGCTTTGAACTTTGTTTTACCCTGCTCAATAAGTCGATTTCAACCTGCTGACGTAAAAACTGCGAAAGTTCAGCTCCAGTTTCTTTGGCCCCGTTAAACAAGTTCGCGCAGAGCGGTCACAACCTACTTGCTTGTAAGAAGAGACACCGTGGTTGCCAACAATTGAAGAGAAGAACGATAAAAAAAAACAAGGAAAAAGGAGGAAAGACGAGTTTAAAAAAAAGTAAAAACAGAAGAAAGAAAGTTTCGCTTAAGGTCACGTGGTGGAGTGTTTAATCGCGAGTTGTCACCACCGCAACTATGTACGCAAAATATTCGAGTTAGGGAAAATGTGCCTTCGAAACTTCTATCCCCGCCCCCTGTCGCGCACTTGCATTGAAACTCATAGTTCAGTGTTCTGCTGAATGTATTCAAAGTAAACTACTACCAGGTCACCAGTAAGTCTTCGAACTATCACGCAGATTCAATGTCAGCGGAATAAATTTCCTGAGTCTTGTAGTTTAATGAAACGGCAAACTATCGGCACCGAAACAGAAAGTGAGAAACTTTGTCAAAATATGTACAGATCTATGCGATAAAAAATAAATTATTCTTTTTAAATACATATAAATATGTAACAAATTTCGAAATCTGTACGTGAAAAGAGATTGCTTTGCACGATTAAATGAATACTATTAACGAAATTGTATAAATCGTGAGCTACAAGTCATAATGGCAATATTACTTTTCTGGCATAGCGAGATTGATAATAAAGTACGTAAAGCTCTGCAAATAAAAATTGTGCAATAAAATAACGGAACAAATAAATTTGTCACTTATACAGAAATACACAAAACTGCAACTGTACTAATTTAACGTAAAAGGTCTCGGTGATAAAAAATTTACTTAGAGAATATTTTACGCAAAGACAGAAAAAACATGCAGTTCGAATGGCAATAAGTCGAGTCTCCTCTTCGTGTGACCAATAAACTGCTCGTAAACAGGTTGAAAGTGCGTTTGTAATGGCTTCTTTAGGAAAATTGCTAGCGAATTCGTTGGAATTGCGCGTGAGGATTTTACGAGCCATTTGAATATGATGAATCGGGAATTTAATGACCGTCAACAGCATTCTTCCGTTTCCCCTCCCTTTTTCTCGCCTTTATCCTCCTAACGTTAAAGCTCTTCGAAAAATAAACTTATTACCTTTTTAGGAAGTATTCCAATTGGACAATCGAGTCGATTCAATAAAAATCTGATAATTCATTGGCCAGTTCTAACGCCAAAATATTGGAATAAAATATATATTAATCTGCTATAAATTCGTCGACAGGCTGGATAACGTGAGAAAATCGAGACATTTCACAGAAGCAACGAGGTAACGACATTTACAGCCACTTTTCCGAATGCGTCTCGCCGTATTACTACACTTGTCAGGTTTAAATTAGTCATACAAATTTCACTAGGGTCATGGATGAAAGCCAATCGAATCACCGATCGTAGACGCTTAATTCCCCGTTGAAACTTTTGTACGAGCTCTAAAATCTCTAGCTTTTTCGATTCTGATTTCAACGACGTCGCTAAAAAAGTTGGCGATTGCTCGCAACGAAAAAATCACCCACTGAAAGTTTAGAAAAAAGAGACGAAAATATTTCAATTACCAACGCCACTATTAATTCTTCACTTCAATTCTTCACCGCTTACTATCACTTAATTTTCACCTAGTATAAATCAACGATTGCGTTGTTTATCATGTGGTCTAATCTAAAAAATTACAACTATCTAAAATTAAACCACTCGCAATCAGTCAACGTTCTCGAAACATTTTCACTCGGTCCATTATAAAAAGCTTCTCTAGTCGAGCAACGCAAGATATTGCACTCGTATATATCACCCTTTCAATCTCTTTTCATCTCTCCAACGTTCATAATCGTCGTCCTGTCTAATGTACTCGTTCTTCGTTCAGTGGCCTCTACACAGCATGGGCATCGGAAAAATTGCCAGCCGCCAGCAGCGGCGTATTAAGAAAAGGGCGGGAGAGGTTGACCACATTAGTTCCGGCTCGAGTGTATAGAAGAGAAAGTGGCAGTAAAGGGCCGACTAATCATAAAGGACGCAGGAACGAAGTGAATTAATCAATGGATTAAACGCGAACTACGTGGAACACGTGGGGAGGGTGCGGTGGACGTGCTACGGGGAGACGAGAACGCTTCGACGGGGGTGGCGTAACCCTGACATCTCTCGTTTGTCACACAAATAACCGAGCATTTGGCGGGAATGTAGCTACGGGTCTCCGCTCGATGGACAAACTCCACGAAGGATGACGAATTCCTATGGGATCCACCGGCAACCTTCCTGGCGTCTCGCTATTTCACCGAGAATTCCAGCACGTCTGACCAAAGCGCGAGAAGTAACGGCGAAGAAGTCGGCTGCCTTGCGATTCCGGTCCACCAAGTTTTTGGAGAAATTGGGTAACATCATTTGGACGTTTCGAGATGGGTTACATTTGTTTCGGTAGAAGTCGCGTTAAAGATGAATAAATTATAAATACGTTGGCGTGGTTACTCGCAATATAGGATTTCGCGTATACAGTAAATTCGTTGGTAAAAATTTCCAACTCTGAAAAGGTACCGCTAACTTCATCCTTCGATTACTTCGATCGAAGCTTCTTCTACTTCGTATATCATCGATAGAAACATTTGTACCGAAGGTTATTTATATAAAAATTTGGCTCCACTGTCGCAATTAATAATCCAACGAACTACACCAATGTTTCTCGCTATGCGTGAATGAAAATTTACATTATCTCAGGAGCCAACGTTGCGTCGATGCAACATTTCATTCGCATTTTTCCTTTCGATCAATTTATATTATCAAATTCTGCCTTGAGAAATTCGAAGGATTCGCGAGGAAAAAACTAGCAGCACCGACATGGACATAAATCTCTGCGGTGGTTTAAGGTACCCAAATCAATTTCACGGGATGACAAGGGAGAAGTTGCGCATGATTAGTCCCGGAGGAATATCGCTCTTGCGGTTGATTCGGGGTTTGGTAGTACGAATGCCGATACCTCACCTTGTCGCGTTCCCGGCTATGGAAGAAACAGAGAAGACAAAGACAAGAACAGAAAGACCGACAGAGAGAGGAAGACCGAAGCGTGGAACAGAGGGAAGGAGAAGAGAGGAGAATTCAATATGAAGCAACACCACAACGTATCAAACATCCGTCGGTCCTCATCTTCCTCGTCTCTTATGCCGAAGATTGTCAAGATACGTTCATATAGGAGACATCCGCAGCCGCACACACTCGTCTACGAGTGAAGACGGCTCGGTGGCTCTTTGATGGTAAAGTTTTCCATCCGGCAAACATCAGTCCACGGAAATGGATCGAGCTTCTCGCACCACGAAGAACCAAACATGCCAGGAAGTTAACTTTAATCGGGGAAAAAGGAAATGGGCGGGACATCCGGATCGAAAGGGTAGTTTTTGACAATGCGAGACAGATTGAGTTTGATTGACTGAAATGTTTGCTAGGATTTGTACAAAAAGGAAAGGAACTTCCACTCTGTTATTCCATGCTCTTGAATAGAGTATTTTGGTTCATTTCCATGAATGTATTTAATGAAACGACGTTGAACGATAGAGAATGGTACTTTTGTACTTTATTTAATAAATTTATACGTTCTTACGTTTACCGATGCAAGAATATATCTAGCCACTGCATCGCGTTTTAGAAAAAGTGGGAAATACGAGTACTAGTTTCACGATAACGGAGTTTATTATCAATAGTTTCCTGCTCTTAACTACATCACGCGTCAACTTCATTTACCAACTTTTCTAAGAAAAAACTGCTTCAGAACTCCATGATATTCTTGACACAATGGTAAGATGACATAGGTAGCTTTCATTATCAGGAACGATGGAGTCGTGATAACAATGATATCGAGTACGGTAGCGAATACCGGCAACCGACAACAAGGAGAACGTCCGGGGAAGACAAGGGCTGCCTAATGGCAGTAATGGTTAATAACCTTCGAATCTATCCATGCTAATGACCGATGCCCTCTCCAGTCAGAAACCACTTGTACCTAATACGCTTAATACTCGGGCCAACTTGGCACTCAAGCCAAGTTCAGACCTCGACTTGTACAAGGTGAGTCTAGCTCTCGAGTGCCAGGAAGACACGCGTCACATTACCTATCCAAGCGCTAACGCTACAGACAGCCCCACGATTTGCAGGCCAGATAACGAAACGAGACAAGGAACCAAGGGAAAAGCGCAAGAACGTCAGAGAGCGAAGAGACGTGGAGGATGAAAACGGGACAAAGAAGCCGATAATGACGCCATCTGGCCCGCGTCGCAAAACTTTCTAGGAGTTTTAATACACCAGCGACGAGGTCGAAGCCTTCCTTCCACTTGGTTCGATGAAATAAAGGCCGTCTCGCTTATTCCGACGACGATCTTTTTTGTCCTAGAGTCGTGTTCGCATGGAAGAGGATTAAAAATCGATTGTTGAAAAGCTGTTCATCGCATTGATTGATCGAAAGGGAGAGCTTCTGAGCGTTTGTAACGAGGCATAAGTGTATCTCCAAGAGGGGAAAAGATTGCGGTAACGAGACTCTGTGAAATAATCCGACTGTATATTTAAAGAGTGTTAATTTGAAGATTTGTAGCTGTGAAAACATAATGATAAATAATGGTAATTTCTTTTGGTTTTGATAAAAAGTAAAATTGCGGTTACACTGTCGCCATACAGTACCATTTTTTACATTGTCTCAGCTAGCTCGCGTTACCTAAGCACCACCCTAAAAATTTCAAGAATGTTACTCCATCTTGACTATACGTGCTTGACAGATTACCCTACAAACTTCTCCTTTAAGTGCAACATTATAAACGATCCACGAAAGATGCGCCAGGAAGCCACTCTGTTGTATAAAGTTCAAACGTTTTTCACTCGCCATAGCCAACGAAACGAACGTCACGATCCTTGAAATGGGTTTCAACCGATTCGAGATTCCACCGATCCATCTTTCCCGCTCCATTTTTATCTCGGAGAGACACGTTTTCCGATCGTGACGAATAAGAAGATTTTTAAAGACGGAGTCGAGAGCACCGCCGAGCTTCACGAGGCCGTGAAATGAAAGGAAATTATTGAGCTAATTGCTGATAAGTTGTTAGGCGAAACACTCGAATCGAAGGTGATGGTGGCAACCAGAAGGAAAGACCAAAAGGAGGGGACTGGTGCGCCACAACAATCGGCCAGAAGGAGAATTTTTCCTCTTTCCTGCGACCTGGCAGACCCTCTCCCGTTTTTCCGCCTCTCCAGACGGAAATATGCGAAGCCGTGTGCGGCGAAAAGCTTGGACGCTTAATTGGACAAAGCCCCAACCTTACTTCGTGAGGGCCGGGACGCAATATGCCAAAAAAAAAAAAAAAAAAAAAAGAATGAGGAGAGGTACAAGGGGAAAGGAAAAAATGAATCGCTTCTCGCAGGAACTGGGGGTGCGTACGAGTGGATGACAGTCCGCGCGTAAAGGTTATCTAGAGGGTGGGACAAGAATTAACAGCCCGGTCAAAAAGCAAGTTTCTGGACGAGGATGGAAACTTAAAGTTCGAGCCGTTTGTCATCGTTCGACTTTCTCCTACGCGACCACTTTCAGAGATCGAAAGCGCAATTACACGATCAATTAATTGCGCGAAGTAGATCGAGTTAGGGAATAAATTGAGAATATTATGCAGTTTTCGGATTTGTGGTCATTTTTTAATGATACTGTCATAGACGATAGATTTTTCTGATTACACATACGTAAATGATCAGTCGAGCCATTCGGAAGCTACATCGATCAAGTTGACAAATTAAAAAGTACTTAAAGTACAGAGAAGTGAACGCTGAATACACTACAATATGCCATATAACAACTGCATTTCGTACCGTAATGTTATGAGAAAGAAAAGATAAATGAAAATGAAACGTAAGCAATTGTAGAAAGCCTAAATATGGCTAAGCATAAGGCAAACAACGAAGGCGAGAAGTTCGCGGATATATCTATACTTCCTCATTTTCCTTCTGCCATGTCTCAAGCCCGCTTGAAAGTTGGCGCGCCATTAAGGTACTCTATTTGCACTGTCGGCAGCCACGTCGTTTGATATTAATGTTTTTCTTGCGATGTGTTTCGTGTGCCGGTAATTACCGGAGCAAATAGCTGACGTGAAAGAGAGACGGAAAGCAGTAAAGAAACGCGACACGAAGCTACGACCGAAGAATCAACGTTTTCCGAACGGTGAATTAATTCAGCAGAATAATAACCGAAGTCGAAAGCGATGTAACTTAACCCCCATTCGATATAATGTAAGAACAACTTTTATATATCAGAATTGACGTTAACATGGCAAATGTTGTACGAAATAGTATTCGCAGTGTAATAGAAGATGACTTCTAATAATATGAAGATAAATCGATAATAGGAAAAACCACACGAGAGAAACTTACTTTCGTAATTATTTGTAACTAATTGAAGTATTTAGAAAATATAAATTTCTGTAATTATTTTTACTCTTGTTAACAAATTTTATGCTATATATTTTCAACCATTTTCTATCATGACAAATGCTCTGTTTAAACTTCCATTCGTATTCCAAAGCATTTACCCTCGTTACCCCGAACTCATTCCGAAAAAAGCGAACGAAATAAAATACAATTACGACGCAAAGTCCATCGAATCTAGAAAGCAGTTAAACGGCCAGCAATCAGAGCAACGTTTACGCGATTTTTCCGGCGTGAAAATTAATTTTCAACGAAACGCGCGTGGTGTCCCTCGGCGACAAGCGTTATTATCCCGTTCCGGCGTGTTATGTTATTTCGAAAACGAGAAAGGCAGAAGCGAGGAGCAAATCTGCCGACCAACCGGCGCGTCTCGCAATGCTCGCTCATTTGTCTCGTAGCGACTAATGAAATTATAGCCACCGGTCTGGCACGGTCATTTCTTCGGGCTATCTTCTTTCTCGCAACACTCCTGTGTTCTCTCCCTGTTACTCTTCGCCGCGTTCCTGTTCTATTGGTACAGCTTGATCGCGAGCGAGAAACAAGGACACAGAAGGAAAGGAGCGTCTGGTCGAAGGAACGGGGCCTTCCCGAAGGAATAGGAAGGAAAATTGCGGGGAAACTTGTTTCGCGGATATCTCTTTGAGCACTTCTCGCAGATGACGGGAGACAACGGCCGATATTGCGACGCTCGTCCAGCGACGCCTCGTTCGAACGAGAGAATCGCGTTATGGCGCAACGTCGAGGCGAAGAGGCCAAGGGAAAAATCAGTGCTCGTTGGATATTGCAAATGAAGATGTCCGCTAAAAACACAGCTAAGAAGCTGTAAAAGATGATTACAAGGAATTAAGACCGAAAGATTTAGATTTGATCATTTTAGGTTCGTGAAAGTTTTTCAAGCTGCTCGCCTTTAGAAATTCTTGGGGAATTTATTGGTACTCGTAATAAGTTACAAGGTAATAAATATAAATCTTATATATCACTCTGAATAACATAAAAAGTGACATGTAACAGAACTTTCGACGTAATTTCCGCAACTTATATTACAAGCCTCCATCCTCGGATTACCAAAACGTTCCATCATAACGTTTGCCACCCCAGCGGAGTTCAGGTAGGAAAAAATTTATATTAGCATCCCCAGCGGTTTATCAAGATATGTTAATTCAACATGTATATATAGCAGGCCCTTCGATGATACTAGCAGCGGCACTTAAACGAAAGGTTAACCTGCCGTTCGTAGGCCAGGCATATCCCCGAATCCAGTTATCAGCTAATGAAAAGAAGAGCGGCTGCTCAATCTGCTCTGTTCACAGTGGCTCGTAACGGCCTCTAAGATGAGGGGTGGCAAGGCAAGCTTGCCCCGGGAACGGCTTATCTCGCTCAGGATTTTTTAAGATTAGCCTCCTGTGTCGTATTAAGCAAGGACCGTTTAAGCTCACTTGTACGGATTGGGGATACCGACCCTTGAATATCTCCACGACCTTCTTTTTCTTCACGATGGTGCACGTAAATAGCTACTTGTCGGATCATTTTGAAAACCTGCATGCAGCTCCACCACCACGTGGAAATCGAGTCTCTCGTGGAACAGCATTATGGTGAAAAATTGAAGATGAAATCGATATGAACTCTGTTTAAACGATCCCCGAGGAATTGGTAGCTAACCGGTGCACAGGGGAGTCTTTATGATCTGCATTCTAATCTTACAGGAAATAAATTAAGTACCACGTATTCACAGCGGAAATTTTCCATCGAAAGATCAGACGTATTCCCGTTTAAAGGGAAGTTTATCCCGTTTATACCGTGCACCTAAGCATAAAACGAACCTCGTGAATTGCCCTCGATGAAAACAACGATATTCCCAAAGAGAACACGATCTTAAGACATCGAACAATTTCCTCCGTTTGGCGAGGCGTTTCCGCGAAACATTAATATTATTATTTCAACGATCGAGCACAGCTCGTAGAGGACTCGTTTATTTTTCTTTCGCTTTCCAGTATGAACACCGTGAACGGGTTTCTATCATCCCCCTACTGGCCGGCCCTCCGCCACTTTCATCCGTTCGTGGCAAACGGTTTTTCCCGCAATTTCCTCGGGACTGCTTGTTACGCAAGTTTTCCACCCCAATTGACTGCCCCCTCCTCGGCCAGATTATTTTTATAATTTTTCTTGGCGCCCGCCCTCTCGTCATGGGAACAACCCTTTGGCCGCCTTGAAGCGAGACAAGGCTCACCCCTCGTACGGCCCTGCACCTGCTCGCCGTTAATTTTTATTAGGCGAGCGAATGACGCGGGAGCACCTCCACCTCGATTAACAAAGCTGTCTGTAAGGTCTCCTTGCCTCGTATAAGGCGTTTTAATTACATCGGCCGACGAGGAAACTTTTTTCATTTTCACGGGGTGAAGTCGCTTTAAAAAATTCAGAGGAATTAATCTATTTATGAAAACATGCCTGCACGTATTGAAAGCAGGACGTTCACGTTGAATATTGTCTACGTTCCTCCTACCCCTGCAATTTCACCGAATACACAACGTATATAACATTCTAATTTAGGGTAAATCGTAGTAAAGTTTTAACGCGAAATATGGAAGAACGTGTGCTTCTTCATCTCGCAACGTAATCTTCCTTTTTGCTGTGGCTTTCGTTTTATTGCGTGCGTTGACGCTTTTACAGCCTCATGTTGCTTTTAGTGTCTTCATTTCTTTTTCGTAAAACGTTTATTAAACGTCCATTAAATGTCCATCACGAAATTATAATTGTAATCGTACGTTGTATTTTTTCTTTTTCTTTTTTTTTTAATTTTAATCTCGTTTTCTCCACAGCTTTAATGCAGTTATAGTGTCATGTAGCTAAATTGTACAGTATCTCAAGATATCTTACTGACTATGAACCAATTGAGTAAGATATCAAATTTCATATTTTCCAAGCTGCTTTCAACCTGATGAATGTGTAATAAATTCACAAACTACCCTTAATTACGATTTTAAAAAGCGGGAGCCATATAAAAATGTTCTTAAATTAGCTTGGAACCATTACATCTTTGATTATAATACAGTACCAGAATTAATAATAATATCAGGATTAATTTCGATCAGTAACAGGTTCGCCAATTACAGTTTTACCTTTCTTGTGCAGTCGAAATCTGAACCCTGGAAGCGATCCCGCGATGCGAATGAGGGCAAGCAGGCATGTAGAACAATAAAGTAATCAGAGGAGCTTTTCAAATCGAGCGCCCGGGAGAAGGGGCGCGTTCACGAAAAACTCCGCGGAGGTTTAAAATGTGGGCAACCACTCGAGGCTGGGTAGGGTGAGAGAACGTCGAGAGTTCCTACATTTTACGAACCATTGTACACGCTCCTTCCGCATCGAAAGAATTTTAATATTTGCCAATTTAGCCGGCGTCCGAGAGGTAAAGAGCCGAGCTACCCTCGGCGCGATAACCACATCAAGGCGCCTCCGTCGGTTCAACTTTTGCCTTTGCATCGGTCAGCTTGCACACCGGCCGAAGAAAGAACGGAAACGAACTCCCACGAAATAGCCGAGCCCCCGGAATCAACCGCGGCCCCGGAAATAATAAAAGGAATCCGCCAGCCTACGGGAAACGATCGCCTTTCGCGTCGAATTAAACGCGAAGACTCACGCATCCTGTTTTTACCAACTATTTCTCCTGTCTGCGTTATTCGCGTGGAAATTCCGCGAATGTTTGTTTCCGAAACTGAAATCGAAATACGCAAATCTGTAATTTTAAGCGGCGTTACAGAGCAACCTGTAAGAAGATACTGTAAATCGATTTATATTGTAATATAATGGCTAAGCTCGTTTGGCCAGTTGTTGTACGTTACTACTTATCTCGTTTAATAAAACTGTTCATTTTCACAAGCAAACTGTCGTATTTACATCGTGCAGTATAGCTGTTTAATATGTCTGACCAAGAATTAGGCATTACTACTTATCTCCTGTAACCAAGTTGTTGAATTTGTCTGAACGATCACTAGACTCTTCTATTTAGATCTTCTTAATACAATCTTAATATGAACTAATACTAGCACATACCGATAATTGATCAATTAATAAATATCAAAATTTAAGAAAATATATTTCTGATAATCCTCTTATACTACTACCGAGTACCATAGTCTCTTTTTCGACATCATTTTCATATTAAAAACTACTGTTCACCATCGTAGAAAAACCTCACGATTGTCCAATACGGAAGAAGCATACGGAGGAGAGTGGACACAAGCGACCATGGCATCGCAGTGAACTTTGATATTTCGTAATTCCATTGCTCGCAATTAGGGCCGGTAATTACCATAACCATTAGCGGGCCAGCGGGACGCAGCACCGAGAAACTACTCGGAACACTCTGGGATACCCAGGCTGTGTCCTGGACATAAATACTGGTGGTCAGCCCGCCGTAGGAATGGCCACCATCCAGTGGCAGTGCCGCGCCAACTCCGGCGACCTAGCCGGACACACAATCAGGAACTTGCCTGAGGAATGCTACCGCAGTCAGTTTCTTAGGGTGGTCGAATTAAACTCGTTCCATGCGCCAACAGAACCAACGTTCTGGGCCGCGGCGAAAGACGACCAAGCTTCGAGTCGGAAACGATGGAACGCGACCAAACTCCTACACGAAGATAGACGTTTCGTTGGAATCGTGTGTTCCGATTGGACTTCTGTCTGAGGCATGAATTTGATCAACATTTCTGAATTTCATCTAGCTATTTTCTTCTTCTATGAAGAATATGTAACACGGAAAACCTGCGTGCGGACTTTTCAGAAATAATTCATTTATTAAAGCTTGAAAATATTGGTACAACGGGATTTGATAAAACATATATGGTGATATGATTAAATCGTAGTAGATTTGGATATGTGAGTTAATGAATTTTAAAAATGAAACTTTATTCTAGGAGATAATGCTAGATTTTATTAAATTTGCAACACTCTCCACTAAATTAATATTTCAAGTATCTAAAATAATGAATGGAGAGGATATTCTATACCGAATTAAACATAAACTGTGTAAATTTGAATGCTCTAATACCCGAATATCACTTTTATTCTGGGCCTCGTGTGTCCTAATGCCACATTCACGTACGAGTTTATCCCGCGGAGAATGACCGATTAATAAATTCGCGGCCGAGGTAAGGTTCGCGGGTACGATATACTCGCTGGAGGGTGCAAGGGAATTCAATTAATCCGGTGTATCGAGTCCAGGCTAGACGCGGATACACCGGTCAGATGCCTGAAATATCCAATTTTCTGAATGGAAAAGCACATTAGCTGAATGTTTAATTGCTACTCGGGATCAGGAGTGGCCGCTGGCTAGGCACCGCGGCTGCATTTTCCCTGCAGCAGCCCAAACAACTTTGCCTCTACCTCCATTTGCTTCTATTTTCCACCGCCTCCACACGATTTCTCTCTTTTCATCCAATTCTCTCTGTTTCTCCGGGATCTCCTTCACCGTTCCACGTATTCATCGTCTCTTTTTCTCGCGGCCACGCTCGCCCGTTTGTTTCTCAGTCTCTCCGCGGCGGTATCAATTAATCTGCCCTCTCTGACCCTCTTCACGGGGTGCGTTCACCCCGCGCGCGACGGTATTTCCGGCAGAAACTTCGTTTCGCAGTCTATGGAGCACTCACCCTTCGCTCTACGTTTTCATTTCGCGAAACGCCGGCAAGGATCGGCCTGGACGTGTGCGAAGAAATCGTGCGCCACATCGTGCCTCGCTCGCGTCGATTGCTAGACAGGTAAGGGATACTGTAAATGTTCTCTTACAGGTAAACCGTCCAAAACTATGCATTTTAAGCCCGAATTTTGCAGTAGGCGATCGAGTATTGTACTCGGATTTGTACTTAAGAAATTGAGCGTCAAGTTTTTCTCAAATTGTGTAAAGGTAATTCTTAAAAAGTCAGGGATATGTGGATATCTTTGGAAATATTCCAAAATATTTTAGGACGTTTTCAGATTAATTATAAACACACACGACTGGTTAACCATTCAGCTGATACTACCGACTTTAGCAGCAGTCCATTTGCCTGATCCCATTCCGGCAGGTTCGTAAGTCCCGCGGGATGTGAGATGTCCCGAAGTCGATAGTGATTAAAACTTTGACTTAAACTACCTGGCTAGAACTCGGCTGGCTATTCAGGGATTGATTTGGTATTCCGAATATGTGACATCTCGTGAGTTCGACGCAACGAGACGATCCATTGCGCGAGGAATGAGAATTGACGCGAACGCGACAGTAATAATCAATGTCGATCGCAAGAACGTCCTGTTTTTAGATTAAGCTCGGTCGGTTTCATTGTGTTTGTGCAGAGAACTTTTAGTGAATTTATGGCATTATCCAGATTCGAATACTGTCTTTGTTTTCAAAGAATCATTTCTGCAAAGAAGATATACCAACGCCATTGTTTCTTTCAACATAGAGTATGAAACGTAAAACTAACGTGAATCATTTATTGTCTTGATTAAATTCTTCGCAGAGCCTTGAGACTTTCACAGCCAGGATTGTCACTATTCAGACTGTTATACTTAATATAATAGTGTAGTGAATTTTTTCTAATTTTTCATGAAATACAAAGTGAATATTTTATGGAATATTTTCTGACACCAGAATTTTTCTTCCACGACGTAAAGACAAAGAACGAAACAGACTATTGCTGATAGATACCGGCTGTTTATGTTATTAAGCAAGTATGCACACGAGAATCGTGAGCTATATAGGGGTCACGGGATGCGGGCCTAAACGCCGACTAAGCAGCATGAAATCCTCATCGATCGAACCGAACGACAATGTCGCCGTAGACATCGTAGACAGAGGCGCCAAGAAGGCCGACATGCCAATTTATAACGCACTAAAACCGTCGATGCGTATGATCCGTGTGCGTCACGCAGCACGCATCTACTACGAACACTATCTTCCACCAAACTACCATACTCGAATTCATGAACGTTCACTAGCCAAAATTTAAATACAAAGATGAACTAATTTTTTCCTTAAATCGTTTGGAAGAAAATAAAAGAATAAGATCTTCGCGTATGGTAGGACACGAATAATTAAATAAATATCAAAGTAAATATTTTACGTTTCGAAATTACGTTTAGATCCAAATGAGAGGATCGCGCAACCACGGAAAAATCCGAGTCGCACGAACATTTTTATCGGCTTCTCTTCCTCCTTGAAAAACAACCGAGAAATGTTTATCGTATATTACCGAGTGGCAAGGGCAAACAGTGGATACATTTGTTAGGATAAATTCCAGCTGTCTACGTGAACAGGAAAGACGGAGGAGCAGAGAGACAGAGAGGGAGACTGGCTGTGGTAGAAACGGGCAGAAGTTTTGAAGCGTAACGAATTACTCGGATATTTAATGTATATAGGTAGGTGATTTCGGATTTCGTTAGTGTGAAAAATAGTTGAGAACGAGGGGTTCGGTTAGACCGTATCAATTACCTAACTGAGTCAGAAAAAAAAAGGAAAGAAATGAAAAAATGGGGAATAAAAACGGACGAAGCGAGCGTGATACGATTGTCGCTCGCGTATCCCATTTGTCTGTCTCGAACTTTTTAATTAATAACATTATAGGGCAGTCGACGACCTGACTCGTGGAGGATCATGACTGGGAATATCCGCACGGAGAAAGGATTTTCTGCACGCCTACGTTGCGCGTGTATTCTCGCTTTAATTCATCGCGCCCGGAACCGATGATTTTTATCCCAGCATATTTCACGACGCAAAACCATTCTCAAACTGTGACAGCACTTTGAGTGGCCGTACCTATCGGCTAATGGGATGAATAGATAGCTCGGGAGTGCAGCATGCATTCTGAACGCGTTGATAAAAATGAATCGCGATATCGCTTTGAACGAGATAATGGAGAAAAGTGAGATTGCTCTGTTAATTGAAATATTCGTGTCGTTTAAATGCTCGTTTGAAATATATTCTTGCGAATGTACTACTATAATTAAAACAAGTACTTTGTATTTGATAATTTCCTTCTTCTTTACATAATATCGTGTAGGGAGAGAGGGTTTAATGGTTTTGGAAAAAAACGAGTCACGGAGTCTTGGATTTGCCCTTTTAATATTTCCTCGACGACTCACTAAACCGATCATCAACGGTTTGTTGTCGGAAAATGTTTAATTTATCGGCGCTCGGTCCGCCGCGAACATCGATGACTGACACGGGTCCTCGAGACAGATTTCCATGCGTTATCGGCTACAATCGTAATAAAATAATAGAAATACAAAACTGGTGCATGTATAAAAAGCAATAAACTTCATTTTCATTTTCAAGAATAAAATTTCTCTGATATAAAACCACGTACACGCCCACGAGCCGGAAGATTCAAGGACGCGAGAACTATGAAAGAATTGTTCGCAATTTCGGGGACCTCGGTGCTGCGGTTTTCGCGTCTCGCGTGCGCGCATTCTTATTCTTGCGAAATAACCTTAAATTCTGTTTGCCAGTCCTTTTTACACAAAGAACCGATATGTAGATCGGGCGTGGGGGTCTCCTTCGTATGAAAGGCTAATATCGTGCCGCTACGTGTTCGGCGTACGCAACGCGTCGATGCAAAAGCATACGAAAAACAGCGCGAGAAATTCGGTGCGGGGAAAGACTTGGAAAAAAGGGGGAGAAAATTCGGACTATAAAACCATTGCTTTACGGATCATAGGAGGACGACTGCATTGAAACGACTTCCCTCCACGTTAGACGAGCGAAGCATGTTGCCAGCGACACGGCACAACCGTGGATAATAAACGTCGTGGCGGTTTGCTCCCGAATTTATGCGAGAAATTTTTACGAGCCTCCACATCGAACGTGTCGAGACGATTTTCTACACACTGAAAATCGTTCACGTTGCGTGTCATCGCGATCTTTAATTCGTACACGATTATTTCCTATATTCTCTTTCTTTTTCGACGGAGACCCATTCATTTTGGTCGTGCAAGTTCGAGTGAGTTAATAGAAGAAGTTGCGTAGCGGAAACCGTGGAAGTTTTCGAACTTTAGTTTACAAGGAAAAAGGAGGATTTTTCTTGGAATAATTATTTAAAATTTTAAACAGTGCTACAGCCGCGAGCGCGTGCTCCTTCTTATCAACTACAATGCCGGCTACAGGTACGTACTTCAGCCTGAGTGAATGTTTAATAATGAAAGCAGAGACGAGAATGAAGCCCTACCGTGCATAAATATTTTAACGAAGATCAAATATAATGTGCTGTACGAAATTCTAAGCAAACTTATGCGCAGGCTATCTAATTCGTTTTTACATTTAAGATTTAACAAGATATATATATATATATATAATATATAATATATATGTTTGATACGGTAAATGTAAAACTACTATCAGCTAAAAAAACCATCCATTTCGTTATTTATTATACATCCTACATCTATTTTGTACCTTCTCTATTTTGAAACTTTTTATTCTCAAATATATTAGATGTAGAAACGGTAAATATTCTGCTAAATTTCTTACTCACCGAGCTTGCCTGATCCCCTTGCAATAAAATCGACAAAGTATCTCGACGACTATAAAATTACCGACTTAAATTCCATAAAAGAATATGAGAACGTTGACATAAACGTAAGATGTACATGGTGCAGTTATACATAGTATGTAAGTAGGCACTGGTTCAACTGGCCACGATGAGGTTTCTCGACGTAGCCGTCGTCGACGTTCCATTTCCTCATCGTGGGTGGTACGTAGAAGCGACTTGTACTGCTTTCGGATGGAATAGGCGGGGTAGTAACGTCTGGAGCGGACAGATCCCATTCCGGCTTGCAGATCTGCCACCCGCAACCCAGCCGCCCCTGAGCCTGACCGCGGATCGGACGCAAAAGTTTGCCTCGCTCTCGCTTCGCTCACCGCACCTTGCAGGTGAAACGACAGACTTTGCGTCGAAGAGAAATTTCGATAAGTGGCTGCTGGCCATATTGGCACTAGCGAGTGCTCGCCTCGTTGCCCGTGCATTCAGATAATCCATCGATTAGAATTACTTGTGCGATTTTCTTGTCTCTAAGTGTATTATTCTTTTACTTATTTAATAACTAATTAGCCTAGACAGAATGAATTTCAAGAAATTTCGTGACTGCTCGATATAGAATATTATATTTCGTGCCTTATATCGAATAACGTTTTTGTCTTGACCAATAACCATTACAGTTAGGGGATTCAGGAGTACAACGCCATGAGTCATATTTTCTACGTTTACTGGCAAGCAGTTTTAAAATACGCGTCATTGTCAATCGACTTTAAATTAAATTGTTGTCTGTATATTATTTTGGATCTAAATATATTTCTTCATGCCCTTTAGAATTTTGTAACTTTACCGTCATTTTCATGCAACCTATAAACAAGCGTAATTATTAACGATTCTGTAGTAGTTCTGTAAAGAATGATTCGTCATTCTTAAACTTACATCGTGCGGAAAATCGACAAGCTAGACATTCGTCGCTTCTTCCAAAATCTATTGTTCGCCGATCATGCTTCTCCGGAGAGTGCATTTCATTTTCGTGAGTGCGCGTATACCGGTGTCTGCTGGAAAATTTATGAGCGGTCTCGAATGGCCGCGTTCGTGGGATTTCGCGCAAGAAAATATCGCGGTACCGATTTTACATGTGACTTTACGACCCGAGGTGCTCGCGGGAGAAGTCGACAGTAAATACATTTGCCCTTCTACGACACGCGTTTCGGATCGTATGAGGTGAGATTCGCATCGGTTTGACGTGCGATTCTATTGGAATCGCGAACTGTATGGAAGAATATTCAGGAATTGACCATAATTTTAACGTCTCTGATATTTCACAGCATTATTCGGTTCATAAAACGTGAAACTAAAAAATTATATCGACGTATCTTTGCACTGTGACATCTTTGAAACCGTAATTACGTGAAATTACAAAACAGCGTGCTAAAGATTTGGACTATCGAACGTTAATAGATAGATGTCGAAAAAATCTGAATGTTACAAATTACAGTACATCACACGAATGTAACGACAGGAAAAAAGTAAGAAGAAGAAATTATCAATGAAATTAGGAACTTCAGATTTCCCTAACTAGTTTCGTCTCTTGAGAAATTTACAAACATTGCTGCTGTATATCGAATTCGATCGTACATACATGATAGAATTTTAAGCCATCAAGAATATGAATGTTTTTACATAATCAGTTACGAAAAACATTCCTAAGAGCCATGACAATATACGTCATAGAACGTATTTCTTCTTTAAATTTCGTATTAACGTTCTTTAGATTTTGTATAATCAAAGCCTCGTTTATGATTATTATAAATAATATTTAGAACTGAGAAATGCCATACCGTAACCTATGCATCTAAAAATATACATGGAATTACAAAAGCACGTCAATTGAGCATGTACAGAGATAAATTCTACTCTCAAATAATTAACAAAAAATAAAAAAGAAGACGATATTATTAAAAGACGAGACATTATTTCTAACACCAATGTGTTTCTATATTACTACAGATTAATATTTCACAAGTGTCCACGTTAATTTTACTATTTCGCTTTCCTACCATCTCTTCGTGGCCTGACAACCTGACGGAGGGTAAAAGTGTCGTGTGACGCGTCAAGCAACGACCACAAAGGAACGGCTCGTAGTCATATTTGCGGATAATATTGACCAGAGCTGTCAGACCCTCGCCCTCTAACGAATTTCATATTTCCTCACCGGGGGTGTCTTCGCCCATGTTACAACGCCGAGTGTCGGAATCACCATAAGATTCTCGTACATTATTTTTTTCTTCCAACTCATCCGCGTATTTACCCACATAATCCGCGCATTTATCTGTATTAATGTTTGACAGACAAAAAAATATTTTCTTTGCCTTGTTACAGTAGGATAATATTTGCACGGTGTCTGTGACTTCTCTCTCGAAAATAATCTACTTTCTAAGAACTTTGTGTTTCTAACAAAAAACCTTTCTCTTCTTTTTCTCCGACGATCTTACACAACTACAATTTATACAAAAATATTATATGCAATTTTGTACTAGAAAAATTCTATTATCATTGTATTGTAAAATAAATAATATTAGAAAATTCCACTGATAGCATTCTGACGTTAATTATTCCAAACCCTTTCATTTTTCCTTGAAATTTGTTAATCTTACCTTTGACGATGTTGTACCTTTTTTAATCCTTTGACTTAAACCAGAACTCTTTTACTAAGACATTTATTCGTGCTTTGAATAAAACAGAAACAATAAATATCGTTCCTCAAACATGTTAAAATAACTGAAACGTCAAAGAAAGGACAATATGCTTTCGTGCCTCTGTATACGAAGGAAATGACGTGTGTCGAGTGCAATATTACCCGCACTCGAGCGAACGCCAAGGCCACCTTCGCGCGGTTTGTTCTTGTTGTTGTTGTTCGACAAACTGCTGGAAAATTACTAGCTAGCGTGGTTGCCGTTAACGATATTTGTAGCCGGACCAGACTTGAACTTCTCAGGGGCTTCTCCCTTACCACCATCTACGATGGCAAAGGACTCACGACAGCTAATGGTCAAGTCTCTGCGACCCAAATGACCACAAAGTGATCGCCTTCTCCGCTTCCTGACTTTGTCTAAAGTGTTCCTACCTTATTGGTGGTGCGCAAAATGGACGGAACCCTGATTCAACGCAAGTATTGACTCTGCAGATAGATTCGCTTAAATGAAAGCTTTTCGTGAATAAAGAATGCTTAGAAAATGTTTTAAACGTAAAAGAATTGTCGCGTCCTAAGCTTGTTAAATGACTAGACGTATTCTGAGAATTTAATTTCTGTTCTTCATGTAGCTACGTAAAATGAATTGAAGGATTTTTCAATCATTTTATGAAATATTAGATGAAACAATTCTGTCTAGAGGAATAGTCCTAATTTGTAATTTAGTAAGGTAGATAACGTTGTATAATTATAAAAAGCCTCTTGGTTATTGGACCATTGCACCTTATATCGTTCAACCGAAATTATTCAACAGTGTAATACATGAAAATTAACGCGTAAATCGATCGCAAATAAACTAACGATTACAAGAGAAGAAGTGAAAATAAGAATCCTCGATTTAATCCGTTATAGCGCGAATAAAAAACCAGGAGATGGCCGATCGTTGAATTACGAGGAAAATCTCTGGCCTAACAACCGATTAACGATCCACGGCTAATTGCAATTGTGCCGAACCGGCGAAGCACACCGAAGACGAAGGGATTAAAAAATGTCCCGATATAAAAGCAGCGCAATAGTAGCTCTTTCTGCCTACAAGAACGCACAACGCGGAAAGGGAGTTAACGCGGGAGAACGGACGAGGAAATCCAAGTAATTAACAACTTTTTGAAGCCAAGGGATAATCTCTCGACGGATTCCCTTCGTTTGGCTGAAAGAGTTTTCCCGGCGTTAAGCCGTGACCATTTGGCCGACGTCGTCGTCGTCGTCGTCGTAACCAGAGCGTCGTCATCGTTCTCATCTTTTTCCAGAGTACCGGCCCTGCCTCATTCTACCTCACTGTTTACAATTAAACTTTTTTTTTTCATCCTCTGCCCACTCGTTGTTCCAGCTTCTGCCATGTCTGTTCTCGTCACGACTCTGCTTAGTGATTCTAATTGTCGCCGAATTTATTTCCTGGCAATTCTTACTTTAGCAGAAGTTTGGATTAGAATATCGATACTGCGCGCACGTATAATCGAGATTTAATGAAATGTTTGTTATGTGTATATATATATATATATATATATATACACATATATATATATATATCGCACGTAACATTAACATTATATGATAATTGAAAAAAAAGTTATGGAGAAACCTATCAAAACGCTGTATCTTCCAACATGTATGTAGTATGTAGTTTCGTTAGCAGTTGAAACTTTGGGGTTTACGACGATGATATACAGAGGTTTTCTCTTCTTTAAACTAAATAGGTTAAAATCTGCTTAAAACTAAGACAATTTACCTTTGATGACCTAACAACAAACTTCAAAAATCGATATGTTTCGATTACGATTGAAGCGGAAAAATTTTCAACGACTACTCACGAATAATCGTAAAAACTGTGAGAATTTAGACATTCGCGCGCTGGGAGTTTAGATGATTTTCAGATGGGAATTTCGTTGTCGGTAGTGTTGAAAGTACTGAAATTTTCGCAAATTTAAGGTACGAAATCGACATTCAGCAACAATCCGAGCGTAAATTAGAATTCGTTTTGGCTGAACGCGCTGCGTTGAATGCGAAGTTTCAGTAACATTCGCGAGATATGACCGAGATTCGGCTGATATTTTACAACGTGTAAGGTTGTCAAGCTTTGGTTATCCTTTTTACGAGGATCGGCATCCTGTACTTGCGTGCTCCTAGAATTTTTCTGGAACGTTTACAGTTTTTACACAATAAATTCACGGAGAATGAAAGAAGAATTGTGATGAAAAGTTTGCAACTAACAAAAACTATAAATGAAATTCAATTTAGTTATAAATAAATACTCGGTTGAATCGAGTAAGAAATTTTTACGTAGTAAAATTTATCGATATAATTTTATTGGAATTTTGATTATTTTCTGTTACGAATTTTAAAACTCGATAAAGGAATACAAACATTAAAATGTATTTCAAAATGTTTCAAGCTTTTATTTCTGTATTTCACTGATTTTTATCAATCGTACCCGATAACTGGCGCAACATCAGAAAATTGCAAACTCTTTCTTTTCACTCAACATCGATATTCTCGAGTAGAACTTTTAATACCCTTCAACCCAAAGCTGGTTGTAGCTGCTTAGCTGTTTACCGTCTGGCACGTCGTCGGCAGGAATTGTTAGTAGACCCCGTAAACACGCTCATATACGTGTAAATACGTACGCAACTGCACACACCCGTGTATAATACTTATATACTTACATACTTGCATACAAACGATAAACTAGTTACAACTTTGAATATGTAACAACAGATGTAGACAATCGGACGATGAACTGGCACCATCAGAACCATCAAAGTGTCGGGTTACAAGATTGGTCGTGTCTCGTCAAAAACGCCCCCGTCGAATGAAAAATTAGTTTCCTTACCTGAATTTTCTATAAAAATATGTTCATAATTATATATTCACTTAATAACGAATAAATATATTCGGAGAATTTTTTTAAACGATGCATACGCGAATTCGGTATAAATGTAGTTGTAGTTATAGCTCTCAATTTGTCGCGAATGTTTTTATAACGGGTAAGTACAATGGACAATATCGGAGAGAAATATTTAGACTAGTTGAATTGGTTGGAAATTAGTTGTCGTACGACGTAATGGTAAATTAGGGAATTTGTTTCGGTCAAGTGTCACGGGCACACCGTGTGAAAATCCATTAAAGTTCCAAAATTATATTGAAATGCCTGCGTTAACGTTTGACTGAATGTAAACGTGAACAAATTGAGTCCGTCGGTAGACAGCCTTTTGGTGTCTGTCCGTGTGATGTCTCGAAGTTGTTGCTGGTAACTTTCGTGAAATTATGAACTCTTAATTAAAGAAAAATATTTAATGAAGCGAACCAGTTGCTAAGAGAATTTTAAATTTCATTCAAGAATAAATTATTTTCCATGTCTGATGGCAGAATATTCTACAAAATGATAAATAGCACAAAGCTAGGGACAATAGCTTGCAGTTGACAGGAGAAATATAGCGAGCTATTCAAAATATATTGGACCTACATGAAACACTCTTCTTAATATTATAGATGATGAAACATATTTTTACCTGTATTTACACTTAAATTCTGAGTCACATAACTTGATTAATACATTAATATTAGAACTAACATTGAAACAATTCATCCTTTAATTCTTATCTTCCGTAATATTTCTAGAAGAGGAGAAACAGAAGTTCAAAAAGTAGTAGGTACTAAAGTGAAAGAACAATATAGTAGCATCTTATTGAAAATTCTTCCTTCGGAATTCTTCTTTGTATTCTTTGTGTTCTTATATTGTACAAGCGCAATCTGCTTGCGCCTGTATATGTACGGAAGTTAGGCGTACACAAAACCAAGCAGCAGATATGATTCACGCGACACGACGAATGGTTCTTCCATTGTCGGTCGGCTGTTAATTAGATGTCTAGTCCTACCGTTCAAATTCACCTTACGCGCTGAACCAGCCAGCCCATTGTCGCAGCCACTCACGCTGCTCCTACGCCAGTCGACAACCACTGTGCCGCGACCGACTGCTATGAATGGCCGTAATATTACAACAGCAGAACGTGATGTAAATCCGTGAGAAAGCCGTACGAGGGGCCACGTTATCACCTTGCTCCTTCGTCGCCAAGAAAGACGGCTTTCGGCGTCTGTGGCAAATCGTCTCACTGAGAATAACGATATTTCGTCCAACTAATTTTTATCGATTTCTTGATAACCATTGCGTTCGCTTTGTTCCTATTTCAATTACTTAATGCGTACTACGTAGTTCTATTTCGCTTACTTTAACCATTGATTTCGCTTTTCATAAATTCCTATATTTAGAGAGACCCTAATGCTCGATAATCTTACCGAAATAATGCTTCGATAAATGAAAAAATCACAATGACATCGTAATATCGTTATCGTAACGATCATTATCCTGGTTTTTAATTGACAGCGCGCATTTTCCTAACGTGTTAGGTCGGCACTTAACGACGAGCCGAGAGATCGGAGACGCTGTTACCAGGCGAAAGGACACAATCGTCGTTGGACATTAATTGGCGCCCGAGATCTTTGTCCCCGGTACGCGATTCCATTGTGCCGTACTGGTTGAACAGCCGGAGTCGTCCTGTCACGGTTCGGTTGTCGCATTCACAGGATTAGCCAGGATCCGCGTGAACGCGGCCACAGCACGTAATTGCGGTACGAATTTCTATGGGTTAGCCCCGCGGAAGGTACGGGATCCAAGGTAGCCTCTCTCTTTCCTTTCAGACCCGACCGTCCCCGGTAGCCTCGCTTCCCGATTTCTCCGCGCTATCCCACAAAATGAACTAGCGATGGTCTTCTGGCTAAGTCCTTCGCTATAGGTGCCGCGGTTGCGGTTACTACTGTCGATCATGCTTCTGTTACCAACTTTCCAAATGTTAATGCTGCGTCAGGCCGCCAGCCTCCACGTTTTCCACGGATACTTGCGACTATCTTGCCCTAGGCACCATTAGTACTGTTCTTATATGCCTTGGGAACAGGTTACATTAAAATAGAGAAGAAAATAAAGCGATATCAAAGTCAAGTGTGAACGATTTCGGCAGTGTCACTTGTGCAAAGTAATAACATGATTCCAGGGTTTCGAAGCGGATTTGAAAGAAGACTTCGTGAAAATTACTATAATCTATGCTTTGTAATAAATAATAACGAAGAATTGATAAGAGATATTTTTAAAAAGTGGTATCTGGAGTTCTTCGATAACAGCGGAAACACTGCGATGAATTAAGTTATTTGCCATTCGGGGTAGAGTAATTAAAAGACGGTATAACGCCCCGTGCAATTGTTTCCGCCGCTTTGCAATCTGCAGTGAAAAGGGTGAAATGATTGGCAGTGAATTATTTAGCTCCAGCAATTAAAGATATCTGATCATTCGTTATCCTTCTTTTTCTTTCCCCTTTTCGTTACTCTGTTGATTATTTTCATCGCTCGTAACTAATCAGAATTCTCGTCTTTCATTTTCATTAATTTTTATATGTAAAACTTGAGAAAACAAAATATAGTTTAATCTGACATTTGATTCAAAATTAATAACATCCTTTATTTTTTACATATTTCAAATCCCCTCCACGCATTATTTCCCTGAAACAAAAATCAGGAAAAATGTCTCGTAAAAGCCGAGCACCGCAATTCACGTTCATATATCTCTACTTTTTTTTCTGTTTTTGGTTTTCAAGCAAAAATGCACCACATTTTCGCATCATACTCAAACACTGTCTATACGGTATGGCATTTCGTCGCAAGCATGGTCGTTCAGTCATCGTTGGACTACGAATCCATCGCAACTTCGAGAACCTATCAATCAATTACTCGAACGAATACGAATAATACCGGAGGCTTTTCCCGGCGATAGTTCTTAATTACCAGACGTAATCACGGCTGAGCGGGCACCGGGAAGAAAACATGTAAACGCAGCACCGGCTTTAATCAGCGTCGATGCGCCAGGATACGCACGATGCATAATGAAAATTGATGAGATAATCGAGCCGGTCCGTGACGGGCACACGAGGAGGGCTCAGCAATAGGATAATATTGTTTCGAAGGTATAATGACAACGAGCTACCTACGAGGGCCCGAAATATAAAGGCGGCCTCCGATTCTCCAAAGTGACTTCGGTTAGGGTAAGGGATCGTTACGCTGGGGCTGCCTTCGCTTTGAGTAATGCGTTTCCATCGAATTTTCCTCCAGATCTGATGCAATAACACCGAAACACGTTCGAATGCTTCCCAAAGATGTTCCTCCGGTAACAAATTGACGACCAAAAAGCGCAGCGATGGGCGATGGCAGAAAATTTAATCATTTAATGGCAGATCGTAAGAAAATTTAATCCTCGAAGCCAGTTTCTTCAGAGACATTTTGGTAACAGGTTATGCGATACGTGAGTTACTGTTGATTCTGAATGCATATTTAATGCGAATGAAACTTTCAACGAGGGGGAAAATGTTCTTCGGGCGGTGGAACTCTCGTACTCCGTGCCGAGAGGAAAGATTCATTCATCCGTTCGTTCATTCATTTTATTCTTACCGTCGATATGAAACAATTCACGTAATTCTAGCTTTTATTCTAATATATTCTCATTTCTACGGATAAAATTTCTAGCGAAATTATTAGCAAGCATTTTTGAAGCGTCCTGTAGATAATTCGCTCGATCGTCAAATATCTGATCGAAATGTATTTTATGTACATCAAGTGTATATTAAACGTCCGATTTTACGTAAAACGTCAGACATGGAATAGTGACTGAGCACGCCCACGACGCAATGGCATTGTAAACGCAGAGAAAAGGGGGGAAAAATAGCAAGGGATGGAAAGCCGACGTAGCGCGATCATTGGCTCTCCGGAACTCCGTTTCCGTGGCGCGCGGAAACTTTGGTTGTTCATTTAAGCTGGTTCACTGAGCCCGCCGACTTCGTAACTGCCGATAGAAAAATACCAGATCGACGCGTGGCAACGATCCAGAGAAGCGGCAAGTTCCTGTCTAACGAGCAATCCCCGTTACGTGACTACCCTCTTAATTAATGCAACTTTTATTATTGTTTCCTTGAATAATCCAACCGGAGCGGTCGCTGGTGAGCGCGCGCGCAGCCGCTCATTACCTTTCGCGACCCGGTCTTTTTTACCCCGACGCTCATTCCCTTGAAATATTCCATCGCCTCGACACGCTGAATGCTTGGAAAGCACGGAGTATCATTCAAACAACTTTCGAAATGAACAGGTAGAAAACGGCAGAGGACATGTCTATCGGAGCGTGAAGCGTGCGCGCTGCAAACAAAAGTTTCGAGAACATAAAAGCGATCTGACGAGCACGTGCAGACGCACATGCTCGAAAAACGCTTTCTTTTTCGTCGTTCTCCCGCGAGCTGCGTTAATGATATTTTTCAGCCGGTCACACCATTGTCCTGCCTGGTCTCAGTAACGATTGAACCGCCCAGACGAAAGATTACGCGCCATATAATGAATATAATAAAACGTTCGTTGCACGATGGCAAGGAGGAAACGTGAATTATGACAGTGTCGCGGACGAAGAGTAGTTAGAGAGACAATTCACGGAAATGTAGTTGATTGAAAAGTTTCGTCTATCTTGTATCGATTTCCTAAATATTCTTATTGCCTGACGCGAAAAACATACTTGGGAACGATATAAAAATGTAGAAATTTAACGTATTATATTGGTTACTTTTTGCCAACGATCTCTGTGACATATCAGTCGAAAAGTAGTTACAAAAGTTCTCCGAATTATCAAAGACAAACGTTATAAAATAAGTAAGACTCGTCATCTTTATTCTCGTTAATAACATTCGTTAAGAATAAGTAAGAAAGATATCCGTTTCGTCGTGAGGTAATCCTCGAGGGCTTAAAGACCGAACAAGTATAACAAATTGTTACGTGGTAATAGTTTTAGATGGAGGAAGATTTATTGCGTCCGCCGCGACGAAACGAAAGAGAGAAAAAAAAATCTCGAAAGCAACACGTTCACCGCGATAGATATTCATCTCTCCCCGAGACATTAATTTCCCCCGATTGTACGCCGCTGAAGTTCTCTCCGTGCGACCTGACGAAATTGTCTGCCAACGCCGGCCAATTGAAATTTTATTTTAATTTTATTTTAATGAAAATTATCGCGCCACGTAGACGGGCTATCAATTTCAGCGGTAATATGACCGCGCGAGCCAGTGACGCGAACAACCGGGCAATTAAGCAGTGCCTCCTCGCAAAGGAAGAAACCGAACTTTCGTCCCTTCCACTGTAAATATCGTAACTTAAATACTCGACTACGAGTCGAATCACGGATACATTGCGCAAGAACGGTCTCGTTACTTGTATTAATTCATTGTCAGAAAGAGGAAATTAAATGCATTCAGGAAAGAAAGGGGAGAAACCTAAAACGAAGCAGAGAGTTTGATTTATAGTCAACCGAAATTTCCCGAATATTTCATCGCGCGTTTTTACCGCCAATTAATTCTACTCGAATGTTTTGTCGATTTCATCCACAGTTTGTTTAGCTCATTAAAAAAATTCACTTGAACGCCCGAAAAATAAATAATGGGAGATATTACGTGATTAGTTAAAAGGGGGACATTGTCTTAATTGAACGACGCCGCATTCTGTTCAATCACTTGACTGTCAAGTGGTCTCTCCAATGATGGTTGCACAATCGCCTAGGCGTTTTCAAGGCTTTCACAAATTAAGTTCCTCGACTTTGTCACGTATCTCGAAACTTCGCCAGAAAAACGTTTATGGAAGTTCCAAGTGCGTCGTATCTCAACGTATAACTGGATAATCGATAATTGACTGCAATTTCATCGTCAAAAGTGTCTGCATTTTTAAATAGAAGGAGAAATTTTCACTGTGAGATTCTTTCTTACCGCATCTATTTGATGAAAATTAGATTTTCCACTATTTTAAGAATAATATACCAGGCCTAATTTTCAGTGTGACAAAACACTGAAAGTAAGTAAGAAACTTCCATCATTTTCTATCACTTTACTTCCGATTAATTCTGTCTGTACCTTACAGCGTATCTTTTTGTATATAATATATATATATATTTATTTATTTATTTAAATTAAAAATTCGCGTATATCTAGAAAAAATAAATAATCAAATACGATATATCACGGGACTGCTGCAAGAGTATTATAATTTTAATTAATTAAAACTTGCGTACGTTAAACGAGTCGATCCTGAAGAGGTCCTCGAAGATACGCGTAACTAACCATTATATATTCGACGAGATTTCGACAAATCATGCTTCATAATTTTACAACGGGGACATCGAGCAAAGTTCCTATGTTACAGTCTGTAAATGAATAATCGATCATTATCGCTTAATTAATCGTCGCGAATGTCTCGAACTTGTTGAAGCGCAAACGATTTCTCGAAACGTGATATCCGCTGTAAAACGCCAAGAGGGAAATATATAAGTTGATTGAAATTCAAATGTTTGAACTAACTAATTTCGTATTCGACGACAATCATTTGTACATTCCGTTATGTCAGGAATTATAAGTGCAACAAACTTTCCAGCCAGAGCTACTTGACAAACTGAAGATCCACTCATACAAGGTACTGCAGCCTGAACTGCGATCGACAAAATTATTTTCTCGGGTCTATCAATTACATATTAATAAAAACAATTCATTTCGACTTTCTTATCTTTTAAAGATATAAGAAACAATAGCTTAAATTTCCTCTTGGTCTAATAATGGAAAGTTCCAATTTTTAATTAAACAGACCAATCAAAATTTTAAGTTGCCTATCGAGAGAATATAAATATATAATTTCGTAAGGATAGTTAACGTGAAAAATAAAATTGCATACAAATCTTTACATGTACCATACATTTACCATGCGAAATCCGTGAAATAATCCTCCGATGAACTCATATGCTTTCGACACGCGACGATCACGGCGATCAAACGATACGATTCTACGAAACGGCTGGCTTAATGCTGACGATGCTCTAGCAATTCGTGGGTTAGATATATCCATAGAGGTGTAAATAGGCAGAATTGAAGGAAAGCTGTTTACGAGGCACGTTACAGAACGAGCGTGCAAGCATATTCGGCGGAATAAAGAAGAGAGACGAAGACAAACTGGTGGAAAGAACGCGAAACCCTGATGGCCCGAGCAATAGGAAACAATGGTCGTACGAAAAACAAAAAGATCTCTTCGACCGGGCCAGCTCCTCGTTTTCCGATAGATTTCAATTATGAGCTTCCCCGGGCATAAAAGAAATCTCAATATTACTGACAAATTTGAAAAGTTTCATAATTGATTCCTCGCTGGCTCTGTCGATCCTTGGCCACCCTCTTTGGAAGGAACGGGAACGATGAAAGAGACGAAGAAAGACAGAGAGTGCGAAGCACCAGAGTCGAGGGGTGGAAACGAGGATGTAAGAGGACAGAATGAGGAGCAGAGACAAAAACAAAGGCACCCTCTACTCTCGGTTGTCCGATCGAAAGGATTGACGCTTCAACTTCCGAGATATTCTCCAAAGAACTGACACCTTTGTCTTCACCGGGAATAGACGCTTCCACGTTCTTCTTTTCTCTCGTCGCTCGATCACCTCGTTCGTTCTATCAGGAATTGAACGCGCCCCAGAGAAGCTCCTATTAACCAGAAATTTAGACAAAATAGCACAGTAATGTTTCTGTATCTGTTAATATAGTGTAAAAGTATTTTACAAATAGCTGCTGTGAAAATAAAAGAAAATCTATCCATAAAATACAAACTTATAAAACATTTCTTTACCGACTCGATCATCGGGCTGAATATCAACGGAAGTAGGAAACATTCTATTTCTAGGACGAGGCTCCCTTGTTCTACCGAGAAAGAAGGGATGGTAGAGGGATGCATCGTATCAATGAGACTCACGATTTATCGCGGTAATTACAAAGATGTTATCGATGATCATTAACGTTTCGTTATGGCTACCAGATGTCGGCACAACGATTTTTATTATTTTTATATATGATAGATTTTTATTTATAGTACCGATTACTTTGGCATTTTTCCCGGAATCGTAGCTTCTCACGACAGTACTCGATTGTTCTCCAGGAAACATTATGTGTAATTCATATATCCATATCGTGTGTCGATATCGTCGATACCTAATAAAGAACGTACACAAATTATTTACAAAATTATTCTTTAACTTGCTAATGTTTGTAATAAAATTGTAATAAAATTTCTTTCAACTTTAATAGTTGTAATAGCGTACATTTTGACCTATGAACATTCTCCCGCTATCCTTACACTTTAATGAGTTCAACGTTAAAAAATATTTCTACATTAATGCTCTCATATTCTTTTACGTTAATTTATATTAACGAAAAATTCAGCGAATTCGCTATCATTTCTCGTTTCCTTCGTATCACTTTTTAACGGCCTCTTGCCTGCCGGCACTTCAAAAGTTTCCTCACGATTTCTCTGAAGGACGAGCGGTAATTAGGGCGAGCCTCGTATCTCCTCAAGAACCGGAAGTCCTGTGGGTTATCAAACGGTCGTCGCACTTCCGACCTAAGAGTGTCACTTCGATCTTGTCAGTGGGCCCTCGTGGAAAAACTCTTTCGCCGTAATTTAAACATAAAGCAATCAAACATTTACCCCAACATTTTGATCAATTTAATTCTTCATTGAGACCGTGAAAGTTATTTTAAAACAAATGATACCAACTACCTTACAAATAATATTTTCTTATCTGTTTTCTCTATATATAAAGATACAACCACATAATATGCTTTTCGCAGCATAGACAACTACACAACCCTCTCCCATCCATCGCAATTTACATCTACCAAATATCAATCGACGAGGCAGGGCAGGCATCCCTGAAAGCGCGTGGCAATAAATTTTACAATTTAAATCGAGGCATCCCCTACCCTACAGCGACGCCGCGAGGGAATTGGCTGCGAGCAGGATATCTTCGATGTAAAGAGAAGAAGGTTTTTCTAGAGCTTCGGCTACGGTCACTTTTCCAGTCCGCAAGTCCGTCACGTATGCATATATTGAGACACCGTTCTAGAACTACCCTTGTGTGGACCATCGGTGACCGCGTATCCACCATCCCCTGTCCCCTATCATTCTCTCTCTTTCTCTTCTCCCCGTACACCCTCGTTTACCTCCTTTCACCCCTCTGGTGGTCACTCCCGTGGGATCGTAGAGCCGGACGTACGTGGTCAACGCGGGCCAAACTGTCGGCGAAGTTACGTAAAATAGTTAGCGACACTTCCAGCTACCCCCTCTGGTTCTACCCCTCGTCCAGGCCGCGGCGCTACCTACGGACAGGCAGCAATGGTACGGACAGGCTGGCCGACGCCTCGAGAGTAAAAGGAAGACGACCGATGGAAAGAGGAAGCGCGCCGGGAGCGTACAGTATCCTGTCCGCTCGTCACTGATATATGGCCGGCATGGGGACCTTGCACCCTGCCTGAGATACAACACGTACGTGACCGATATGCGCGAGATACCTAGGTCTAGGGATATCGTCCGTTCTGTATACACTTCATTGCGAGAACGACGTACGTGTGGCGTTTGCGTGGCGTGCGAGAAACCAGTACTCCTATGATGAGCAGGAGGGAGAACAAGGTAGTTTCGACGAAGTTGTTTTCGATTCGGGACATAGTTTAATATCAATTTTAATGTTGTCAGGATTGCCAGCGGCAGAAGTAGCGATGTCCAAATGGAGACACATGAATGGCCACTGTCTTTTGTTTCATCGCGGAATCTGCGTTTATTAATACCGCGGGCGCCTTTTATACAATAGCTTACTGGAAAATAGAGATGAGAATTGTCTTCCGTGGCATCAATGAAACCGTAAGTGAAACAGACACGCACCGATGTACTTTTAAGAACATCCCCGTCCTTCCATCCATCCGTTGAACGAAGTGTTCCCATTCAAAATAAAAACTTTCTATCAAGTCCTGTATCCACATGTTCCACCTAAGTCCGAAACTAAGGCAAATCCTCGCTTCGAATTCTACGTTATCAACCTACCCAGTAGTCCGATCAAATATTTATCTAGACCAACTCAAACAACGTGTCATTTTTGACCGGAAACGTCGAGCGACTTCTGATACGAACGTAGAGCCAAAGATATCTGCGATTGGAGTAACGAACGAGCGATAAAATTTCAAGGTACACTGGTGGTTCGAGGAAATTCCAGGGATCAAGCAACCAGAGAGACAGAAAAAGATGCACGAAACGGATAGAAGCGAGTTAATTGCCAACTCATTCGTAGCAGGAAGCGAGGCCTTGGAACGTCGGTTCTCCTGGTGCCGCTTGTGTTTCTAGGACGCAGTCCACCCTCTCGCCTCTTCGCTTCATATCCCCGTTGTTCCTAGGAGCTCCGCAGACTGGCTCGAAACGCCCAGGGCAACAGTGGTCCCGGCCACCATGAGCACAACTTGGCTCCCACCACCCGACCGAACCATTTTATTCCATTGACTATAACGTGAAACTTACTTGGCTGGGCACTAACCGTTGCTGCCACCGCTGCTACCGCTATCGTTGCTTTCTACCTTCCTCTCTTCAACTCGTTCTCTATCCTCGGTCCTACCGTGTTGCCACTCTCGGTTACATGTGCGTTCTCCCTCTTTCTTCGCCTCTCGTCCTTCTCAGCTCCCTCCCTGCCAGCAACGCGGAACCAGGCTACACAACAAGTTCAACGCTGCCGTTGTACCACCAGCTCCGAGGGATACGACGGAATCCTACGAGGAACCGACTAAGGTGCATGCAACCCTTTCCACGAGACCACGACGAGGCTGTCGACGCATTTCCACTTTGCTGTCTTTCCGTACCGGGAATGCCTCGCCAACGAGATTCCGCCGACGGTGAACGACGATAAAATTCGTTCGACAAAAATGTTTTCAATTTCGTGACTCGGTTGACCGACAGTTGGCTATCGTTTTGGAATTGTCGGGGACCACTTGCGTGGAAAATACGACGGGCTACATGTATAGCGTTGAAAGTAAATCGACAAACCGTAGAACCATTAATTAGTCTTTAGAATGACGCAATGGATGTGGGTTAAATGCTCGATTTATTGTCTGATTTAAATTATCTATCAAAGTTGAAGCGAATATCGCGAATGACTGAAAAACTATAATCTGAAATTAAAAAATTTCACTTTCGATGTCTTACGAATCGATAAAACCCGATTGTTTTCGCTTGTATCGTCGATGTGACAAAATCCTTATTTTTTACACCTCGTAAATCGCACAACCAATAGCGAACACCCAAATTGAGATTACAAATACACAGAGTTCCAAGTTTTCGAAGAAGCACAACGAGACTCTTCGTTTCGACGGCGTGGGAATCTTGAAACTTTGGTATCGGACCGGGGTACACGGTGCTCGCTGGGAGATATTCAAGGTCAATTGCCAGCAAGGTTAGGCACGACGGACAGATAGGTCAAGGTTAAAGAAGAAGAAGGGGGAAGGAGAGGTTGGAAAGGTGCGAATTGCGAAGTGGACGAGAAAGAGACGGAGTAAGAGAGAGTATCAGGAGCAAATAAATACAGAAGACGAATAGTCGGTCAGCCAGATGGAGAACTTTTCCCGAGCTTAGCACCGTTAAAATATTTTTTACGACACTTTCCCCAGTGAGAGAGGCGGCCAGGGAGCCGAGGTTACTGACAGTCGAACTCCAGCCGAGTTTGCCAAGTTTCACCATTAGACACGGTTAAAACTTTGTTCGAAACACTTTCGTCCGCGTGCTGTCCGCGACCGTGAAATAAGCGTGCTAAATTCTGAATATTTTCTTCCTTCGCCTTTTCTCAACCTTCGTTCGGCTGTCCCAATGCCACGGGCCCACCATGTTGTACCGTCTCGTTCACCAACCTCGAGTTTCCTTCCGCCTCCCCGTTTCACCACCCTTCCCAACTTCCCCGCGATTCGAATACTAACTCGCCGGGAATGAATTTATGTACTCGCTAATTTACTTTGGGGAACGTAAACGATCTTTGAATCGAGCGTATTAAGTGGAAGATGCTAGTTCCGAATAAAGTTATCCCTCGTTTGGATCGTTCGGAGAACTTCTTTTCAAGGTGTTCTATTACCGTTCAACATGCTACATCTTCTTGCTCCTTTAAGCCAGTTTCCGTGCTGTGTCGGAAATACGGCATCGACGCGCTCTTTCGCGTCGCAGTTTCGCGATAAATTTTATCGCAACTTTCAATTAGCGTTCATAAACATTGTCGTGCTTTCTTTATCGACAGACCTTGTTGGCTTTCTCAAGATATTATAAGTTTGTTCTCGTATAGAAACTATATTCGTGACAGATGTTCGACGCGATCAATCATCTTGTCTTTATGGAATTCGGCCTCTTTAAATCGGTTTTCGATAAGAACGAAATACCTCTTTGTAGTCCACTATAAAATAGCATTTTCAAAAGAATTCAAGATAGAATAGCGAAGCGCCAGCACCGTGTGTTTCGTACGACAGTACTTGCTCCACTGTACCGACCCTTGCTATGCTATAAATATTTTACGTGTTATGATTTACGCACACCACGGTGACTATTGCGTTCTTCCCCCGGTTTCATGTATCTTTTTTTATTCTCTCCGTGGGCAGCGTGTATTTCAAAAAGGGGGTAAAATGCGGCGCGCATATTTTGTTTCAAGCACGAACAAATTAATCTAGCCGCGCAAAATGCCTCGTTATTTGCCGCTAAATTTTAATAACAGCATCGTTTCTTTCTCGAACTTATTCCAAAAGTTCACAATTTTTTTCTTTATCTTCGCTAACCTTTTATTTATAAATCAATTATTTTCTCGTAAAATGCTGTATAATTTCGATAACGATCGAAAAGTCGATTATTAACAGAGGTGTTTTCAGAGACGAAGGGAGACAGCATTTCCACAGTAGAGGGCTAATTGTCGTCGAACGAAAGGTCCGAGAGGGTGACCGCATCCCCCACGGCATCAACACGGTAAGGCACTCAAGCTCGGTCGTCTTTTAACTCGTGTAGTGCGCATTCCTTCACCGTACGAGAGGGTTAAACGCGGAGTTACTCCCCCTTTAAGCCTGTTATACGTCTCGAGGGGGTAGTCGGAACCTCTTTCCTATTTCCTGCCTGGCTGCAGGAACCAAACGACTCTCGCATCTTACACAAGAGACATACCAGATTTTAGAATAATCGTGACACTAATTAGGTGATAGTAATTATTAATTAACTACTATCCTAGTGGAAATCAACTATACGATTTCGATTTAGCGGAAATTAATGAAAGAAAATATTGCCCTGCTTAGTTTTTTCCTTTCTTTTTTTTTTTTTTTTTTGTAAAAAGAAAACTCTAAGACGAAATAAAATAAAGATTTGCTTTTGCATTGAAGGTCGATCTAACTTTCTGGAACGCACGATTCCTCCCGTTGTTTTCAAACTATGAATGATGACAAGGATGTTGAAATCGTAAGAATATCTCTTCGAGAACTAATGTAGCGTTACCACGCATACGACCAATGGACGCGCAATGTCCGGCGAAAACAAGCTGTTTCGAGATCGCGCAAACAAATAAGTCAATGAAATGGCCCGAACGAACCATTAAAATCGGCAGCGCTAAATTATTTATACGAGAAACGATTCTCGGCAACTCTTCCCATGAATAAATTGAAAAGTAAATTTCCAAGAAAACTTATAATCTCTCGAATGTTCAGACAGTTGCCAAATCAAACGAAGTACAGATATAAACACAGTTCGCTAAAACTTCTTCGTCAAAATTATAAGCTAATAAGCCAGGAGAATTATTCCGTTAATCTAAATTCAACATCAATTTTCTACCCGTCTCGTTTTTTTCATAGACATCAAGGGGCACCACCAAGGCGTCCATAATCGTTAGAACGTGATCGCCAACGAAGCAAAACCATTGCCGTGATTCGATTGTCCGTCGATCCATGTCGTACGTATCATTGGGAGCAAGACGCGTGGCATCTGGTACACTTATCGAATTCGATAACTTCGTTTCCCTCTGGCTGAATAATTTGTCCCGGGCATTTAGTTACGCAAGTACTCCCGCACTGGTGATCAGGCCATCCAAACCATCGAGCCTGACGACGATTAATCCAGTATATCGCGCACCGTTGGGAATCATTAGTCGTTGCCGGTTCCGCCCTAAGGATCTTCGTCAGTGGAACCGGTATCGGTGGACGATGCCTGTAAGGTGGAAGTAAGGCCGGTCGAAGGGTGGGTGGCAAGAAGGAGGCCGCCTATAGGCGATGCCTCGACTGGATTAAAGGCGCATTACACCGCTCCAAAGGGCTCCTAATTAGATCCGGAAAGAAGCAAAGGGTTCCCCGAGTCGCGTAACTCGGTTTACCGAAGGGAGAACCTGCCTCGGCTCTCTCGGCATTAACGGCTTTTGCGTCCGTCGAGAGACGACCTTTTACCGCCCCCCGACCAACCACCCGGCCACCGTCGACTCCCCGTTGCCCCTCACTCTTCGATCTGACCCGCGCTCGGTGGCCGTTTACCCATTAACTGGAAATATCGTCGATTAATATCGACACGCCGCGTTTCCTAACTGTGTCAGCAACACCTGTTCGACGCCAGTCTCGTTTTAAGTACAATCGCCGACCATCGCCCGTTTCGGTATAACGTGGTTGCTTCGGTACACAGCATGCCTGAAGATCGTTTTAATTTAACCGAGCTTAACGTGGATAAATTAGAAGATGACGCGATAAATGGAGAACGTGGGTCGGAGGAGATTTGTGCACGATTTAGTGAATAAGAACAATGACCGGATTTGAACGTAATTTAGACGCGATTAGGATGGGATTGGGATTAAGAGCATACGCGTGATAGAAAAACACGAATAACAGTATGGAAAAATAGTTTCACGTACAAAAGTTGTCTGCGTGAATAAAAGTCTAGTTTATTTATTTATATAATTATCTATGGTTTACATGAGTTCCGCTTATATTTACAGGGACTATCCATTACCAGGGGTGCGCTGAAATCTGTTCGTTGAACGCTAGAAAATTCGCAAAGCTAAAAGCTTCAACGAGCAAGGAAACGTATAGAATCCAAGATATTTCAGGATACGGTATGGGCAGCGAAATACTCCTTTTATCGGACAAAGTTTGAACCATTCGGTTTTATGGGCGCCGAGCTAAACACACGCGAGGACTAAGTCTACTCTTATGTTCCAACCTGTGGTATAAGGGGATCGAAATTGGACGGATGAGCGTGCACGAGCTGTCGTAAGTGATTGGCAAACAGACCAACCGGTTTTTACGACGCCTCCCTCGACATTTTTATACGTAACTCCCACGGTTTCGTTCGCCAGATTGGCCCCCGATCAGCTCCAAACCATACGTTTCAGCCTACCAAATACCATCCTACGAAAAATCGTAAACCTTGAAAATTAGTTGCGTAATTGTATTTGTATCGTAATTGTCAGATCTTCAACTCCGTCAGAAGGATGATCGCAATTACAAATGTTTTTTTCTTTTTTAATGGCATTAATTTGTGGAAATGTTGGGAACAAGCTAATCCAAAAAGCAAACATCGAAGCATCGCGATAAAACATCGCGACGCGAACGATTCCATAAAATATCGAAACACGTGCTCGTCTGTCACGTCGAAGCAGAAGCTGAAGGCACACGTGCATGCACGGTGGCCATGTGTCTAACTGTAGGGAAAAAGGTAAGAAGGAGTCACGTCGCAACACGTACGTACGCAGTGGAACGAATATATGGTGGCCCCGGTGTGCCTTGGCAACGGGTGAAAAAAGAAGCAGAAGAAAAGAGTAAACGGAAGAAGAGGTAGAAGAGGCACGAAGAGGCGTATCTGCCGCCCACGTACATACCATCCCGTGGGTTTTGGCGGATCCTGGGCGTTCCTGGTACCACGCTGGAAGCCCAATCGTGGGTTCGAGGTTTGAAACCCGGCCGGCGCACTGAGGACGCCGACGCCCACCGTCCCTCGACCCACCTTATGCAGGGCCGTAGCGCGCATAGCGTCGCGCAGGCGAAAAACGCGCTGACCTCGATACCATCCCTCTTGCTCCATCTCCCCTCCGCCACCCCCCAAGCTCGCTAACCCCACACTCTCTCTCTCTCTCTCTCTCTCTCTCTCTCTTTCTCTCTACCTTACCTCTACCTACATGCTCACCTACCTACTATCTACCACCTAGCAGCCCTATCACCGTTGCCTTCTGTCGGTCTAATTCTCACCACCTATGTGCACACGTACGTAGGACGATTTCAGAAGCTGGCAGCTGCTCGTCGTCCTCTCCGCTCGATGCCCAGACCCTTGCCCCGTTTGGACGCCGCCGCCTGATACGGGTCTCATGAAATCTCGTTCCAGGTGACTTTTCGTTCCGATGACACGACCGTCCCGAATACATTACCGGCTTTCACTTTGCCGGGAATATCGAAGACGAACGGCCGGTCCGACTACGATATTGAATTTCTACTTTTAATTCCGACGCTTCCTGTGCCTGTGCCCGCTTACGGGCTTCATAAATAAGGACAACAAGGGCTCGGGGCTTTTATATCCCTTCGATCTCGTGTGTGCCTTTCGCCGCGATTTCCAGAGCCCCGCCATTGCTCGTTTGAAGTAACTTTCCCTAACGGACTAGCACCGGCTATGATATTGAAAGGCGATGCGCAAGCTTCCGATGCATCTACTGAATGAGAGAGGATCGCCCACGGAATCGGAATCTCATTTACTTCGACAGATAAGTAGAAAAGTTCGCACTATATAGATACGGGTTTTAAGGTGGCAAATATACTGAGAAAGAGATTGAAAGTGGACCGACAATTTTCAATTGCAGTTTACGAATTTGCAGAAATCTCGCTTAATAAGGCCAAGTCTCGCTTCTCTGTTGTTTCGACTGTAGCATATACGTAAACAAATGATGCCTTGACTGTAATATAATACAAATGTACGTACTTGGTAAGTACATACAAAATGAAACACACGAAGAACTGTCTCCTTGCAAACGAAACTTCGGAAAACAATACACAGTGTATTAAGTGATCTCATTGTTATAATCGCTATAAACAAATATTTGTTATAGAAAAGTTATAAAACGGAAGAAACTTTAAAATCGACAAAGATGCGTAATAGTCGGATTTTGATTAATTTCCTTTGTTGGTGGAAGAATTTGTGCGCGGAGGACTCAATGTCAAGGAGGAAAGCAGGACGCTCCTCAGGGCAGCCCCGTTACCATTAACGGGGCATTAACTTCCAAGAGCATACATCCTGGAAAGTTCTCGGCCGAGCCGATTCGTTCGCAGGAAAGTTACTTCCTCGTAAACAACAAGTAGTTACCTACTCGAGAAATGTTCTAGCGGACTACTTTCGTCTGTGCGCGTGCCATATACGAACACGAGAACCACGAAGGCGTGGAAGATGTCCGCGAAAACTGGAACTCGTAAACCATCGCCACCTTGGCCAAAAGTCGGAAACTCGAGGCTACCTCCAAAGACACAGTCAAATGAAACGTCTTGGAATAAATTTTGACAGACGACAAACAGAGGATACTAATCAAGACTATATCGTTTTTCTTCTATGACGTTAGTCGTAAAAACTTTGGTATCTTGCGATTGAATAAACAACTCTACTTTTCTTCCAAATACAATTTATATTAATATTTAAATTGGATGGATACGTTTTGGTGATTTTAAATTTGTCATCTCTTAGTCTGACTATGCATATACATATACTACGTATCGCAGTCGACTGGCGTATCCGGATACGCGTGCGACTTGTTGACTGTCTGACCATTTACGCCCCTTTCTACTTTCGAACCTGACGCGTCATCTTACTGAAAGAACTTGATCGATAATTGCTCGTATACTTGCTCGTATAATTGCTGTATTCTTCGTTACTTGTAAATTTGTTAAATTTCATACATTTTACATTAATTTGCAAAGTCATAATATTCATACATATGTTTAATGTAACTCAAATACTTTTCCTAGCATAATTCAACACGTTTTGCTATCTAAACAGTAGGTAGCTCTGATTTTCATTCAAGTTTGTAACAAAATTTCTACAGCGTTGGTAACAACCGTAACATCACGTCTGCTCATAAAACTTCCAGCTAAGTCCCGCTGTATTTCGTCTTCCTTGATTACTTTTCGTCCACGTACAGCTAAATACCGTGCGACACATTTTCTCTTAATATTTCCTCGTCAAAGAAATATCACATGAACACGATGCATAAATTCCTATTGAAATACAAGTATCTCCTTTAATGCCTATCATACATCTGGAATCCCACAATCGCCATAAATTTCCATCAGTAGAAAAATTACGAATTCTTATAGAATCCGATAATGTGACATTCAGAAAGGAAGAAGTAGGTGTCAATGGTCCCGGTAACGATGGTTCGCGATGGTGGTAGTTAAAGTGAAGACCGCGCCGTGGGGGAGGACGGGTGCAACGACCATCAGTCATTATTTTCCGCAACATTTAGCAAGCACTTCAAACTGTTTCGCGCTCCCTGTTCGGCCCGCTATCCCGCTGTGGGTCCGAAACTTTCTCAAGTATGTGCCATAGGAGTGAACAGCGTGCCTCTCTTCCGACGGCACCCTCTTCCTTCTCCTCTCTTGCCCTCCCTCCCACACACCACCCCGTCCTTCGTTTCCCTTCGTCTGAGCCAGAACTCAGGCCTTTTTTTCCATTGCCTCTGAAGATGAGTTATGAACCGACAGGTCGCTCAAACATGCTTCCTCATCGAGCTCCGACCGAGCGAGGACCCGCGCTAGTAATTAAGAACGACCACCAAAAAAGGCCACGCTCCTCGCCGTGAGATACAATTAAGCGGACGCCACGGAAGATCTTGAGAGGTTGTGTTGTTAGTCTTGTTACCGAGGAAGAAAAATTACCGTGAAAACGTGTTCATTTGGCATGTTCCACGTTTTAACGTTGCCTGTAATTTGCGCACACGAGAACCACCCTCCGAAGGAAGGAAATGACACAAATGATTTTTAATTGTAAAGTGTTCTAAGATTGTAAACAACATTTCTACCAATTGCGTTTCGTAGTAAAGAGAGAATTTTGATGAATCAGCTTGGATACGCGAGTATAGTATTTGCAAAGTACGAAGAAATTGGTAAATAAGTTTCCAATTAAAATAAGAATCGTCTTCGAATTAAAATCGGAGTTGAAAAAGTCACTGCAAGTCCATAATAATTTCTATCAGATCTTCACACGTCAAAACCTCGAGCAATATCCAAGAGTACAATTCCAAAAACACATCGCACGAAATCCTTCACGATTTGACGCGCAAATGATATACGATTACCAGGATGAAAATTAAAAGGACATAACTCGTCTGTTATTCGACGATTCGGTAAATTCATCGATCGTTGGGAGGACTGTTTACTGCATTTTCTGTGACTTCTTGTTTCCTCCCGTTCCCTGTACATCCACGAGCTGCCGGGCGGATAGAAGCCACCGAGGACCCCGGAAGTTTTAATCGAATTTATCGCAATGCTATTCATGAGGGAGAGTGAAGGAGAGACACAGGGTCGTGGAAGAAGGGCAACGCAGGTCGAAACAGACAGAGTCGTACATCTCGACGTCACGTATAGGGAAGCGAGCACAGCACCGGCATCGGATGTGCTAGTCTCGCGAGCGCGACAACGCTGGCCATCCCCTAACCCCCAACCACCCCCACGAGATTGTCGAAACGTGCAAGCCAAAAGTGCCGCACGTTGCACGTAAGTTTCCGCGAAGCAAGTTTCTCCTCTCTTCTCTTTGGCGAGCACTCCGAGTGCCGACTAATCGGAATTACAAATACTTGCCTCTCTCTCTCTCTCTCTCTCTCTCCCTCTCCCCCTCTCTCGCTTTTTCTGTTCGTAATCCCCTTTCACTCTTTACCTACAGTCGCCTCCTCGTTTATCGTTCCTCGTACAGACATAATTCAGATCTTACCAAGGTATTGTATGATAGAGTTGGTCCATGGTGAGACGAGCTACGCGAGTCAACGAATAGAAAATCGATACGATATGATTCTTTATCAAGAAAGTTTGATTTGATATCGAAACTCGTGTTGTTATATGATTGTTCAAACAAACTTGTATCATTCTATCCCTTTTCAGTAAAATTTATGTTAATATTTTGTTCTATTATCGATTATCCATCCTAGCTCAAAAAATTAATTAGTTCAATTATCATTAATCGTTCGATTCGTTAAAATTACTCTGCCAGAGAATACCTTAAAAAGATTAAAAGATTGTTTTCTATGAATTCTTCCTGATACAGAAATTTCATCTATAGCTCGAAGTACGTATTATAGTATGATCAAAATATTCGATGCTAATTGACTTATTGTTAAGTAAATTGTTATTGGCGGAAGTGGTAGGGATTTATCGAGTTCTGCCGTGTCCAAACGGCGAAACAGTTGTATAGTTTATATTGCTTTTATAGATGAATAGCGCTATTGAGCAATGAATTCAAGTTGGTCAACTCCTTACGCAAATTCGACGGGTCAGAAGGCCAGGAGAAGGTAAATTGATTTTGCACGAGCCGTTACAGAACTTGGACGATTTATTTGATTATGGTGCGCATGATTAGCAATATTGACAAATTAACTCTCGGCCAGTTGCTCGGACACTCGGCACGCATACTGTTTACCGCGACCGAAGTTATCCAACCTCGTTTACCGGGCTCGTTTTGCTCGATGCATGAATTTTGGTACTGATGTGATTTATATGCAAACAGGATGTCATCGGTATATTGCAATAATCCCACGATTTGTTATTTCATGTTGAGTTATAGGCGTGCAATTACTCGCTGTTATCGACATCGAACTTCTTTCCGTCTTTTATTTAAAATTGATAAAACTTTCAAATCTTTTTATTAATTGGAAAATTAAAAGCCTTTTCAAAAATAATTCCCAACCAATTTCAATGGTAAAATATTGCTATTGAAAATTTAAAGAAGTGTTATTTGTACCTATGTTGCTCTTTTTACCTTTTGATACAACGCGTATAACGAGTATACTTTAAGGTATAGGAAGCAGGCTTTCTCGCATATTGCTTTGAATGTCGGACAATCTTGAGATTAAAACCCGGGACAAATCAGAGACGGTTCTGTCACCTAAAAGAGCATTGAGAAAGTCGGAAAAACGTTCGTCCTGAAGACGAGCGACGCGAGAAAGACGAGGATACGAGATAGGCGGAGATATTCGACTCCATATCCATATCCACATCAAACTTGTACCTCGCCCTCTCCAAGCCAAGCCCGAAACTTTTCCTCGTATGTAATTCGATATGGAAACGAAGTGGGAAAGGGAACTTGCTGTGGAACGAAGAACATCGCTCAGAAACGTAAAACGTCCGTACTGATGCACAATGCTCGGATTTAAAAATCTCTCGCAAACGGATATTCATCGAGTCTACTAAATCCTTTTTCGTCAAAATATCAATATCTCCCCTATGATTTTTCAATAAATATCAGAAGCAAAATATGGTATAAAGCAGAAAATAATAATAAGGCAGAAAATAAAATATCTTTCATAAACAAATTTTCGATAAAATTACCGATCAAATGGAGCAATGGTGCGTGAAAACATTACCAAGGCCTCATACGCTAGTGCTAACAATTTTCGAACGAAACGTTAAAAGTCTCCCTTATTTCATCCTCCGTTACAACGTAGATTCGCCGGGAGTGATTCGTAGAATTGCACGAAATTTCGCGCGGACGACGTAACGAGTGCAGAAACATACGCGTGGCTCTTTAATGTCCCACACGATGGCATTCGATGTAATGTGGCGTAATTTGCGGCCGGTCGTAAGGATCGTTAAGGCAACTGTGAAGTCGTGGACGTATTAAATGTCGAGTAAACACTATTTAGTACCCCCTGAATAAGTTTACGTTTCGTCGAGCTTCTCTCTCGTTACGTTCATCGTCGCGTTCCATTAAATTGTTTTCCGAGATCAATCGCCGGAACGCTCGATTATATCGTGACACACGGACAAAGAAGAAGAAAAGTTAATAGTAAAAGTTTCATTTTCATATCGCCATTACGATTTATGTAAGAAGGATTACAAATCGACACATAAATCAGTGAGAAGAACGGAGGCAGAGCGATAAATTCCGAGGCGAGACAAGCTACAAAATGGGCGAAACATAAATCGTGCTTGTCTCGATCCGATCTGATACATCGTATACAGAAGCTAAGTACAGCTCGAGAAATGTCGATACTTATGTCCGAACGACTTTATCCCCGACGAGTGACCCTCGTTCGCTGCTCGTACACCAGCTCGTGAACGTAAGGGCGTCAGATCAGTAGGGTTGGAACGAAAAGGAGTCTCCTTAGGGCACTTAAGGGCGTCCTCGTGCGACCCTGGTGACCCCCACCAACCGAATTCTCCAAACAACTTCATGATTTGCTTGATTGCATTTGCCGATAACTACTGCCGGATACATGCAAGAGATTCGGAAGAAAGTAGGAACCTCATCGTTCTATCGCCAGTTTCGAATCTATCGGTTCTGTTCGCTGGAAATCCTGCCTTTGATTTGTGCGACTCCGATAGAAAGTCACGTGGGATGGGCTGGTTCTGTGACTTCTTCAAAAAGTACTTTCAAACTTAAGCGTTCAGAGAAATCCCACCGCTACTAACCACAGCTTGAACTAAAAAAAAGACTGTGTTTCGAGTTACAATATCCTTTGAATTAATTTGAAATTGTCGTCCCTCGAATTTAGATAAATTAATCATAAGTTAAAAAGATTCGAAGACTGACCATTCTTTCTATCGAGAATTCCAAGAACCAACAAAAAAAAAAAGAAAAAAAGGAACACGCGAGAGTAAAGATTCCTCTAACCTACCACAGAATTATCGCACTTTTAATAACTGTCGTGTCGACTTACGCGTATATTCAACGATCGAAGCGCAAAAAAAAGATCCAGAAACGATCGCAGAGTCGAGTCAGCTGCACGGTACTGAAATCTATGACTGGTCAGCCCGAAGCGATTCTGGTTAACGCGAAAGCTTTATTCCCAGCTAGCGTACGCTACTTACGTTACGGGCAGCGTAACGGGAGTTGAGGAACGCGCGTTTACGTTCCTCTGGATTCGTACGCGGCCGTGTATGTGCGTGTTCAGGAAGGACGCAGCGAGCAAAGTACAAGCCAGCCTTCAGCCAGCATGAAAGGCCCTCGGCCAACCAGATTTACTACGCTCTCCTGTAATTATCATCATAAAGTCGACTTTACGAGCAGTAAGAGCCCTCGTAAAGGAATGCTTCATTTCGTCCTCGCCCACTCCTCTCTGCGAGGCCCCTTCCGACGACCCTCGGGCTACACCACCTACGGCAAACCACCTTGGCCTCCTCTCGGCCACTCTCTGTTACGCTTCACCCTTCGGCCAACAGTCTATCCTTTCCATTCTACGCGACGTTACCCTTCGACCGCATCAGGAACGTTAAAACCTGCCGAGGGCTACCTTTTACTTGCCGCTCGGCCGCGTTGCAGATGCCGGAGATCGCTGGTCCACCGACCTCCACTAGAATATCGCTCTATCCATGACGCTTGCGCGTTTACTTGCAAGGAAACGATGAGAAACAACCCAGTCGCAATTAGTTTTAAGAGTTGATCGCGGCAATTTTGTGTTAAATAATAATTAGATGCGTTTAGAGAGCAATTAAATTGTTATTGATGAAAGTTTGAGAAGAAGAAGAGAATAAGGATGATCGTTAGTGACATTGGGATTGATAATAAGATTTTGTTACTTGCAGTGTAATTAAAATGATTGTAGCGATGGTAATAGATACCAGGTATCTACGGAACATGTACATGTTATTGACGTTATATTTACTGATCGACCAACAACTTGTTTGCTTTCTAAGACACACAGCCTCCATCTGCAGCTTAGGGAAACTACCCTAGTAATATGGTGGTTTCCATTACTGCTTTGTCGTTTAATTGGCTTCCCTCTGTCCACGCAGAATTATGTTTACCTAGCGCAGAACTGGCTGTTCAAAGTTGTCAATGATCGAAACTCTTGCTTAAAATCTATAGTATTTATAAAAATTCGATACTAACTAAACTTCAAATGCTTCTTAAGTACCGCGAATACTCGTCCCTTTTAGAAACAAAAAAGAATAGAAGCCTTTTGTCCTGACGTGATTGTGAGCACTTTCTTTCCTCCCCATCGATATTACCAGGATCAAATTAACGATCGGCTTTGTACACTACGTTTCGAAGCTGCCAAATACTTTAATGCCATTATCTTCATTAGCAGCGGAACCAGCGCGGATTACAATACCTAATGAAGCAGCTCGTGGCGAGAGCAACTTTTTCCAAGCTTTCTCTTTACCTTCCTTCCTTCCTTCTGGCTTCTGTTTTCATCACACCAAACCTGCTCGAACCTTGTCCTCTCTTTCTCTTATTCACGACGTAGTCGGTCGGCAATCTCTTTTCCCCGGGGGCCGTGAAAGCTAAATAAAAATAAACAAATTTGTTTGTATCGCAAATGCCCGGTCTACGAAAGGGCCTTTGAGTGGAGCGAGACGACCGAGTATACTGGTTAACTCGGATTTGCAATTTTAATTACGTGCCGTGACGAGATGTGCGAGAGCGAAGGTGGGAGGAGAGCCGAGAAGAGTGGTGAAGGGAAGACAAAATTAGCCGAGCAAAGCAGAATCGTTGAACGAAAAGAAAACTTGGCGGACGTTTGATATCGGTCGTTGCCGGTCGTTTTCGTCTGCACTTTCGTTTTCGCGCCCTCGCCAACTCTCGAATTATGAATTGAAATTGATCTCGTTTCACGACGCGCGTTCTACCGTTCCGTGAAATAGTATTCGAGAGTTTCATTAAGAAATATGTACTTATAGATTTTCTGAAAATAGTTTGCGGATGAAAATTTAACCCACGGTATTTTGAGATCCTTCGCTGTTACCTTCCCATTGATTGCACGCAACTTGTACATTTTTACATTAATTCAAGCGTAACACGGCGAAAGTCTCCAAATAACAGGTTTCGCGCTGCTGATCGATGCCTTTCATCCACCCAGCAGCCTAATTGCCATCGCATATAATACAGCTTTCTATATTGGCAAAGTGTCTTTAACGAAGGGCCAATTTGGGAGCCGCGTCCTACCGCGGATAATTCACCTGTGAACTGGCCGAACTCGATTATCCCGATATTGCATTACGCGAGAAATAATGGAACGAACATCTCCTCTACCCCCATCGGTTTTTCTACGTCTCGAAGAATACGGGGTGGAGTTTGGAACGAGCTGGAGCCGAGGGTAGATAGGAGGACTCGCCTCTGCTATCCTTTGACTCGTCCTGCGGCTTGCTGTGCATTAAGAAATGCCGAAACAAAGGAACAGACGACGAGAATACCCGTCGACGACTTTTCCACGACGAATAAACGAAGGGGACCCGCATCGCTATCGACGAGTCTCTCTCTCTCTCTCTCTCCCTCCTCTGTCTCTCTCTTCTGTCTCTCTTCTGTCTCCGTACGGCTTTACAAACGTTTTAAGTGGCAAGTTGTCTTGGCTATGCGGCGTTCCTTTTTTGTCTTTATTCCGACTGGTCGATTCGTCAAAGACGAACTTCGGTATACGAGCGACCAGTAGAAAATAATCGTGCCGCCATGGCTGCTGATTTCTTTCAAAGGAAGTCGCTTTTTCGCGAATAAAGCTCGATGGCTCTGTCCCGATTTCTCCAGTTTACATCGATGCATCGAGTCGCAATTTTCCTTTGCTCTTCCCCATCCTTTTATTTTTCCTCATTTGTTATTTGCTCTTGAGAGTTGCGCCGAACTTTCAACGATAACAAGTCGAGAAAATTGTACCGTGTGTAAAATGAATTCTTTCCTCGAGGATGCGTATATGTAAGATAGCGTTGTCACAGCCGCCAGTTTATCGGGTATCATACGCTTAATTTATTCCACGTTCATGATGCTCGCCTGGAGAAATTTGACTCGTATCTCTTTGAAAACTTTGACAAGCCTGGCGAACTCCTATTACTGGCCTGCCACATGGGAAAAGACCGTCCTTTCTGGGTCCATGCTTCACGTTCGGCATCCACACGGTGTCACGCCGTGTAACGTATCGACTGTTCCCCGACGTACCTACATGCTAACAGTTAGCTCCAGTTTGTATGACAGCCAACGTCAGACCGCACAATCGAAGTTCAGACACTGGCCATCGAAGATTCCATCGACAATTGGATACCATTAACGAGGTCTTCAGAGCACACGACATGGCAGTGGAATGCGTCCTGTTCTCGGAAACCAGATACGTAATAAAAGGTATCAACCTCCGGATTCTCTGTCTACTTTAACGAACGACTTTCTCCAATTTTTTTAACAGAATCCAGTTTGTTAGAAAAATCTTTAATGTTACGTTTCGAGATCACAGGAGAAAATCATCGATAATTCGCGAAAGCTCAAAAAGAAGAGTACAAATTCCAGGGTGCCTACGCGTTTTTTTATTTTCAATAAAGAATCAGAGTATTTGACTTGTTTGAACGCGTATCGTACGTTCCCAGTAGAAATAGGGGGGAAAGAATAGGAATCGAAGAAACGATAGATAGATGAGAGAGCGGACGGATAGCTTTAGGCGCGTTTTGAATAAGATCGAAAATAGAAGGAAAGGAAAGAAACCGGTAGATGTTATCCCGCGGGAAAAAGGGATTCCGCTGTCCTATCTGCGAATGATTTGTGAATATGCAAGGGCAATGGGACGCCTCCTTCGGGAACTTGACGGTCAAGATAGTCCCCGATTCCCCGGGCACCTAAAACACGGAAAATATTCGAGTGGACAGCCGCAAATTTATCGTTCACAGTATCCCTAAATTTTCCATCACGCATCGAATCCCGCACATGTCGGGAAAGAATGTGCTCGGAATTCATTCGTCTTACCCTCGAGCTCGTCACAAATATTCATCTAACTCTGTATATTCGCGTCCGTTTATGTATTTATATTCAACAAAATCAATTTCAGATACACAGCACAATTTCTCAGAAATTGACGCCTCTCCTTAACCTTGTTTCCATCCTCACATCATTTTTACATCTCGAACTTGTTCGTATCTCAGCGATCACAAAAGACTTGTAATATTTTAAGAAGACGTTTGACGCGAAAGCGAAACAACAAATTTTACATACTAATAAGAATTTGTCTATATTGTGCTCAAACTTGCGATAGTTTTTAACTCCAGAGGAATATAATTGGTAACGAAAAGTCGCAGTTGGCATAAATTCCTTCCTAGGTATTTTCGATAGAAAATCGTGAAACAAGGAGCAAAAAGATATTATACGATGAGTCTATTCTTGCTTCCAGAATCGTTCGAGGTGTCTGAAAAAAAATAACTCTCTGATAACTTAAAGGACCTATGAGGAATGTGAAGCGTTAAAACGATCACCGCGATAGGTATCAATTTCACAGGCGAATACGTAAATTCGAGGAGCATAAAGCCCGGCCGATGACGAAGGGAGAGAAGGTCGTGCAGTTTTAGCGAAGTGCAAAACTGCATTTATCGTTTGACGCTCCGCGGGAGAAAGGGGTATTTCTTTCCGTAGTTATTATGGCTCTTAGGGTTGTTAACGCCTCGCAGCGAGAGCAGCGCGGTCCAGTAATAAAGCCCTAAGAATACAGAGCCGATCGTAAAATGATAATTGCAGCAGTAAAGCTAAGTGATATTGAACTTGACGTCGGCGTCGAACGGCCGAACCAAGCGGAACCGAAGCGTTATATGTCGGGTACGGAGCAGGTGGCTTCCTTCGGGATATACGACGGCTATTGAATCCGTACCACGGTTCAACATTGAAACAATCATCATTCGATGCGTGACATCAAAGAATTGGGAAGAACGATGAGTTAACTAGTAGAAACGTAGAAATACTACTTGGCGGTTAAAAAGTGTGTTGGAAGCTCGATGCGGATGAATTGTGTGACAGATGCTAGTTACGTAAGGTTGAAGTATTCATTCAAGTTGTTTGTAAAGTTAAGAAACTACGGCATGATATCGGTTGCGGTTTTCAGTCGAATAAAGTTACAATTACCAAGTATCGTATTATATCTTAGGAAACAACAAAGTCTGTCATTGCCAATTATTTAGAGCAGTACTTATGGAACTGTCACGATCACAGTTAGTTTTGCTTCTATACTTACTGTTTGTTCAAAAGAACCTATATAATTTTCTTTCATTGATATTTTACAAACGCGCGTAGCGTGTAGGAACACGCTAAACAACTCCAACTTCAGTAATTTTAGGAATTCGAATAGGACAAATTTCCTATCCTATAAAAAGATGCGAAAGGAGGAATGAAATTTTTACAGTCACTCCTTCGCATTCTCTTACCGAATACGTGTTTCGTCGTTATATTTTAATTCGACGTGCTATAAATTCGTACTTGGAAAGCTTCCCTTCTATTTAACCCTTCTTCTCGTTCTTGCAAACTTTAACCCTCTCTTACGACGCCCGATGATCCTCTGCTTTCTCGCATTCATTCCGCGATCTGGCCCTTCGTACTCCTTCGCCTTCAACGAGCCTGTCGTCTCGAGTCATGCGTATAACACACACACGCACACAGCTTCCCGTCGACAAAACGCGTGACACACGCGCGCGGAGCTTGGAACGCGCACACAGAACCGACTCACCTCGTCGCAGGAAAGTTTCCCGCAATTTTGCGTCTCCTCGACAGGAATAATTCATCGTGTCCCGTGAAACTTTTACGATTTCCACGAACGACGCGCGACGAGTCCAATCGAAATCTGGAGGTATCGACGATCGGCTGTACCACGACGTTCGGTGATGAACAGAAAGGGACGAAGGGAAAAGGGTGAAAAAACGAACACGAGTCAAATTTCGTGAAATCGTATTGCCGTATGCTAATAAGGTAAAAAGCGGCGATACGTAATTCGAATGTCGAGAGTGGATGGAACCAGGCATGGGGGCGCGAAATTCGTTGAATTGAAGTAGAACCGCGCGCGGGCAAACGTAACGAACGTGACGAGGGCCGCCGGGAAGTTTTTTAATGTGAGAATGTAGCACGTGCGATTATACATGTCCCAGTGCAGTATGCATATTGTAAAGGGGCAAAAAACGAGCAGATGCTGGCATTCGAGAAAGTTTACCACGCTATGGGCACGTAGATGTTTTACATTTAAAATAGATACACGAGCCCTGTATTCGCGTTATTCTTTACAGGGTGCTCCTCGCACGGAGCTTTTTGTTCACAGTGCCTAGTGTCGCAAACGAAAAATCTGAATTCCTTACGCTGGAATATTTATAATAGAACCCTGCGTTTGCCGGCTACGTACGCCGCGATTGCTGTTCCGGAGTCAACGTTCCACCGAAACATTTTTGAATATAGGAAACGCGATGGGAGACACTGCGAAAATACCAACAGCGAAACAATATGTTCACCTAGAACGTAATGTGGATTGCCGAGTACTAATTTGACAAAGCAGCTAACGAAATAAATGAAGGTATTGAATAACGATCCGTGTACTGGTTTTCGACGAATCATAAAAATTTCGATCATAAGGATAACTATTAATTTATTGCGAGAATCGTACTGATTAGCTGTCCTCGGTATAACTGGAGAGGTAGAATTGTAAGTCTGATTTGTACGTTACCAAATATCAAGGAGCAACTTTTCTTCATTTAAATATCTGATTCAAAAGTAATAGTTCAAAGTATCTGTATATGCGGGAATTTTAATGGAAGTTAAACTTGTATAGATAAAGAAGGGCAGAGGGCGCGGAAGGCACGTACGAAAAGGGCGGGAAGGATTAAAATGGACCGTGTGTATAATCTACTTTGCATTTCCACGAACCCTTTCTAAGCGCGGCGACTAATACTGTAATGCATCGGAATCCCCTCAACGAGCGCGGTAGTTTCCACTAGTCGTAAAGCCGGTTTAAGTAATTCCCGATAGAGGGAAGCTTTCTCCGCGTAGCCTCTACCTCGAAACCTCCCCGCGAAGCTTCCATGTTGATCGAGGTATTGCTCGTATGTGAATCTCAGCCATTTTTGCAAAAGTATATAGTTTATGGGACTCGTTGGACGTTCTAGTATTGCTTGATATTAGTTAGAAGTTGTTCAGGTTGACTGATAGAGGAACGATGATGATGGATGAATTTGTAATAGAAAAATATATTGAAATAAGTATAGGTATATAAGTACAGATATAGTGTATGCCGATCCACATTCTCACTCTTTCGGTGTTACAATACGATAGAATCTAACAGGGAGCACGTTCATATATTTATAGCAAAGGATATTACCATAAAGTTAACCTTGGTGTGTAGCTCTAGCTGAAGGCTACGGGAAACAGCGATAGAAATCCACCTATAGCTCTTTTGTTTCTAGACCTTGCAATCCAAAACAACATTTATATTGAAGGGTACAATAATATGGACCTCTCCTTCTTTTGAATTTTGTTCGCTAAATTCTATTCTCTTCGTAACAGCGGTCTCCAGGTCACAGGTATGCAAACGAAAAGATGTAAAATTTTTCTTGAAGTAATTACTTCAACAAAAGTTAACAATCAAATATACGAATTAATACGAAAATAATAGGCGAATTTAGAAACACTCGTAAATTAAGCATTTTCCTAACACCTTAAACTATTCTTTTCCTTGGAATTATTGGGTTGTCCATCATAAAAGAAACATAGTTAGCATAGCATAATTAATTAATTAAACTCTAATTCTCTATAAATATATTTTACTTTTAAATTTTTCGTAAATTTCACTACAAACTTTCCGAACAATTCAATATTTTACCAAGCAAACAAATGAAACGAAAAATGATAGATTAACCAGTGAATCGAATCGTACAATGGCTCTAGGAACAAGCGCAAAGAATTTCACTTTGATTTCCCTGGAACGTAGACATTCCGAATATATAACGACAAATTGCCGGAAGATTCCAGGCTGAGGGACACACGTGCGCTTGCGATATCGAACACAACGGAGGAAACAAAGGACAACGAACCGTGAAGAAAAGAGGAGAGATTGCGATATCGTCCACGTAAGGCTGCAGAAATTGTTTAACTTTGGTGGAACGGTAGGGGACATCGACGATACAATAATGGCTCTCTGATGCGATTTTAACTTTTCACGCCCGTCCTACCCTCTACGTTCAGCCAGATTCCATCACCGGAATATCGGTCGTGCAATGATAAAGCGCTAAAAACGAAGGTGCCACGTCGAACCATGATGAAAAAAAAAAGTTCCTTCCGGGCGTTCCCGGGATTCTGACCTCGCGAATTCCTTCAGGGAGGAAACGAAATTCCGAAGAACTGCCTGGAAATACCGTATTCCATGTTAGGATTTCACTACTCGTAAAATCGAACGGCCTGCCGGAATTAGACCGTGAATAGCTTTGGATTAGCACGTTCCGTGTTTCTGGAATTTCGCTCGGTTTTTTTTGGTACTTGCAAGTTCGAGCAACTTCAACGAAATACTCATTCTGTCGAAAATTGTGATAACAGCGTGAAAGATAATAAAACGAGAAACGTCTATTCCTGTATTTTTAAATTCTGTTTTATCTAAAATTATCTTTGATCGTTTGTAGAATCAAATAATTTATCGTCCATATCAAATATAGAATTTTCAACGAAGAGATATTTGCCTTTCTTTTATAACTTAACAAACTTGGGAAATATAGAAGTTGAATCTTTCGACATTGATTCGTAATTCGATGATAATTAAAAAAAAAAAAGTGATTTGATGATAAATTGCCAGCAAGGAAAAAATTGAAACGAATATCTCAGATTACAAGAACAATCGAGAATAGCTGGTTGAGTTAACTCGAAGAAAATATTAAATTAATACGACCGAGCACTTGTATATCTTCCAATTTTTCAATTGTCTCGGGTAACGGTGGAAGGTAATTAACTATCAAGTTACCTTCCATCTTCTGTTTTCATGCACGTTTATGATGATCTGGATCCTTTTACAATGCAATTACGTCAAATGGAAAGGTAAGGCACGCTCGCCTACAGAGGAAAAACAGTAGAAAATAAAACAACGATTCTACACAAAATACAATGTAAATAGAATACAAGTTTATATATCTCTATTCTACACAAGTAATAATTACCGTATCTACGAGTCATGCCAAGTAGAAGCGTTTAAAAACGATGTTTCTCCAATAGGATTTGAGGAAGGCGACGCAAACGATATTATCAAAGAATACCTGGCTTCGTTCAGGACAATATTTCCAGTCGTAATCTGCGCGGGGTACTTCAGTTAAATACATTACGCTGTCCCGAGGAGGTTTCTCTTTTGTCTCGAAGCACCTTAGCGTGGAGGTTCTACCGTGAACAATTTATGGCTTAAAAAAGGAAGGGCGCCACCCTCCGCGTCGAAAAGGACGAGGACACCGATATCGAAACTGTACGGTGGCTTTTTCTCCTCTTTCCTACATTTCCGAAGAGTCAAACTTCTTGTAAACCATAAAGAGGATCCCTGGTCATTAGACCGTTTCGTTGAAAGATATCGTACTTCTTTCATTCTCATTTGATTTTATTCGCAATTCTTCCTTTCGCTATATCGTAATATTGAAATCATAGTGGAGGAAGAAATAAAAAAAACTTGGAATCTTCGATCATACAAAATTAATCAAATATAATTAATTATATTTATTTTATTTATATATTAGTATTAGTTGTTCTAAATTTCCAAATCTATAAACGCATGATTAGGAAATTATTTGATATCGTGCTTGTCCAAATCAATGTTCGGTGTTATTTTAGTCGATAAACAGTTTCCATTGGTAGTTATTCTTAGTTCGTATACTCCAAGGATTGTCAGAGATCTAAAACAAAAGTTCATTCGAAAGCCTTAGAACTTGGAATATTATTGGAACGCGAATGCTGACTGAGAAAATTTGACAAGATTCGAGGAAAATATAATTTCGTTTTGGAGAAGGGTTTTCCGTTCGAAATATGCTGAATCGATTGAAACACGGGACAAGGTGGGAAAGTCTTTCCAATGGCAGAAATCCGGGGCACGAGGACTCAGCTCCGTGATTTCGTCGTTCCCCAACCACCATAGATCACCGTGTCGCGGCAATTGAGTTAGGAAGGAACCAGTTCGGCAAACACTCCTGTCCCCCCTTCTCTCTCCTTTCTTCCTCAACTTGCTCCCTCTTAGCCATGAAATTTATGGCTTAAAAAACTCCCGGACGGGCGAGTCGTTCGCTTTATCTGTAATGTACTGATCTTGCCTTTGTCGAGGAAAGCGACCCTTGCTTGCCACTCCTTGGACCATGCCTGGACCAACGATCTGGATACGGGATCCACCCCTGCCTCTCCCCTTTCTTGGTGCACAAGGGCGAGCCACCCTGCAGCGTTCATGATTTATATCGATGAGAAAGACGGAACGCGCGAAATAGAACGAACGAAGAGAAGCACGTGGTTGGAAAGGACGAACTGAGCCGAGAAATCAACGGTAACCTTCAAGACCTGGTGGAACTCGGACCACGAGTTTGATAAGGGTCTACGAATCGCGAAATCCTGTCGGAGGCACTGGCCCAACAGCTGGATCTTCGGCTTACGTTTCCGAGAGAACTAGTCGCTACCAGGATTAGCAATTCTTGATAGAGCCAAAGCGCAGGAGCGACCAACGAAACATAGCTAATAAGACGTTTCAATTGAAATCAGGTCCAGCTTCAAATTGGTTCAAGTCTCACAGTGGCTACAAAAAGTATTTGCACGCCACTGTATTTATGATAAAACGCACATGCCGATCAATTAATTCCAAATGTATTAAATTTCGTATCGTTTAGTAGTATCTTCGTATGACCATAAAAAATGAAATATAAGATCTGATAAAAAAAACACTTCATTGGAAAATAAGGATATACGCTAATACTTCTCGTAGCCACTGTAAGATCGTTCTTTACCGTTTCTGATAATAATTTTCTTGCATGAGATTTATTCGTCGGTTTTCTATATCGCAAACAGAAACAAAAAGAGTGTTCTCGGAACAATCTCACGTAGTGATAGAGTATCTTGTGTAGATCTAATCTAGACCATGAGGTAGATACAAATAACGAGAGGATTCAGGACAATAAATAGAAATGTCGACGAAGGGACGAGGCAAGGAGATTCCTACATTTACATCTAGCTGTCAAAAAGGCTGTTTCGAGTTTTCCAAAAGGGTCATAACGCTCGTGAGAAATTCCAGTACGAAGTTCTGTGTGTGCTTCACGGGGGAGGGGAATCTTAGGGAAAGGAGACATCGCCGAAGGACTGGGCAGTTTTGGGGGTGGATCGTCTCAAGGCGAGCAATCACTTAGGCAAATATTCACGCGCGGATGCATCTTCTGCATGTGGGTTTCTGCCACATTGGACCACGGAGGACGTGTGGGTCATAGGGGTCCTAATTGGGGTACCGTTGCCACGCATCCTCTCCCAAGATCGATACCGTCTACTCCTTTGTAGTCCGTCGTTGTTCGTGCTTATTGCGCTCTGCGTGTATATATAACTTTGATGGATGTTTCTGAATACCGGGAATGTTTTAAACGTAGGACGAGTAACATTACGTGACACGATGAAAATACTGAAACTTTGACGAAACTCACGCGAGCCAATGTTCCTTTTTTTGCATTCAGAGTTTGTTTTTCGATTATTAAAGGTATCGCCCTACTGCTAAAACGTACATAGAGTCATAAGAAATACGCAACTTTATTCGATCAACAAGCTTTTATCTGTTTATCCTTGCGTCATATCCTGGCCAGAATCGATCGTAAGAGCGATGGGAGGTGTTCGAACGCGATGAAATGTTGGTTTTAGAAGTTCTGCCCAAAGAACAAGAAACTGAAGAAAACGGGATGAAGGAACTGTCCGATTAAGTTTAATGAACGATGGTCGCCTAGTGAACGCTTCAAAGAGGATGCAGACACCAAACGATTCATCAGGATACACAGAGCTGAAACCACGAGGCTTTTGCGGTTCGGCCTCCTTGAGGTTCGACCAGAAAGTTCACCCTTAGGTCCGGTATCCAGCTCCTTAAACTTGACCTCCTCAGATAAGTAAGCGTGATTCCTTTGACGATATCTGCCGCTATCGGTAAAGAAAGGGGTGCCGTCTTAGTTCGGCTTAGTTGCTCGCCAAAGACGAAGATTTACGCTCAGATGTCAGCGTTTCGATTGCTTTCTCCGAATCATCAACCCTTCCTTCGATATTTGGTAATCATCTAAATTAGTGTTCAACGTTGGTTTATTCGATAGATAACTTTTATAATCACTTATTATTAGTTATCATATTTTGCTCGTTGTCAGAAATCTAGAGCGAAAATTGATATTTGTATCTTTTAATCATAAATTGATATCGTTAAGTGAGAATGCTTCGTTTTAAGACATTTCCATTAGTAATAATAATCCTTATCGTACGAACCAGAGAAGGAACTAAACAAAACTATAAAGTCCAAACTCCTAATTCAATAGTTACACGTGACTCGATAATATCATCGTAAACTTTTCGAATGAAAAGAATATATAGATGTTGAAAGAGGTTAAAATATTGAATATAATAATAAACATAACCAAGGTAATGGGTTGGTGGAGAAGTCGGTGGTTCACCACAAGGGACAAGGGATCTTTAACGCATCTGTCGAGTACGATAGCAGCGATTACTTATGCGACCCGTGCCCTCTCTCGCACGAAGCTACCCCCGCGCATCCCTTCTCCTTCTGCCCTCTCGCTGGTATGTAAGAGACGTGGGATGCAGGTGGAAGTACAAGAGGGAGTGAACGCAAGTTAACGCGAACATATAAATTAGCAGGACATCTTAGCAGGCCGCTTGCAACTTAGTCACGTAGCGGGTTTAAACTTGACAAGAGGTAGATCCTACCACGGCAAGCGCACACCACCCCCCGCAGCTATCACCCCGTCACCTGGCCCCTTTCGCAGCTTCAATAGGTACCAGGAGGAAAAGCTCGTAATCACCCTAATTTCCAACCACAATCTGTGCCGTACAAAGCAACTTTCCAACTCCGCTCTGAGATATTCTTCTTTTATCGAGAGACGCTATCCAAGAGATCAGGATCGATGTAGATACTCAAAAAATATAAATGATGTGATTTGTGAATTGAATTTTCTTTCCGTAGAGTTGAAATATATCAAAATGGTTGAAGTTTCGAGTATACCGAATATTTCACAACATATGAACGAATAAAATAATATCTAAGTATCGCTATCTGAAAGATATCCAAACAATGTGTATGTAATCGCAAAGTTTCCCCGGGTATAATAAAGTTTCCTTAACTTCGTTCCACGAGAAATGGAATATTGCGACTGAATATATAAATTAAGATACGATAAAAGATAATTTCATCCGGGCTGATAGTTTCAAGAAATAGATAAAGTAATTAATGAAATAACTAAGAAGAAATCTATAAACCTAATAAATTATCTATTTATATTCCCAACTATTGACTCAATTCTTAAAAATATAGTCGAGACGCGACCTAAAATGAACTGGACACCACATGTTCCCCGCTACGATCGATCTCACAAGATACATACATATAAATCACGATGATAATGTATCTTGGAAAGCGCGATTTCGAGCGATCCAGGTGGTAATCCCGCAACTGACGAAGAGTAGCCGGAGGCGAATCGCTACTCGATCTTATGTTAACGCAGGAATACGTCGATAATGGGGGATGGGGTACACAGTACCCTTCGGGGAAGCCTCGAACTTTCGATTTATGGGCCATCGTCCCGAGGGATCCCCACACTAGTCTCCGGGATGTGGTCAAAGTGACAGGGTGGGCGATTAGGTGCACAATACTCCGCAACAGTCCAAAACAGCATCTGCGCCGTTCATTGATCACGCTCGGCACCGACGCTCCGAGTCCACAGAAGGACGCAGAGAAATTGAGAGAAATAGCAGGAGGTTATGACTACGTTCGATTTCGCTTTCAAAAGAGGGGACCGATGGCCGAAGAGTACTGCCGACGTGTCCTCCTCGATTTCAAACTCCCTTCTACACGATCCAGACTCTTTTCGCCGCTGAACCTTCCAGCGGCTACTTTCTTCAACTTTTTCTCTGTCCTTCGCTTCTATTATTTCACTCGCTTGGTCTCCGTTCCACGAGTATTTCTTGCGACGTTGAACTCTTTCACGTTGAAAATGATTATCGCCAGAATGTACATATGTCATGTTAGATTAATCCATTTGTCAAGTATATCCGTTGGAAACTACAAATGGAACGTACACGGTCCGTCGTTTGACTTAAAATTACTCGAAACGAAGATTTGATTCGTGATACAGCTTCTGCAGATGTAGCGAAGCTTTGCTAAAGTTATGCGACGACTAATGACTTAATGCATAGCAGAAAGACGAAGAAATTTTAGGTAAAATTTTGGATGTTCGTTTAAATATATGAAAGAAAAACTTCAAGGATTAGAACAGGGAAACGCAACCCCTTGAGTTTGATTTTACACTCGACAAAGCTCCTCCAGCAGGCTTATCCGTATCCTACGCTAAACCATAATTGCAGTCTACCGTGCTGGTGATTAATGCTGCTTGTTATTAGGATAACGCTTGAAGATGTTTCAGGAATGCGACACAACATCCTTAAGACATTACTCCACGAAGTACAGATTATACTACTTGATCAATAGCAATTAATCGCCTGGTTACAAATATTGTATTATTCGTTCTTGCTAATTCTATCAGCCACAGTTAACGTACGAATCAGATTTCCAAGTGCATACAAACGAAGAGACGTAGACTAAAATACCATCGTTGATACAAATGGTCGCGGGACAATGTTTTCTTATAATTAATGAGAAGGATATTCCGAATGGACCGGTGTACCGCCTCGAGGAGAGAAAGGGTATAGCTAAGAACGTAAGGGCTACCTTCTAAACTCCGGAAGCATTCCAGGAATTCCCTTTCTGCGTCTATCTCTCGTCCTCTCTTTCGTCAGCCCACCGGAATGCTGCGGCATTATTGGCCACGTTTATCATCCTCTTCGTAGGACACTCGTGAAATCTTTACGCGGTAACTGCTTTCTATTAGATGTGCAAGAGTTTCTAAATAAAGCGGCTTGGCAAGCGTACGCGCAAAGAAACGTGGTTCTCCGTGTCTCTGATAATTCAATCTGTTTAACCGGCAAAAGCACGCAACAATCTCGAACGGCAGCGTGAAACCGAGGATATCGAAAATGTACCAACACCAGCGGAGATATATAACGGAGAAAAGATTTTAGATAAATCAACTAAACGCTGTAATAATGGAACGTAAGCGGAGATTTACGGTATCGACAGCCGAAGGATTTACGGGCCAATAGAAATAATCCAATACGAACAATATTCGACTCATGTTTTGTTTCGGGGTAAAATTTCTCCCATTCTCCCTTCTTCCCATCTTTTCTCCGGCATCCCTCTCCAACCCTCTTCGTCCCTCTTTCGGGTTTTTACATCCCTTTCCCTCGCCTTCTGTCTAACGGGCTGCCTATCTCCGCGAAATTGCACGGCGGTCGAATTTAATTATGTCTGGAATTCGGCGCTAATTAAGTTTGATCGAACGAATCCGCGGGTTTGTTACTGAGTTTGCCCCGCAATGCTTACGAAACAAGGGTACACCCCGTTGCTGGCATAATGCAAATTAAATTACCCTCTATGCCGGTCAGCCCCAAATTCTATCGACGTGAACTCGGCATAGTTTCTTTTTCCGTCTCGACCAAAAATCGTTGCTGCAAGAAATCGCGCGAACGCAAGCAAATATCCAAAGTATTCGTTAATTAGTTCCCTCTCGTTGGTTGCTGCGAGCTACCTTATTTGGGTAAAAGATTCATAAGTCGAACCTGTACGAACAATGTTACGCGTGAATCGCGCGACATACTAAAAAATTCTGGTCTAATCTCCGCGACCAGTTTCATTCTGAATACCGTGGATTTGTTCGTAGTGACGGTCGCAATTTTTTTTATTGACTCTTGCAGAAGAACAAATATACTATGAGTTATGGAGGTCAGAGGGAAAAGGGAGTTGGAGGTAGCAGTGACACCCTCGGGCGCGGTAGGTTTACCCCCTGATTGGATGAATATTAAATTCTGGTCACTGGCAAACAACCACCCCTCGACCTGCTTGCTTCTTCGGTTACGACGATTGAAATATGTATCCGCCATAAAGTCAAACATTCCGACCAAGTGCATGACCTGCTCTACGCGCCACGAATTTGACACGCAGTTTCAACGAAAAAAAATGTCAACCACCGAGATTGATAACAAAAGCTCAGAGCGGAAGAGGAAAAGTTCTTGAACGTCGAGGTAAATATTGAAGCAAGATTGACGATAGAAAATTGATTTGTGGAACGAATTAGAAACATTGCGTCGTAACGAAAGGAAAAAGAACGATTTTCACGCCTCCCAGCACGGTGATCGTTCAAGATGAAACGAGACTTTCGAAGGAATGCAATTCTGTATTACGTTCCGCGTGTTTCGATTGTTCACGATGATGAGACGCGAATTATCTTTGAGAAGATAAGGATGTGAAAAATTCGTGTAACGATAAAAATCTGTTTTCCTCTCTACGTATCTCTTCATAGATTTGTATCTTTAATTTAACATACAAGATTATATATTATTTTCGTAATCGATACAGAAATGACAATCGATCGTTCTTATTAGCTTCGAGAATGCTCCCAATGTTTCAAAATACAATCAACGTAACTTTCTCGAGGATGACGCGGTACTTTTGAAAGAATGTAATTTCCTTTTGCATTTCCCTCGCATCAAGAACCATCATCAATCGCCTCTATAAGCGACACGAGGCTGGCGATACGAAGACGAGGCGGCAATTATCTTCGAGAAATTAAGGGGCGAACGGTAGATACAGGAAGGAACAAGATGGGAAGAGGCAAGGTCTTGACAGAACAGCCGTATTTCGGCAAGAGGGGTGGTACGCTTAATTTCATAGACGTGGCGCATGGGGCCATGCAAGCAAGAACAATCGAGCCCGGCAGCGTGTGCGATGGGAGGTTGGCCAAGGGCAGGCTCTACGTACCCCGAAAGGATAATTACAGTAAGCAGCCCTCGCTGGCCTTACCTCGTCATTGATCTAAGAAATCCACTGGCGTAAATAAATTTCATGAAGAACGAAATTACGACTGAACAGGATAGCGAACAATTTTTTTATTTTTCTAGGCGATATTAATTAGACACGTCGTAATTAACTTCGATAACTACAACGGATAAGTTGTGAAAATATTTTGATTATACGTAGTTAATAAAAAGTACCGCCGCATTAAACCTTGTACCAGTTCGACTTGAACCCTAGTACCCCTGTCATTCCGTGAAACGTTTATTCGATCCTGGCAAAGGGTGAGTCCCCATAATTCTTGCACGTACACGCAAAACACGGCTGCCCGATATACTTTCCGTAACTAGCGCATCAGGAAGTACAAACTTAACGGCGCGTCGCGCCACGATAAAACATCGGCGAATTCGCGCGATTGAATTACAGTTTAATTAACTCGTGGGCAATTAAGGCCCTGCACCGCCGCACCCACCATCCCATGGCCTCCCTCAACCATAGCCGCCACCGTCGCCATCCACCTAAAATGAAACCGTTTTCGCTCGCCGTCGAAACTCGTGCATCCGCCAGCCCGACTGTTTCAAGCTGTAAGTTTCGAGTGTACTCGCGATTTCATCGGAAACTTTTGCACGCTTCAATCGTTTCTTTTTTACTATCCCTCCTTCGCCCTTCCTCGCCTCTCTTATCTGTACCTCTCAGACTCGCTTTCGTTCCCTCTTGACCCTCGTTTCGAACGAAAACGCGTCTCGCCAGCAGAACGCAAGTGTACGTACGTCGATAATCTACAGGGAAACGCGATTTTCTTGCTAATTAAAGATAATCGAACGGTGTCCGTTTCAGCGATGGAACACTGGCTGATACTTACACGGATCGATCGTTCAACGATTTGTGAAATTTTCTTTCATTCGGAGAGAAATCAATGATACAAACGTCTAATTTTAAGCGATTATAAAAACGTATTTGACAAGACGATGAATAGGCTCCGTATTGGTATTACCGTAAGTAGAATAGATTGCTCGTGGTCAGACGTCACGTGCATCATTGAAAATACGATATTTCTAAAAGCGTTTAATCCTTCCTATGACAAATCATGGACGTCTTATGATTATTTATTTCAATTTCTACGGGACTGGACGGAATTCCTTTCTTTTTTCTATAAAATTCCGTATAATTTTTCTTCTGTAGAAAAATTTTCTTCTTTTTTTCGCAAAAGACTCGTCTTATTTCGTATTTCCCTTATCACGAAGCGGAAGCTATAGGAACGCGGTAAAATTAGCTGACAATGGTACGACTCGTCCAGCAAAATCAAAACCGTTCACCAGAGAATACTAATCCGCTATCACATATGCAACCATCCTAGTAACACGTAGTCAGTATGCACGGTACACTTAGCCGACGGGAAGCCGTAACTGCCGCGTAGGCGACCGATTTAACGACGAGTGAATAATTATGGGGCTTTACGGTCCGATACAGGAGAGGTTTGGCGAATGGAGAAGCACTACTACGCTCGTAGTTATATTTATGAGCCCACGATGACGGCAATTTCGGTCATGGAACTAACGGCGAAACTGTTGCTAATCGAGTCGTGCCTTTTCATTCTTATTGCTTCTTCCATTCGAACAGCAACCTAACCCTCTTATAAAAATCTTTAGCGATCGCTGTCACCACGATCTTTTTAGTCGTAAAGAGGAAAAGACTTCTTCCCTGGAGAACGATTATCGTGCAAATTCGTACGATGCGGCGGACGACCGTCGTCGTTCGAAAGACAAAACTATTTCACGACGATCGTTTCATGGCATCGTGCGAGAAGACGCGTGCCATGGAGCAATAACACCCATCAAAGAACGTTGCGATCGTTAATGTTCGGTGAAACACCCCCGACCCTCGATTCACCGCGACGCTCCGAGGGGATGAGTTACCCCGAAAGAGACACGATCCTCTGTCATTCCTGGCGACTTTATCGTTGTTCGCGCCATCGTTCATCCTTCCTAGTGATAAAGGAAACTCGCGAGACCATAAAAATTTCGAACCTTGTTACGTCCATATACTTTATAGAAATAGCGTTTCGAAAAATGCTTATAGCAGCGTAAACTGATCTATAAATACGCGTTACTTTCGAAATTAATAATCTCGTTTAAACTAAATGGAAAAGAATTTATATAGAAATCCTACGGGATAATATGGTACAAAGAAGATAATTACATATAACTGGAATTTCTAAGTAACTTGGTGTTTAGCATGGAGGGAAATACTATAACGCTAGGTTTTGAATACTAATCAATTTTATTTAATTAACTCAATAATACTGAGAACAGTTTAACCGAAGACAGTCTCCCTCTCGGCATGGAACGGCTTAAATTCTAACGTACGATTCTGTGTACCTCATCCCACAGTCAGGATTAAACAGAAAGTAGGAGCTAGATAAGTTCGTTTCTCGGGTGCGAGCATTTATAATTAAATGGCGTTGTTACTTATTACATTGAAGTTCGCGAAGACGCGGAACAGGGAAATTGTTAGGCTGTGGTTACTCGGATAATCTTCTTCATAATGTATGGCGGTAAATGAAGCGACCATCTCTTCTTGCTATCTCTCTCTCTCTCTCTCTCTCTCTCTCTCTCTCTAACAAAAAATACATTACCTTGGTAAAAAGGAGCATGCGACTGCTTAAAAATAATGAAAAGTTTTAAACGAAGGAAACCTTAAAAACCTTATTCCTTGCTTTCAATGCGCTAAAAACTCGGCCGATTATCTATACGATTCGACTATCTACTTTTCGATCTACGGTCTACCATACGCAGAATGCTGTATCTTCTATACCTATACCTTCGACTCAATTTTCTTTAAATTATTCGTCGATCGTTCGCGCCAAAGAGATCCATCGGCCGGATTTCACTTGGCTGCCGTTTGTCAACTAAGTCGCATTTTATCACGAGAAGCAACATAAGTCGTGGCGCTGTCGGAAAAGTCGATATCGAAAGGCACGAAGGACAGGTGGCGCGCGGGGGTGGCGTGCGTCGCAAGGGTGTCGAACGCCCAGGTCTCGTGACAAATAGAAGCTTTGTGCCGCGACAATGGGGAGTTTATTTCCGGGCCGGCTGGGGCTACAATGTAGGCACTATACTGTAATTAAATTCCCAAACCCAAGGATTCGGAGGTTATAGAGGACCAAAAGGAGGAATAGAGAAAGGGGAAGAGAGAGAAAGACGGATAGTGAATTTTCGGCTAGTAGTAGAAAGGAGAGGAAGAAGGGAGGGGAAAAGCAGAACCTTAGCATATTGCATACTGACCGGTCCGCAACGGTTTGGGTTTCTCCTGGCAGACGCCATATTGTTTGCTCTATGTTCATTCCTTCCAATCTACCCACCTTCCCTTCCACATGCTCCGCTTAAACTCTAGCCAAGATGAAACGAATTCCACCTACGAGAATATCTTTGTCGACACGGGCATTGTGATCGAGAGATTAGTCCTATTAAGCTAGCGGTAGCTTCGTTTCCTTTGAATTTGACTCATGGAGTGCTTCTACGTCGACTAGTGCTCGAAGAATACAATTTCCAGTATTCAATTTCGCTGGGTTTCCATTGTAAATTAACTAACTAAAGTGACTAACTTTGATAAACGCTAAATTTCAGAAATTTTATATGATCTATTGTTATTTCCCTTCGAAATAGAAATACTAACAACAACGGCGTTAATAAAATTACGCCCGTCCTCTGGGAATATCACTTACCAGAAAGCAAACACAGAGGTGATAACTAACAATACTCTCTAAGACATAAAGACTCGATAGATCCTTGGGATTTGAAGAATATTGGACAACGAGTAAGGAACACGATGCCATGCTGGATGCCGTCTCGTCGAAAAAGGGGGACGAGTTTGTCATGTAATCTGTATTGGAAGTGCTAACTAAAGTATTAGGCGGTTCGGTTTCCAAGCGAGGGAGAAATGTTTGGCAATAACGAAGAAAGAGGGTTTCGACTTCCGGAGGGAAGTTTGATCCGTCTGATCAACCTGGATGATCTATATTTTGAAAATCTATCATACCGAGCTGAATTCTATATTTCATATAGGTCAAAAGATATTAAATAAGAAAGTTATATATGATTATTTATTAAAAGCTAATATTTGAATATGCATTTTCAAAATCGTTGCGTCATTGCAATGAAACCAGCGGACGTAACTGCGCATTGTAGTCACTAACCTGCGGAATAGATTCATTGTGACTGAATCGATTGTCGTAGATAAACGAAACTAAATGGAATAGCCAGTACAAGAAGATAGATGAAAAAGAGATCCATAAAGCATCCCTCCAAGCGAACTGGGAGTAATTATCTATTTAATATATAATAATTATTATATGATTATATATAATATGGTGATTATTAGAGTAATTTCAAACAGCGACTTATAGCTTCTCTTCTGATTTAAAATTCGAAATAAGTACATCTTTCATATTCCACGATTCATTCAATTTTTCTCCATGAAGCAATGGAATAAATTCTTGTAATAAGTTAACTTCGACATTAATTCGTTCCACGATCGAGACTCGGTCCTTCGCGGTAGCTTAACCGTTACACCATACGAAATGTACATCTTTCTCAGCGCTCCGTTTCCATCGGAGTTAATAACTTAATTGCGACGCACCAGGTCCCTGTTCCTTACCGGAGTTTCTTAAGGAGAACAACATCGCGAGGATCACGCGTCTCCACGAAACAGAGATAGCGTTTTAATGCAGGACAAACACTCCGTATGGATGTCTGCCGAACGTTGGGGGATGAAAAGAGAAAGAGAAAGAGCTAGAGCAGGCAAACAGCGGAAAGATCGCAAGAATAAGAGAGCGAGAGGCAGAGAAGCGGACGAAACGTTCGTGCACGGCTTGTCAGGGCGGGGTTGGCTAAAATGAAAGTTGGAACCACGGCTTACCGCAGCAAATCCGGCTTGATTAAAACACCGTAGGAGGAACCCCTTACCCCTTTAACCCGTAGCCACCAGCTACGTCCTCATACTACCTTTCCTCGTTTATTTCGACCTTCTTCGGTCGCCAAGGAGCGCGCCAACGTATAATCTTAATGCAGTCTTATACGAAGCGGAACGAGCCTATATTTCATTATAACCCCGCAATCCTTCCGGAGCCCTTCGCGTGCAACCCTTTCCATTTCAACTATTATAAACGCGAGACCGACCGGGATTTCGCTTCGAGATATCGTTCCGCGGAATAGGGGTCTCTCGCACTCTCCGCTACCGTCAAACCGGATAGAAAACCGGAGGGCGCTTTCGGATAGGAAAAGGAAAATGGAAGAGGGAGACCATGGGGGTGTAGGAATCGAAACGATGACATTGGCTAAAGTGCCTCGCCGGAATGCCTTCTCTAATCTTTTCCCCGTTATGTAGAAAACTGGTTCTGGGGGTTGACTGGTCGAAATTTTAACTCGCGATCACGTTTGATAATGAAAATAGCTGCTAAATCAACAAACGGAGATCTAATAAATCTGAATCAGAAGAAACTCGACCAAATGATTAAAATTTGACAACATTTTATTCGAATCTAAATTTATAAGTATCGTCGTAATAAAATTATTGTTTAAGTTTATGATTAGTGAATATAGAGTATTTATCTTGCGTATTTGTATGCACGAAGTGAAGCAACGAAATGTATGTATTAATTATTTTATTTCCTCGTACTGAATCCAAAGTCGGTGACAATGGTTGGTGGTGTTACCGACCGACAAACGACCAGAGAACCGAGAGAAGTACCGTGAGTTTAAGCTCGAGGGGTAAAAAGGGGATGTATTTACGACGTTACAATACCCCGCGGGCTAATCCTCGCCCGGAGCTGCGCCTAGATCCGATCGACCTTTCTCCTTCCTCTAAAACATCACAGTTCCAGGATATGAACACAAAAATTTGAACGGGATAGGATTTCTTTACTTCTTGCTCCGTTAATCTCAATATAATTTTCAAATAATTCAACAACGATTCGATAACGGGAACTTCGATGAATATATTTAAATATATTTAAAAAATGAATACATTAAAAAACTCAGTTTTCATACACGTCCATGTCACAAATTTATGTTTCAAGATGTAATAGAACTTAATAAAGACTTAATGAAAATATTATACTTCGAGTTAATAGGAAATTACTACTCGTTACACGAAACACTTCAAGATTCCTGATGCAACAACAAGAAAGTGCAAAATTTTACCAAGAGCTGCTCAAAAGGTAAATTGCTTGTTAACGATCTCTTCGTAATACGAGCTTTAAAGCCCTTGTCTAACGGAACACCTTACCCGACCTGCCTTTCTTTCTCGAGGCCTAATTGACACGATTTTTATAAACTCCCCTCTGGTTACCGAGGGTTAAGCGTTCTTTTGTACTGCCGCTAACACTTTCAGCCTCAGACCCTTCTGCAAAAGTCCCTTTGTAGCTAAAGAGTGCGACGATGTTGGTGCACAATTATGATTTTCATCCCATGCAAAAATGTTCAAACACCAAGGAAGAAGCTTATGCTACGGCATAAACCACGACAATGATACGTGTATGACGTATGACATTATTTCGAGTCTCTAAGGGCTGGATGAATTCTATATGCTTCAACCCTCGGGTAATGATTCAAAATACCTTCATGAAACGCGAGCAACGCGTATGGAAAGTATACGTAAAGCACGTACGTAATCTTTCTTTTATGTGGCATTCTTTACAGAATTAATGATAAATAAAGAATTTTAAGCAAAATAAGGTACTGAATTATTCTGAATAAGTAGTAAAGTTAGTATTGAAAGCAGAGTGAATAGATTAAATCTATACAAATTACGTATAATGCATATGTAAATATTTCAAATGATTCGATATATAGGTACTTAGGAACGAAATGAATGATCAAAAGACCATTCGATTTATTTTAAGCCTATTCACCCCAAAGGGGTGTGTTTTAACGGTAACGTCCTTCCCTGTAGGTTTTATAGGTTACGAGAACTTCAAATTGAGAGTCACTGACGTAAATATAGGTTCAGGGGTGAAAACAGGGTGCGCATTCCAAAGCCTTGGATCTAGGTATCCTCGCGCATTCATTCATAAAAATTCACTCAACCGCGTGGTTACTCCCACTGAGAGAATTGGAGGGTTCGTTCCAACCCCGATCAGTATGACAGCTCGACAAAGTTAAAGGGTACTGTGCCTCGTCTTTTTAACTCTCCTTCGGAGCAAGTGCTTGCTAATGCCATCTTCACTATACGTATAGAAATATTCGTGTCAATTCTTTTCTATTGCAATTCTTTTAAAAAGCGCCAGGCATCGAATGAACGAATTTCGAAAAAGAAGCGCATTTTCTAAATGATAATATCAGTACGAATGCGATTGACGAAATGTACTTTGCAAAATGTAGTATTAGATTTCAATGTAAAATTTATCGATAAAGTCAGAAGAATAATATCTTTTAATTAGCTTAAAGTTATAAGGGGGTTAATGATTAAAAATTATATTTCAAGTAGAATTATAAATCACGTTAATTTATAGCGTCAATAACACTGAGTATTCTGTATATTGAAATAAAGACATTACAAAAATTCTTGTAAGAATATTACCCCCAGACTGTAATCGTTCTGCTTTAAAAAGAATGACTGCTCGTAATCATAATCGTAAACATAACGATCCCGACATTCCAGACGGAGCAGATTTCGCCATTAATATTCCAGCCGCGTACAGATAATTACCCGAAGGTTCGCGCCTCACGATGTTAATAAAGAAATCACCAGTAATTTCGAGATGTCAGACGCTCTTTATTTTTCCCACTGTCGTCGTCGTGTCGCGTGGAAGATGTGAAAACAGAGAAGTCGTGCCTTAACTCTCATGATAATCGTTCGATCGCGTTAGAGTCGGTTTAGGTAACTTTGAAACGATGTTTACTTCTCGGGGAAGCCTAAAATATGATTCCTGAAATTGATTCTTACGCGTTTACGGTTCTACATTGGAATACCAAAACATAATTGAAATAATCCCGTACATCTTCGGGTGACAGAAAAGATGTTGCACATGTTGTATAAACTATTTTTATCCACCTTGCGATAAAAATAATTATAAAAATGTAATTTACTGATTGCTGATGAACTTAAAAACGTTATCGACAGAAGAATGTGGAAATATCGTCTGGAAACATACTTCTCAATGTTTTATGTATTTTTATAACGTGTGCTGATCACATGTGAAAATAATTATATTATTTTAATTATTATAATTTATTTGATGAATCCGTATTCAGGAGTCACAAGCAGCCAACCCCCTCGTGGAGGATAGCAACACCACTGGCGCCCTCTATAGTCGTTTTCTTCAGATTCGAGACGACGCTCCATTTTTATTGATTTTTTAATTCTGTTCGTTTCAATCCTTTTTACTTTTTTTTTTTTTTTTTTACAGGAAACAGTTTGTTAAATAAATAGCATCTGAAAAGCATATTACTGCAAACGCTAGCACTTTAATATTTCATCATTGAACATGATTACATAGTGATCCTAAAAAATGTAACACTCAAAACTTAAAAAGTTCCACCTTAAAAGCTTTACACTGCTTATTACGAAATAATAGAATAATCATTTTCGGGTCAAAAGCAAATAAGGAATTTTTCGCTGTCGATTCGATCTTACAACATTGACTTTATCTTATTCACGGTCCCACGAAACCCCTTGGCCTCCTTCCGTTATGCGCGCCGTTGGCTAAATAGCTAACTTCGCACAACTATCTCAATAGATTATGATTATTGTGGAGGAAAGCTCTGATTTATGCAATTATCATAAATTCAGTTCCGCCTACCACCTTGCGTATGCTCAAGACGCTCCAGCTATAGTCCCATTCATAGGATTTCAATAGCAAATTATTTCCTCGCAAAGTATGTGCATTCGCCTGCATGAAAGATTATTCAGAAAATTTAAATAAACGCAACATCTATGAAATGTATTGTCTTTTTATCCTACTGAGAGTATTATCATGGCAAACATATATATTTCTATAATTTTAAAAACCTAAAAACGTTTTTTATTGTTAAAAAACATTAAGAGTTGGAGTTTCTGAACAATATGACGATTAAGACTAACTTTTAACTGTTCGTTATCCTGTTTTATAAATATTATATAGAGTGTACTGCGAAGAAAGAACTGTGTAAATTTTGCGTGATTCTATATGTGTAAATTTTCACTAAAAATTTATTGAAATATTACAATGACATGCAAACGTGTTATTAATGTATTTACGGATAAGTTTAAAACATGAAAATATTTAAAATTTTTATGTATAATAAAATTTTTCAAATCGAACATTAATCGATAATTTGAGGCGCTTATCAGATGATAAGATGGTTTAGATCAACACCTGCGCAAATAAGTTACAATTTGTCGATAACAGTTTGTGCCACTCAGTAATCTACCTTACCGATAGATGTGACCTTTGTCGGTACGAACCACCACTAAAGACGCATCTGTTGAAACCATCCCTAGACGAGGTATCCGTCTATGAGCTATCGTTGATAACAATGTACCCACAGTACTGTCGGTAATAAATTCTCCCAAATTTTTATAATACTTAATGAAAACTTCTTCTTTCGTTTATTATACCTATTCAATTGAATCTGAAAATACGTAAAACGTGTATGTTCTTTTCAGCACAGTGAAATATTTGATTATCGACCGAGTATCTGATCAGTGAGTGTCTCACTAAAGCGATATTTACTACTGATTGATAACATTCTACTCTGTACCTTCCATGAGATACATTGATATAAATACAATTGCATGTATTAATGAACAGTCGACATGGTACAATAACTTTTCATAATAATGGAGGTAATCAAAGAACAAGTCCAATAAAAATATTTAACTTTTCCAATGGTACTGTATCGGAATAAAAATTATTACTATTTTAGAAGGTTGATTTCTTGGAGTAACATCGGCACAAGTGGCTTTTAACAGAGTGACCTATCACATCGTCGAATTTAAGCATCGAACGTACGAACCATTTTATACGGTTAGAGGAAATTCCTTTCCTCTCCAATTACGCGGTTCAAACTTTGGAAACTTCGTCGACGAATCTCGGTGGGAAAAGGTTTGAAACTCCTCGAGAAACTTTAAAAATCGTTATTTTGCAGGGAAGCCGAAGCCTCCCCTACCGAGTTACGTGAATCCCTCCTTCATGACTCCCTGCCGGATAAAATGGAACGAAAAAGAAACAAAAGAGTAATCATACAGCTGCAAGGAAAACTTTTTCGATCAGCCAAAATAGATACTCTCCTACGTATTTAGAGTTATGTAAAATAATTTCCTACTTTGGCATACAAGTTCCAAACTGTATTTGTGTATCCGTCTCAGGATAAAGAAAGTAAGCTTATTGTAATTTAATAATTGAAAAATTTGTTGTAAAACATTAAAATAATATTTACGATGAAACAACTGTTCGATACTCAATACCGCAACATCGTAGATATATTTTACAGATTATATTATTTATAGCGAAATAAAATTATTTAAAAAATATTCTATATTTCCATAATTATGATATATTATATAGTGGAAATATGATGGAAAATTATCTATTTCGTTGTTGCGGATTCGAGCTTACGTAGACATTTATACGAGCAATAATAAAGTGCCGAATGATCGATAAAAAAACCTCCACGATAAAATAAAACGTCAGCGCTTTACTCGGTTACAAGAGTTCCACTTTACGTTTCTTGTCAATCCCATTTTTTCTACGAACAAAAGTTACTTAATCTCTTCATTCATTGTACGAACGAACGCAACGTTATAGATAATTAAAAATTAACTTCGTGCAATGAGGAACGAATCACACGAAATGTCATCTTATTCAATTTGGCAGCTTTGAACATTTAATTTCATTAAATTATTGTTATTATGGTAGGATGGGCTGGAATATCATTGCAATAAGACCCTCGTCACTAGACATTATTCCCAAAAGAAGAAACAGAAACATACTTCACGTTTATTGGAAAAGAGATAAAAGTTCAACTGTAAGAAATTATATGAAATATCACGCTTTCAATTAGAAATAATTTGAAAGGAGTTAGTGGAAAACTAACTTGGTGTTAAACAGCTAATCTTATACTTGTTACGACCAATCAGAAAAATTTCAGAAGTAACTTCAGACGAAGACGTTCGTCTCTTTGTCATTAGACTTATAAACTTCGTTACTTATACTTTTACGAAACGATTACGGCACAAATGATTTGTAGAATTTTAATTACAAGTTTCACAAAGAAGAACGCTTACACCTGGTGAAAACGTTCTCAACGTCAGAAAGGCTATGAAAACGATCTGCTATTTCTTAGTACTTAAATAGTGGAAGTAATTAATTTTATATTTAATTATGTTTCAGAGCCTTGTTAAAAGGCGTTGTGAATTTTTAACGTAGGTTCAATTTTAATTTCACGATTCTTCAAAGGATTGTTAACGCGACGTAAAGACAAGATAGAAGAAAGTAATTGGTCTTTATGTTCCTGTAAATTGAATGACAACAAAAGATTTTTGATAACTTATTCATGCTTCACTTACCTTTTTCGGCGAGGGATGCAGCACAGTTACCGGGACCTGTCGGGGGGTTGGAATGAGTGGCGTTTGGGTTGACTCCTTCACAGAATATAACGGCAATTTTGTCTCTCTGTTGCTTGGTAGCTCTAGTAAATGCTGTATAGAATGGTTTTGCCTCGTCTTCTTTGACGCCATTCTATCACAAAAAAAAACAAACTATTAACGTCGCTATTAGTACTCGATATTTAATACAACGTTAAGTGGTAGCTATCTGATGAATTGGTAAACAGCACATCAATTGCTAATAACACAATTATGGTATGAATTATTTGTTATATTAATTGCATAACGAAATTTATGGTTGGTTTCGATAATGAATAATTAAGGACGTCGAAGAGTACTCGTTACGATTCCTGTGAATCTGCTCGATAATAAATTTCAATGTTTGTTATTTGTATTAAAAAATGTTCCACTATACGATTAATCCACATCGCGCAGCGTGTGTGCGAGTACGAATAAAATTTACAAAATATTCTACGTAACGTTTTCATTATGGTATAGGCATATATTATAAACCTTATGATTATCGAGGATATCCAAATCTCGACGTAACGGTGTGCGTAGATCCCTTTTTCCAGCAGCGTCGTGAAACTGGATATCGGATAAAACTTTCGCATTTAACTTTTCCGTCCTGTAGGGGAAACGACCAACAAAGCTCATCACCGGAAACTTTTCCGAGACAAAGAGGAACGAACGGGAGCCAAGCGAGATAGAAGATGACGCGCGCCGCGACGCTGACCACGATATAAACCTACACTCTGCATCACCGTCTCTGTACCAACGTTTACACCCGTGATCGTGCCCGAACTATCCGTATACAGATGTCTGCATTCTTTGTTATTATAATTTTCAAACGTAAATGTTGGACCAACAGAATGAATATTAAACTTGTACGAGTAGTCGTATCAAATATAAATCTTTCATCGCTACATAGAACAAAGAAAGCGGATAAGAAATATGGTAATTACTAGGTGTAAGATAGGAATAGTGACAAAGCTAACGAAAGAAGCGAGACCCCTTGTAATTTGTAAGGAAAACAATAAAGATATTATCTATCCACCGCTACATAGAACAATACGCATTATCCCTGTTACTTCTATCCTCTCATATAATGAATGACGTGACAGAATTAAGTAAAGAACATTTATAAAACAAGATCATATTGGAAAGTAATATAAAATTCCAAATTAAAGCTAACAAAAAGCAAATCCGTTTCTCTCGCTTTGAAAATCATTCTATACGCTTATCCGGGACGACTGAATAATCTGAACAAAAGTATTCACGGACAAAAGGTAACAAATTTTTGTTGCAGAATTTCAAACTTATTTTCCAGCAGACGCTCTTAAGTCACTTCAGCGAACGACTTACTTTTGTCATCGTCGTAAGCAGTTTTCAAATTACAAACACTCAAAGGAAAGAGATAGTTTCCTCGTTGCGCGAAGCGTGGAACGTTAGCAAAAAGTAATGCCTTTAAATGGCTCAAACTGAAATGACATCGCGGCGAGCGTGTGCATGTGCGTTTAAAGTTGACTGCACGTGCTGGTGGTGAATCGCTCGGTGCGCACAACGCTGGGGTAACTCACCCCCGTAGCCGCCGCGAAAGTTTGTTCTCTTGTGTGTTTACGCACGCGCCAGATCGTGCACACACGTTCGACCAACTACATTTATAGCAATGCACGACGTCGGCGAGCATTACGACCGTGACCTTACCGACTGAACTACAATCGAAAAACTGGAGGGAGTGTTGAAAGCAATTAGATTCATTACGATTATCTATTATCTGGATTCGATGCAAACTCGAAAATAACGGTATTCGTGTCTGTTACACAACAATTTAGAACGTACTGCTGTGATATTTGCTATTAAACTGCTGTAGAATTAAATTTAAAATAAAGCCTTGTCTTTCATATTTCATGTCATGTTAAATACTTTGATGTGGATAACAATTCATTGTTGTTGAAAAGATGTGTTATAAATTTGCTTAGAAATAATTCAGTAGAGAAACGAAATCCTTATTCTACCATAACCCATTCTACCGTTGTCCGCAGTGTTTGTACAGAGTGTCACATACATACTACAGCAGTAAATACGGCTAACTCTCATGAGACGCTTAACTAGTATGAAGCGACTTTATCATCGTTCGAAAAAAATACATTCAGTATCCTATAATGATTTCATGCGTAACGTTATAGTTTTTTTATATAGGTCGATACCAAACAGCGCATACAAAGTGGAATATGAAGTTACTTCAATTAATAGATTACAATGATTACTTCACGAACTAAAACAGTTTTGATTCCAGTATACATTTTAATTCAATTACCTGGAAGCCAATATGTTATATACACATAGCAAGCAAAATGTCTATCTGTACACTTTGTACAGTGCGGAAATGAAATAGGTATTGATTCTTGTAATTTCAATACTGATATTTCGAAGCAAAGTATACGTAATCATTTTTGTGCGAGGAAGTTCGCGTTTTGTTATTGCAAAAAAGTTCAAACTTAGCAGCTGCACAAATAATTAATTCGATAACTTCTCTAACGATGTTTAAATACATTGTATGTAATTATTGCGAGAAATTACTTAAACGTAAAAGCTGCAGATCCATTGTAACGACAGCCCAACTTTTGTATACTACTAACAGAAAAAGGACATAACAATATTATCAACGATTCTTTATCAGATCGAGCGATAACACAACAACTTTCAGTTGTACAACTTTAGAAACACTATAGTACTACTACTCTGCTTATTAGATTTATAAAGGTATAATTTTAATCAAAAAAATAAAGCCTTTGAGAACAGTTACAGTTAAAAACAGCAACGAATGTCTTAGGATATCGCAAGATGAAATACATCATGAAGTTCTAACTAATCTTGAGAAGATCATAGGAAACAAATATTCTTCGTATCTTTTCACCAAATGTATATTATCAACGACATAAATATACCACTAATTCCTTTTCATTTTTCAGGCTCTTTACATAGTGTGAATATTGTAGTATTTAGATGAAAATTAATTTAAACATTCATATACCAGTAAACTGAGTTTTCAATTTAGTTTAATATTAAAATAAAAATATAGATATCAGATATACCAAATTTTATTTAAAATATATGTTTTTATACGTAAATTTAATGAAGAAACGAACGTAATATACACACATATTTCTATGAGTATTTTAATAAAAGTATCTTTATGACTAAATGCTTGGATAAAATAATTAAAACATTTTAATATTGCAAAATATTTTGCGCCGGTATTTTTTATATTACTCATTGCCCTTTAAAAATAACATTTATGTCCTACAGTTCACCAATCCGGATTTAATTGTTCCCTTTCACTTGCTACGTTCTATTATATAATATTATGTCAAATGTTTCACAATATTAACGTAATATTAAAACTGTTTCCTATTAAAAATAATAAGTGCAAATCAATATTATATTTTTCAAAGTTTAAACACCCGTCACATATTTATTACATAAAAATACAGCATGAATGTAAAGCTAAGTAAATTTACTACAAACTACATAGCGAAATAAATTTTGAGCGGAACGGCAAGAACCCCATCCCCTTAACCGTTCTTCTCTATTTCCTTTCGATCAATCTACAGTAGACGTATGTATACTGTATGTTACTATTAAACTTCTTTGAAGTTTGCTTAAATTGAAATACCAGAATTAAAGAAAAGATTATTGATTTCAACGAACACATATAATTCGCATGTCTACCGCGTGTAACTTTAAAGCGATATCAACGTTATATTCGTTACTGTTTTATTTTTTCTGTCAGTTTGTCATATTCCAATGTATATGCGTATACACATGTATATATATGAATTTGTACAGATTTACAATTTGACCTATCAAACGATTCTCTAAATTTTTCTGAAAATCGATAAAAAATTTAGGTCATAGGAAATTAATGATGCCGTAGATACCAGTTGAAAAGCTATACAATTGCTTCGAAATTACGTGAAAGTGAAGTATTTTACAATATTGGCTAAAGCGTTAACGATTCGATTCCAATGACTTGTATCTTTTGCCACGATAGTACGCTCTTTCCGCTTTCATTCTTCGCAATTGCAATATAACAGATAAACGATTGTGCACATGCTATTAATCCGAATTTTTGTTTGATCGATGCGTTCGACGTATGAATTAAATGATAAAGATAGCATTGTTATATTAACAATTTACAAATCACCTAATAAAAAAAGATTAGGATCGCATCAATATTATACTTTTCGTTCATAAATTCATAATACGTACATAGATAAATCTTTTAATAATTTTCTCAACGCGATAAAATCTTTCCTGTATTCTCAATTAAATGATCGTTATTCGCGCCGGTTTGAATAATCGTTCAACGAGTATATATGTATATCGATTACTATTACATAATTACATTCATATCATAATTCGCGACACGGATTCCATATAGAAAAGATTCGTCGAACGTTTATTACATACGATTGAGATAACAATTAAATGAACGTGATCGTATCGATATTAGATGACACAGCGATAGAAACAAGGGAAGAAAGCACCGAACGGTAGAAGAGAAATGAAAAGAAAGAGGAAGAAAAAGAAGAGGAAGAAGTAGAAGAAGAAGAAGAAGAAGAGGGAGGTGGCGGAAGGTACGTATTTCAGTCATCCGGCCAACTTTTGCAAGTTTAATGCCCGAGCGCTCGAGTAATTTAACACGACGAAATTAACTTTTCAGTTTTACCAAAGTTTCCTGGCAACTTAACCACGTTTCCGTGTCTCTTTCCATCGTATCGCGCGTTCTCGCTTCTTCTGGCTTCTTCTTCGCCCACTCTCCCGGTACCAACACGAACACCTAAGACCAACTTTTAAAGCGCTCACCGTGGTAACAACTGCGTGGCTTAGCGCGAGCTCTACTCAACTATAATTCCACCCTTAAGACTCCAAGTTTACGACGTAAACTTCCTCCTTAGCGTCGGCGTCGGGCCACGCTGATGCCGATACTTCGATTTTGGCAACGAGAAAAACAGAGGTGGTGGGCGGGAAGGAAATAGAACTATGGCAACGGTGGACTGAACCGATATCGGAGATTTGTGCGTGAAAACAATTGGATCACTCCACAAAGAAAATTCTCGGCGGCGTGGCAGTTATCAGAGACCTTCCGGAACGCGTATCTGAAAATCATGTAATCTATCCACGCTTTTTTGTCCGATAATACCGCGATCGAAAATGATAAGCGTATTGCAGTATTTTGCTACAGCGAGATTGTGTATTCGGAATCCGGAAACCTTTTCGAAAAGCAGAACGTATTTTTTCCGTATGAAAGCTTTACGGAAATGTAATTCGGATATTCTCGATATAAAATTTATTTTTTCCTTGTTTCTAAGAAAGGACATTTATAATCGTTCTTTCTAGCCCTTCAATATTTAGATATTTGATTTGCAAATGTATAACGCACATATTAAGCAAAGAATTAATATAATTTTCATTCATATAAAATTTTAATTTAGAAATTCTTTAAATTTTACCTCGTGCAAAAATTAACCGAAGGAAAGGAAATGCTTGTGCGCAGCTTTGCTTGGCTATTATACTCGCACGATTGGTTATCTGTTACTTCCCATTCATCTGTCCCGGCATCCGCAACTTCTCAACGATTTCAAGCCTTTTCGCCAAGAGTCAGCACGAAAACTACCGAACGGATACCGAGACTTGAAATATCGTATCCATTGCTCATTCTAAAACGCCAGTCTTTCCGGTAAACAAAGCTTTTAATGATTGAGTGCACATTCGACGCTTTCGCGTTTAAAATGGAACAAATGAGCGTGCCGTTCGCCCTTATGACATTGAATACATTCGAAAGTTTCGAAACTGAATCTCTTTAAAATATCGATTTTATACGTAAATATTGAAGCGTGCCAAAATCACTTAAATTTGCGGTTGATCTCGTAAGAAAACATATCGATCAAACGACATGGTTTCAAGTTTCGTCATTATTATTTATTCGCTGAATTTTTGGTAAACGTGTCCTCGATATAAGAGTTTGGAAGAAGTCGAGGCATCAAATAAGTTTCACTATATACGAACTTTGACACAGGTCAGCAATTTCTTATCCAATTTTTATTTAGTATCAAAGTTACAGAAAAGCTATTCGCTACGAAGTTACGAATGGTATAAAATTATGTTTGGAAAACTTTTGCTTCGTTCTTTTTAAAAGATTTATATTTAGTATGTTACTCTTATGAAACAATGTACTGCTTCAAGAAATACTCGCGACTGTTCGTTTAAAACATTGTCGATTGGAATATATTGCTTTCAAAAATAATAAACTAAAAAATTCACGTCATTAACGGTACCATTTTTAGGATATAATAAATTAAACAATTATGTTAGATGTAATAGATGCATTGTAGCTGTAGCTTGCTTTCTACAATGTTTGTTGTAAAAATATGTAGAAGCGTTGAAATTCACCCGTTTCAGTCGGTCAAAGTGCCTTTCACTCGTTGGTAAATGAAACAAAGTAAACAGAAGAAAATTATAACGTCAAAAATTGCATTCGTACTTTATTCGTAAGAATGAAAAAAATATCAGACGTGAAAAATAAAAATTGTACCAAAAGTAATGAACGTTTCATTAGCCACAAAAGATAAGTTTCATTGATCCCCATTAACATTTAGAATTGATACTTAATGTACGAAATCTAATGTACGAATCCAAATATCTTTTTCCGATATGTTGTCTAATTTAATTACACGACCACTATAGCTCGAGCCATGGTTGATCTTAAGAACAATTCCGAAAAGAAGACTTATCACTTCCTTCATCCTTAGTGAAATACTCCCAAACTACTTCCTTAAAAACATTATCTTCTGACAGATATACTCTAGCATATTTAACTTAGACTTAATGAGTTCCTCCTGTGCGGCGTCGCCCATTGTTAATCTTAAAAGTATGGCACGTTTACTCTTTTGGAGCATCGATGGAAGAATGCATCGCGGAAGGATACAAAGCAACGGGGCTGACTCTCTTAGGCAATATTCACGCGTATGAAAAAAGAAATAACAACTACGAAATATCGGATTAACCTCTAGCTCCGGTCTTGTGAGGCGAAGCGAGGAAACAACAGGAAACATCCTGGACTACGGCGATGTCGTTGACGACGACGTCAACCTCGACGATGAGACGCACGCGCGTGGAATTGGAGTTGAAAGGCCTTGGACCACGCTCCGGAGGATTCCAAAAGCCCCCGGCCAACAGCCACTTGGTGGAATTCGAAGCACAATGCCAACAACGCGGAATTACACCGCGGAACCGTAATGATAGCGGCTTAATTAGTGCCTCTCTACTTTTTCATGCATCGGACTGTCATCCCAGGTGCTACTAAACGGGGACAGGATATCATATAACGCGTTTAAGATAGAGAAAACTCAGAGTTTCCATTGTTTCCCTCGATGGTATGTAACTCGCTAGATAAGAGTGTTTATTCGAATAATCGAATAATTGTTTCGGGGATAATACGTAAACGTATCGCGCTGGTGTAGCTAAATTATTATTTAACGCGAAGTAAGGTAGGCGTAAAGATTGAAAGAACTTCTTATGTACAGTATTTGTTTTCATCACAGTTGGAATACCAGCGTGTCAGACTTTAGAGAAGACATTTTGTACTGAATAGCCACTGTTTTATGTTCATTCATAATGAATAAAAGAGGATAGTGAACATTTTATACGTATGGATTCCCCAATTTTGTTAAATTGAAAACATGATGTTTTATGCCCATAGAAGTATGCGAGTTCTTTTTCAGAAAAATTACTGAGCGTAATTCGCGCCGGTTTTTTCCTCAAAATCATTTTGGCTCGTATACAAGGAACGCTTTGTATTCTTCCGGTATGACATAGATTTTTAACAATTACCAGACTGGTACGATATTTCGTATAATCCCGAGAACACGACGTCAAGTTTAATGCCCGATATCTCGTGCTTCAGTTCATTCTTTTCGAAATCCGCTGGTTCAGATTTCCCGTTACCAGTCCGTTTCCAACAAATCGGTAGGTTTTGAAGCACAGGTTCGACACAAATAAGAAATTACATCCAAATGAAATGTATGCAAAGCAAAGCGAAGCATTTACGAACAAAATAAAATAACAATGAAACCGGAATAAAAAGATAAGTTAATACCGTGCATATAATTTTCAAAATATCAACAAACTTTTCGCACAGAATAAAATATAAAATTTTAGTAACGGAAAATTATCAAATTGAAAACATGTATATAATTTTATTACATTTTATAGTTATATTTACCCGCCACAATACACTTGAACTAATGAAATTTAAAAGACGGCTACGCAAATACGATCGTACATACGCGTATGATAACGCGCAAGAAACAATTGCTCCGGTGTGTAAGCACAAAGTTCCCCGATTCTCGATCAAATCCGCGCTACTACAGGAGCGCAAAACTTTTCGACGCTCATGAAACTTTCGAACGTGCGATCAGCATGTATTGGTAAGTTTATAGTGGAAGGGGTGAGCTCACAGAGGATTAATCTCACATTGAGTCTGCGCGCACAGAATCCCGATAATCAAAAGCGTTGATACTCTCACAACAAGCAACGTTATATAGTGCCTAGTAAATGATCAGCTGACCTATCCCATCCCCGGAGAGAAGAGAAACGCAGTATCGCCAGGATACTCGCGACGAATTACGTAGATTAGAGAACGATTTTTCTCTCTTTATCTACCAATAGGAAAGTCTACCAGTCTGCGGCGATAGATCACAGTCGAACCGATAAACGATCGTGAAATCATTTAACAAACGAGTCTGCATAGACAGGTTCGAATTAGCGCGCAAAAGTTCAAATAGTTCTTTACAGTTCAAGCGAGGAACTATATTTCCAAAACGAGTCGAATATTTTACGCTTAAATAAATAGTTACGCCTGTTTAATCACAGTTACGAGCAATAATAACTATACATACGTGATTTATTTGTTGAAAACTAAGCCTCACGATCCAATAATCCTGACCAGTCTGAAACACTTTTAAATCATGATATCAGCGTGTCCATCGTTGGTCAGTCGAATTCAGCACGAACACCAACATAAACAAATGGTTCATGATGCCACCGTACGATTCACGAATGAACATAGTAAAAAAAGCAGAAATGTCCCCGTTTCACGTTTCTTTATTAGCTTGTGTCACATGTTTCCTTAAGTTACGCACATGGTCCTGCTCGGAGAAAAAAAATCGGCGCGATAAGAAGCCTGATCGTGGTGACCACATCTCGTGTCCTGTACCACTTTGCTCATCCCACTGTCACCGTAACACGCGGCACGTTTATCGCTGGCACGCGTCTGGCGTTACCGACGGAGTAAACTCGTTACTAGGTTAGAATTCGGTGAAAAGGGATCCCCGTAAGCGCACGCTACTAGAAAGCGGTCTCGCTTCTCCCCTCCCTCGGTACAGACTTTCCCCCCTCTTTCTCCCCGCATCGCTGGTAGTTTCCAGGATCTCGGGAAAACTTTGCTGGAAAGCGGCAGGCGGCACGAGCCGAGTGGGGGTTGACAGATACGTACACCCCATCCAGAGTTTGAGTAGGGGAAACAGTTCTCCCTCTCCAGCCCCCTTTGTCTCTGTGTGTAAGCATGAACGCGGTAAATAAAAAAGTTTCAAGTCACTCGCGAATTCGTCGGCCGCAGCAATGCGCAGGAACCAAGATGGCGGATTACTTCGCAAAAGTTTCTTGGAACACCTACGAATTCCCGAACAGCGATCACCGGCAAAAGAAAAGGTATTTACTCTTGAGCAACTTGGCCGCGCAACAAAAAAAAGAAACGATCACGCGCTTATAGTTTAGCTCTGATACTCAATTCGACGCTTTGTAAACCGTCTGCGAAACGAGTTATCAACAAATTCGCGGAAAGGAAAAAGTAATCAGTAGTATAGGATCGAATATGATCAGACAGGTCTGTACTCTATACTAGGAGAGCAGGACGACTTAGAACGCGTAAGGAACGCGTCCAGCTATTTTTCAACTCGCACCCAAAATTCCTCGAATTAAAAAAGAACTTGTCCTACTGTTTTTACAAGATGTAACATTTACATCCTCTCTGTTACGTGCAAGGTAGTTAATATTATATAAAAAAAATATTTTATCTGTTGCGATATCTAACTTTACTATGAAATTATACTCGTATTCGCTTTCATAAGATTTGGCGACACGAGTTTCCTCTAACTTTCCGCATGTGGAATAGAAGTCAGGCGAACGTGAGTTACACGTGGCAAACATAGAGAAGAGCGCGGCATCGTTTGAGTGGTACAGAGAGCGCGACGACCATTCAACGCGAGGAAGCGTCGAAGCGGATCGTTTTAGGCAGCAGGGACGGTGGACCCCTGAAACTTAGAAAGTGCATAATCTCGATACATGCGATGATTCCCTTCTCATCGTCGGAGGCTGTCTATTTGCGGAGGTAGTCGTACCTGGTTGCTTGCCGCCTGCCCTCGTGGGAGCCAGCTAAGGGAAATCAATATCTCACTAGAGGTAGAGAATATGAGAAAGAGAGAGATGAAGTGGCGGGAGTAGGAGTTGGCGAAGGAAAAGCAGGAGAAAGAGAAGACAGAGAGAAGATGTAGGTGGAGGTGGAGAAGTAGGAAGGGAATGAGAGGTGGAAGAGAATAGGAAGTAGGAAGGAGAAGAAGGATGCAGTTTGCGCTCCGACGACCTCGCTCGCTCGTGGTCTTCCGCGGCCGTAGTGCCACGCGTGAACTCGAGTACCGCGGTAGCAGCACGCGTAACTCGTGCAACAATCTCCCACTACTATATTCTATAGTACGCTATTACGCTGTTATTACCGGCAGCGCTCGGTCGGTCACACACGCCACCACGGGCCGGTCCGTTCCGTCGGTAGCGCGTGCCGCGTGTGTTCTTTCGCGCTACGACAACCACCATCACACCGCGCACGCTACCTGGACAAACACGTTACCCCGCGTGTGTTACCGCGTACGCAGCCAACTCGTTCCAATCCTATCGGCCGCTTAGCGGGAACTGGAGACGAAAACCTTGCCCGCACCGCGTTGCCGTCCTCGCTCCAAACTCACTCTCATTCTCCATCCCCTTTGCTCTCTCACCCCCTGAATCGCGGTCTCGCTCTTGTCCTCTTTCTACGTTCGGCTGTCTCGCTCGCGCCGCGTTCTCACACTCCGCGCGCTTCTCAGCGAAACTTTCCCGGCGTCGGGACACGCTGCCGCTGCCACCACCACCATCACTACCACCACCGCCACCGCCAACGGTACCAACACCATCGCTTTTCTACCACCACCGCCACCCACCGCGCCGTTACCTTCGTCTTTTCGACATTTACCAACACCGACAACGAGATTCTCTACACATCTATAACGTTTCACCACCACCAGATTCGTCCCCCCTTTCATTCCGATTCTCCCCGGTTGGACACCGACGTTTCTCTTTCCTTCCTATATCCTACGTTTCCTTCTCTGGTTCTCTTTCAAGTTTCACACAACTTTTCCAACCACCCCACCAGAGGCACAGACAACGTCGACGCTGTCGCGACGATATACGCTATATCCAGCGCGCGCGGATCTTTTCTATCTTTATTCCCTTTCGCTTGCTAACTTGCCGGTTCGCCCGTTCGCTTCCTGTCCTGGGAATGCGCGTTACAGTCTAAAGTACGCTTTCACGAATGTTCGCTAACGCTACAACACCTCGTCTCTCTCTCCTGCGGCTCTCGCCTCCGGCTCCTTTCTCTTTTTCTCTGTCTTTCTCTGTTCGTGCATAAATGGACCGAACTTCGTGGAAAGCGGCTAAACCTCGTGTTAAGCACCGATTCAAAAACTCGACGACGAGGCAGCTTAATATTCGTGTCTGCACTTTTTACGCGAACACTTAAAAATCATTTCGCAATTTCTTTGATCGCGAACCGCTGGTACACGTTGTCGACGCGTATGACCGGTGTAATTCCCTGAATTCGGAATGTTGCCACCTCGTAAAGCGAGCAATATAGATTTTGCTCTCAGGCAGTAGGTCGCGTTGAATCAAACATTAGTACAACTGTGTATGACAGTGATTTATCAGACGCGCTAGTACATCAGTAAGACGTTTGATGAACGTAAATTTTTTACGCATGCTGCAAAATTAACGCGTTCGCGAATATAGACTAGTTCGTATTATGCACGTTAATGCGACATTATAGACAGGTAATACGGTGGTCGTAAACATATTACCATATCGTATAATGAACGAAATGCAATCAAATGAAAGCTGACGCGAAACGCGAAAACCTTTCTCCGCAACCTATTAAAACTTCGCACGGGAAACTAATCGATTTGAATTAAACTTAATGCTCCTGAGAATCTCCTCCTGTCAGCCGTGAAACATTTACATGTAAACACTGAAGTCGAACTTTCTTAACTTTTGGGAAACTTTCGAACAAATAGAGAAACTTTTTTTAGACAAACGTTTGCCTAATTCTCAATAACGAAAATTAAAAATTTAGAACTCGTACGATTCCAAGATTTGCGTAATCGGAAATCCTAGGAAATAGAAGAAGCTTCCCCAATTATATCCAACGAATCGAAAAACTGTAAAAAGCGGTGAACCGACACTTTTCACGTCAGAAGATTTTTACGTGTGAATCATAATGCGGCAAATCTCGTAAGTCCAACCAACTGCGTCGGACGAGAAAACGTCTATTGTAGTATGCATGCCTTAAGCAGCGGCACGCTTCGAGGTGGGTGGAAGGGAGCAGAAAACGGGGTGTGCGCGTGGCCGGACTCGTGACGCCTGCGTCAATCTGCGATTCATTGCCCTGGCAACGGCGACGCTCATCGTCGTGCCTTTTTCTCTTTCCCGCTAAGCTCGATCGCCGTTTCACTTATCTCTTTCGACATACGGATATTCCCATTTTCCTCTTCTACCGACTTCCGTCTCCGTCCCACTAGTCGCACTTCTTTCAACTGCTAGATGTTCCTTATTCTCGTATCACGAGAACAAACCATTGAGGTTTCTGCGACGTAACAAGTGGATATCCTCATTTCCTACACGATCATTTCCCGTGCTTCTACATCTTTCACTGTCTTTGCGGATTTCGTTTCTTCTAGGAGAACTCGATTCGGAACGCTGTTCGACGTATCGTTTTTCGATAATCGCGCGTATTTGAAGCAATTTTCGACGAATACGAAGCCATCTAGCACGATTTTGATTCAAGGAAAGTCGAGAGATTATTTCAACAATGTTTATTCGAGACACATCTGCGGATTTCATTTTAGTGCAATTAAGAAAGGCAAACCGCGTTTTGGTATTGTTCTTAAACGCCGCAAAGTAAGAAGCTACTTCTTTTCTCCTAATGTAGAAAAGAGGAAGAAACGTGGTAATATTTTTCACGCTTTCGACGGAAAATACACATTTTCTCAGTTTGATAAGTTTCTCAATACCCCTGTACCTTTCGCGATAAAAGTCATTCTCATTAATGCTTTCCTACATAATAACAATTTAAAACCATTCCCAGAGATTTATTACTATCCCGAAAAAAGATAAAACGAAAAGCGTTCCGACATTAAAGGACGCAAATAAAATCTACTAAACTACGACTTACAAAGAACACGTATATTTCCCGGTGCACCCCTATACTGTCGGGTAAGTGATGCGTAACGGAAAGAAAAGGAGTTTTCCAAGTCTGTCGACTTAAGGCTCGAATCATGTTACCATTTTATCGACGAAAAGACGAGACTTGCTGGTGAAAAACATAACTTCCACTTTGAATGGTATGCCTTAAATGGTACATTCCTGTAACTAAAGAAATTTCTAGAACGTTCCTAAGTATACACCGTACTGCTATGTACCAAGATTTCGTCCTGAGTAGAATATCTACACCTAATGTAGCACCTCAGGAAAACTTCTTTCGAAGAATCGATTTAAATACTCTTGCTCCTCGCAGTGCTCGCGATGGACTTACCTAAATCTGTATCTAGGAAGACCCAGTTTCGTTACATTCGCAAAAGAAAAAAATCTTTCTAGATAGTCGCTCCCTCTTTTATTATATCCAGCACTTTCCACTTCCATCGATTGAATAACGAAGTCCCTTCCCTGCCGTTCCCTTTATCGCAGATAAAGTTCTCTGTCATAATAACTTTGACGTCTTTAAATGGTACGTATATCCGTAATAAATTGTTCTTGCAAACTTTCTAGATGGCAAGCTATATAAATAGTCTCGTGGAATCTCCCCCGTACCGTGCGTTTCCTACAACCCACCTTTGCCCCGAACCAACCTCAACCCCTCTTCGAGACGTCGCTATACCACTCTTAAAGATGCTTTTCATTGCACTCCTACACAGTGGAATCCGATCGATGCGAGTGTCCCGTTCTTTCGCGGGTAACTTGCTCCGTTCAATGTCCTCCTCCAACAAACCGGACCTCGAATCCTACTATACGCATCTTCCATTGTGTATTTCGCGACCTTATCTTCTTTCGTTCTCACTATCCCTTAAAATCTCTATCTCTTTCTGCATCTGCTTTTTCTCCGCTGTCCCATTCTTTACGAGCGGATACGAACTTTGATAGTAACCCTTGGAGAAGGGTGGCTAGCTGAATATGTATGTTTGTTCCACCAGTTCTCATAACTTGCAGTTTCGTTTCCTCTTTCAAAAATCTTACCACGGGAAGAGTTGTTGATCTGCCTTTATTGGTTTCTTCTAACCTTGTTGTCGAGAAAACCCCTACAGTTTCGTTCCTTGTACCTCTGCGGCCCTGTTAGCTACGTTTTAATCTTCTTGCCTAATTCATTTCTTTACCTCCATTGTTACCACTCGTTACGGTTTACATCGGCTTAATTGACTTCTGCTTTGCTTCAGGCCAAGGGACGTCGACGAGATCGTAAATGTGAACACGAACATGTGTGTGTGTGTGTGTTTGTGCGTGCATTTACATAGAAGACTGATTGGTACGTGTGGTTGATTTATTTGAATATCGAAGATCAACGATTTGAATCGCTGAGAAATTCAATCGATGCAGTTTATTCAAAAAGATATAAACGACGAATGTTCACAAAGAACATTTAAATAATAATAAGATATTGCTGACGATTCTATCAAGTTCGAGTACTCCTTTCACACCTTTCATCGACACCTTCAAAAAGGTTTGAAAAGCGACGACGATTAAACATTTTCCATCTTTGATTGAATTGAAAATACAATCGAAGGATCGTTTGAATTTTACGCCGTAAAATTACTTTCCGAGTACTACAGTGATAATAAATCTGAATCTATTACATAGGGTGGATACAATTTTCGAGAGCTAAATTCACAGAAATGCCTATTCATTTCTGTTTCGAGACTTCGTACCTCTTTCGGTTCTTAAAATCTTAAAATCTTCAAATTCTTTAAGTTGCAAAAATTCAACTATTCTTACTATAATACCGAAACTATGGAAATCATAGAAAAATCTATCTAATAAAAGGTACACGATACAGAGTCAATTCGTTTCTTTATCTATAGAGATGCTTTCAAAACATGAATATCGCATTTGTCCTGATCCAAATGATACAATTTTTTTGTAACATAGTAAAAACATTAATCTATATTCGTTGCACAACAATTTTAACGTAATGAAAATATTAAATAATTCAGAAAGGCAATTAGAAGGAATATGTTCACAGTCTTCGATGGCTATTATTAAAAATCTTAAATGGAAACGAAAACGGAATTATACGGTTTCAGAATCACTTTATAAATATTATGATAATAATGTTTTAATTATTGAGCAACGATCAGTTTGGTATACATGGTAAAAAAATAAGTAGTGGACATCATATAAAGAACATGTATGTTCAATGCTCTTTTACGAATTTGAATAACCTAAATGTAAATTCCCAGAATTTTAACTCACCAAACCATGTACGTAGATATAAGGAAAAAGAAACTTACCAAAATAGAATTTCACCTGAAGAACATCAATTTATTCTTGCATTTGATTCGTGATATACATTTTTTACTTAGCGCCTGAAATTTTAGTGCATGAATCGATATTTTATCTCGTATCTCGTTATAGCAACTTAATACTCTTTATATTTAAAATTTGAACTCCCATCTATAAATAATAATAAATTAACTTTGCCAACGTACCATGTGCGTGTCGATAAACTTTTTGATATTACTTCCTCTGCTGCTCCGTTAAGTTCCAGGCTTGATTATTAAATGATCACCTATGGACGTCATGATGAATACAAAATTAATAAGCATAGTCAATTAATTGAACGCTCCGAAATGACGCCTGATTTTTAAGTTTTCAAAATTTCAATATGCAGTACCTTTACATCTAAATGATATAATCGCGAAAAGCATTCGCTTTAAACGTTTGACTATTCTTCGTTCCCTATTTTACGTTAATTGATATGTCACTACCGACATGAGCGCGAACGTTATAACTCGTGTTCCACAGAAGATTTAAAATTACTCTCTAAATTTTGATTTGCCTGCGCAGAAAATAGTGGGGAAGTACGATGGAAGTATCACTGTGTTGCACCACGTGTCTGCTTGGAAAGTTCGCAGGATAACCGATGACAGGCCACGTTGGTGTTACAGTTACCTACCGCATTGACCATATTCAGATAGCGCTATCAAACATTCACAAGGTATACGTGTTGTATACGCGACTGGAGGACAATCTTATGTTGCTTTACACGATACATTAGCTTTCTGTTCTCGGTAGGAATGTTCCTCTTGGCATTTTATCATTACTATGCATTCTATAAACGAATGTTTTCAATATTAAACAGTATTTAGTACATACATGGTTACATGTATAACCTTTACCGTAAATAAATAAATACTTCGCAAGGATGTATCAAGAAACATTTTAAAGTTGAATAAAAATAAAATAAATATGTTAATTTGTATTAATTATTGATATAAGATTACGTTTTTAACATAGTCCTGCATTGTGTATAGAACTTTCATTTACCGCGCAGTATCGTTTCATATGTATGAATGCACTCTTGCCACCATTTTTAGTATAGTTCACACAGTCGCATTGAAAACCGCTTAATCAGATTATTATTAAAAATCAGTATTAAAAATTCATCGACATACTTTTCAAAATTGTAGTATTATATATAACAGCAATTAAAACTCACAATAAATTTTTTGAAAAAATGAATAGTTTCTCCTTTCAAATGGTAGGATACAGATGATAATGATATTTTTTTGCATTTCTTTTCAATACTTCAAAATTTTATTATAATAATAAATAAAAAAAAACACACGCTTTTTTAAATAAATAAATTTTCAATATAGGTTTAATAGATATCAGATGTACATGTAGCGTGAAAAAATATAGAATACAATCTTGAATTTGAATTTGCCGCTCTTGGCACTATCATTTTCTACTATACGGTACGGTTTCATTTATACAAATAAGTACTGCACGGCAGAATTTTATCTAAAAATCAGAGATATAAAGATAGAGTACGGGAATCATATATTTATACATATATATATATATATATATATATGTATAAATATATAATATATATTATATATATATAATATATATAAGTGGATGCGATATCGGAATAAAAAGAGAACGGTGCATAGAGATCTCTTGTGTCTTTATCTAATCGGACATGGCATTAACGCCAGTCGTTGATTAATGTTATAATTACATATTTACTATACGAATGTACATGCGTTATTAAACAAGGACATAAGAAGTCTCTATGCAGCGTTCTCTTTCTATTCCTATATCGCTTGTTCAGCTCGGTTACGCACTCTATCTTTATATCTCTATACTAACAACACAGTTAATCAACAAATACCGTTTCCTAGTTTCATTACGCATAAAGATTACTTTTGCATTAAAAGACCTCAATTTGCTTTAATATTGTGCATATTATACATCAAGAACAATGTCTTATCAATTATATCGAAACACAACATTAGGTAATACGTTACAAGAAAGCCTCGATGAGCTCATTCAGGTATGTTCACAAAAATATGTAATATTGCGGTTAATGTTGTTGATAAACCAATTTTATATCTGTCATCATACAAACTATAGAAAATAAACATTAATATGATACACTTCAAATGAAAAATGTATAATCCATGATATTCATTTTATGTAATAATATAATATGTTATAGTATGGGCAAATCACACCTCAGTTAGCAATTAAAGTATTATTACAATTTGATAAGGCAATAAATCAAGCACTTGCAGCCAGAGTTAAATCACGACTTATATTTAAGGTAACTAATGTTGATATTTGATATGAATTACTTTAAATAACGTTGATTATAACTATCATTTCTTTAAAATTTTTAGGCTGGTAAATTAAACACTTACAGATTTTGTGACAATGTATGGACCTTTATGCTTAATGATGTTGAATTTCGTGAAGTTCAAGAAATTGCAATAGTCGATAAAGTTAAAATCGTTGCTTGCGATGGAAAAAGTATGTAACCTCTATTTACTTTTATTACTGTTTAATTAACTATTTGTAATATATCTATATTCTAAAAAAATATTGAAAAGAAAAATAATGTTAGTAATTCTTATATTACTATAAACATTATAATTTTTGTACTATTACAGCATTGGATGGAGATGCAGCAGCAAAACGATAATATCTCTTTCTTATACAACTAAATATATCATTATTATTATATTATACTAGTTATGAAGAAATTTCATTATATAATATATTATAATTTTATAATAATTCAAATAATAGATAGTAAACAAAACAAATTATACATATATATTTAATATAGGTATAGAATTTCCATTTATTTTTGAATGACAGTTAAATTTTGTTACACAACAGCTAAAATCATAACACCACATTGAAAGTAGGAATAATAAATTGTAGCTGCCTTTTTTGTCATATCAAAACATAGCAATAGCTTTATTTTTATATTATACTTGAATACAACTATCTAATCTACTTAGATTTTACATATTATATTTACTAATAATTTATTTCCAAAAAATATAGAAATATATAATATAATCTTCCTATGTGGTCCAATCTGTTGTTCCAAAGATGTAAATAATTTTTCAAGCGAGACTGCAAGATTTATTAAGGTATTTAAATAAGCGATACAAAGTGCCATTAAACTTATATAGAAATGTAATTCATAATAATGTACTTTGTATTCTAAATAGAAATTTCGAATATTAACAACATTCTTTTACTACTTATAATAATTTATTCATAAGTAGATACAATAAATTTATAGTAAGAAATAATGTACCTATACTTGTTATCGTTAATATAATGGTTTGTCTAACATTTTTATTGTGGGGCGTAAAATTTAATAAATAAAGTATAAGTATATTTGTAATATATTGTCCATCCAGAAAGAAACAAGGCACAATATTAATAATTGCTAATCCCGCAGAAAATATTGTAATATATTTGCAAAGAAGTGTCAAAGCTTCTGGTAATTTAGGATTTAAGAATGAATATTTAGGTATCCAATCAGATACATCAACAGTTCGATAGATATCTGCTGGGTGTCCGAAAAACAATACATCCCTTCCCTCTCTCCTTTTTATTTGAACAACCTGTGATAGAAAGAGAAACCAGTTTTTTAAATACTTTAAATGTTATTAATTGTTACGTGATTAATATCTAAATGTTACCTTAGTAACATTATCAAGGGAAGGTCTTAAACAATGAGTATCATGAAATACACATTCATGACTAGCATGACAAAAATTTTGAGACTGATTAATCATAGTTCTGGCTGGAAGGCAAGAATGAGGAGGTAAATGTAAAGGAGCTGCTTGTGGTCCCTCGATGTATTCAAAGCATAAACTTCCTGTAACTTCACTATCTGATGTACAACAGTTTATAGCACCATTAGTTTTTTGTTTTGATGGAACGGATTCATCATATTCCTAAATTAATTTGCTAATTAGGTTATGAAAATTTATATTATTCGCAAAGATACTACCATTACTTGTTTAAAAAGAGAGTCATGTTAACTAATGTAAGAAAATTATACAGAAAAAATGTTACCTGAATAAATGATTGTTTAACACAGTATCCAAGAGCTGGTTGATTAACTGTGTTTAATATACAATCGTACCAATCTTCAGTATATTTTACAGGACAGTCATTTATTTCATATATTAAATCCTGTTCAAGAAGTCCTGTTGGACCTAGTACAGGTGAATTCTATAAACGTAAATTTTCATAAAAAAGACTTACCATTCCTAATTCAAAATTGATTATTTGCAATCTATGTGTACTCTAATCAATTTTGTTTTCGCAGAATTTAAGTAAAACATAAGAATCATCTGACAACCGATGTGTTAATATATAAGAATACATTATCAGAAGACTTACAGGTAAAATAGTCTTTACATAAATTCCATTCCCTACTGCATAAAATGGTGCCCAGAACCATGTAGAAAGCAAAAGAACAGTTGCAGCTACTGTAGCAAGTACTATGTTATGCCAAATTCCTGCACAAGTAACTCTTAGTTGATTTTTTAATGGTAACGAACTAAGTTGTTCACTGCTTATATGTACATAGGCTATAGGTATTGTGAAAGCAATTAATATTCCCAAACCAAATAACTGAACATCTTCTCTTGCTGCAGCCAATGCATGCCCTAGCTCATGCATAATACTGCAAACTGCTAACGTAATGATATAATATCCAATCTCATTGAAGGGCATATCTATGCCAGGTAACTGTAAAAAATAAAGCCTTGTCACATATAATATTATCAAGAGAATTACATTTATTAAAGAATTATCTCACAATAGTAAATTAAATATTATTCTAAGTTAAAATTACCATGGGTTCTAATAAAGGTTCAGAATTAGTATTATCAAGAGATGGTCCATTAGACCATATATTGAATGTCATTCTTAAGATTATGATTATAGCAATGGGCAAAATAATGACACTAATAATCACTCCTGCATTAAACCAAGCAGTCCAAAATTTAGAGCGATCCATGCCCCATTTAATTATTTTACGATTAAATGCTGTGGTGAACCATTTTATTCGCAATATTTGAACTTCTAAACCAGTATTTTTCAAAAAATATAAGTATGGATAATGTGAACATGTCTGTAAAATAAATGATATTCGTAATTATTATTACTTATAAATTATCAAGAATAGTTATCATTAATATTTTATCTTCACAAAATAAAATTTTTTGAATCATAATTCTAAAATTATATATAAAAAATACTTATAATATTCATCCGTATAACATTTGTAAACTGTACCTTAAAAATTGTATCAAAAAAGAATAATGAGCAATGAATGAGACCTATTGCAATTAATACATTTAAAACTTCCATTTTTCGATACTTTATTTTGATTTTTTATGTAAACACTTTTCATGTTACATCTTACATCATGTATCAAGCTTCCTTTACTATATAGAAGCGCATGTCGTACAACTTGTACAGAACTATTTGATTTTCCAAGTTGTAAAGATATAGTAAAATGTAACTTTTTGACAGTTGCATTCCCTAGATGATAATAATTATTTTTGTAATTATATTTATGTCATTAATGAATTTATATTAGATGTAAATTATGTTATGAGTGATCTATAATGCAACATAATACAATGTTTTAATAAAAACAGTTATTTTTTATAAATCAAATTCAGTAAATGTTCATGAAATTTAATATTTTAATATTAAGTTTACAAATTTTTCAAATCATACTCTATAAATTAAAAATAATTTTTATCTCATTTTCGTTCACATTTTATTACATACTGTATTATTATATTCTAAAAAATTTTTAAGTATTACATAGGGAATTCGATATAGGAACGATGATAATCCAACCAGATTGAACTGAATAGTGATGACTTAGATACAACTACAGCAGGATGCACACGCCT